>OY365818.1:15833443-16385943 GCA_959347315.1 Bimastos eiseni
GGATTAGCATAATAGAGAGGTGCAATATGAATGCATTGATTCAATGAATGAATAAGATTGCTTCTCTAGTGCAAGTGCTCATGGCTTTTAAGCTGTTATATAAGAAATTCGCTGGAGAATGTTGCTACAGTATTGCATTAACGAGCTTTTAATTGGACAGACAAATATATATTTACAGAGAAAGACTTTAAGACTTTTACAATTGAGATTATATAATCTAATTAATTAATCTTGATTTTATTATTATTTCTTGAAGATTTAAAAAGTGCAAGTCAATATGACTACATTACTGTGGATGCGTTACGTATTTTACATGCATCAGGTGAAAAGTATAATGATTGTGTTAATATAAATGCGGAATTAGTCAAGTCATCAATTTAACCTGTTTTAGGTAACTAATATTTGTGGTCTTTAATGTTTGGGCGTAACTGTAATTATTAGGAGAGATACATTTGTTGATTGGATGGATGACCTAGAACTAAGCATAAACAGCTTGAAACAAGAAAGCGTTTCAGCACCAGAGTACCGAGAAACCTTGGAAAAATTTCAGGTTAAAAAAATTTATTTTTTATTCAAATAGATTTTGATGCATATGCTGTGAAATACTGACAAGTTTTAGTTGTGGAATGTAAATTAAGTGTGAACTTTTTCACAGGTATATTCAGTGTATTATTTTCTTGTGATATTTTGACATGATATGTTTGTTGATAATGATTAATTACTTTTTTGGGCAGTCAAGTGGTCAGTTTT
This sequence comes from Bimastos eiseni, assembly GCA_959347315.1. Lineage (NCBI taxonomy): Eukaryota > Metazoa > Annelida > Clitellata > Crassiclitellata > Lumbricidae > Bimastos > Bimastos eiseni. Next base: position 15,834,194 of record OY365818.1, read on the forward strand.
GGTCAGTCAGTATTCAAACATGGTCATTAAATCATCCTACATTTCAGCGTTTCCAAATCATTTGGGCCATGGAAACCTTTTAATCTGAAATTTTTTGACAGAACCTTATTCAAAACTGAACATGTTTTGTTGTTGGATTGCCTACATATGCTTGAAAATGCAAACAGTTATAGGTTTGGGTTTAGATTAGATTAATAATAACAACACAAATATTGATGACAATGACATTTGAGTTCTCTTGCATATAAAATTCTACACAGAATTAATTTAAAATTGTTTTAAGCCTGTTGTTCACACTGAAAATTTCCCGCGGAACCCTTGTCTTCACCTCACAGAAGCCTAGGGTTCCGAGGAACACAGTTTGGGAAACGCTGCTATAGTGAATCAATTTGTAATAACCTGTCAATCAATTCATCAATCACTTATTTGGTGTTGTAAAACTGTATAAATATTATATTACATTGGAGAATTTACGGTAATTAAACTAATTATATATATTTATATATATATATATATAAATTGCATTTCCTAAAGTAATGACATAGCTATTATATTACTTTACCTACTTTAAATGTAAAATGCATGTATGGATAAAGATTAGAATTACATGGCAGTAAATGTATAAATATTACATTAGCTACAGTTAAACTGGTTAGTTACTATAAAAAATTATTGTGATTAATTGATATATATGAATACTGCGTTAAATTTTCTATGGTTAATTGTTTATTCGTAAATTAATGATATTATCATTCACTAATTACAAAAATTAATTAATTGATTCAATTAATCATTTGCATAATCAGAATCTTGTTTCAGAATTCTTTTTCTTGTCACCATAGGAGATTATTGGTAACATCGATCAGCACAGGGAAGATGCCCAGTGGTTGCGTCGTACGATCGAAACCCTGGCACAAATCATGACCCCACAAGAACACGAAAAAGAGCGCAGCTATCTAGCAGAAGTCATCCAGCGCTACCAGCAGCTGTTGCCAGCAGTCGAGATCACCACTTCGAAGTCATCCATTGTTGTCCGTTGCCATGACTACAAGGAGACGGTCGAGCGACAGATGCAGTGGCTGGGTGAGAAGGAAGAGAAGGTCAGGGAGGATGTACCTCTTGATGACCCTGAATCAGTCAGGGTCATGCTTGAGGAGCTTGAGGTGAGTCGAGTTTTGTGAATCACCTGATTAAGTAGGAAAAAACTATGAGATGAGAGATATCTAGAAGATACTAGAAACTGTTATGTGCATTCTTATTTCTCCTTTATAAATTTCATATTCTACTCTGTGCTGTTTAATTTCTCAAACATTTCTGCAAGTTGTCTATGCAAGTTGTTCTCATATTCAGGTTTGGATGATGCTGCTGTAATTTAATTTAACCTTTCCAATGTCTTTTTAGTACAGTATATTGTGTCCACAATTACCGGTACTTGTAGAATGCTATGATGTAAAGCTTGAGCTAGTTGTGGTAAAATAATGTATAGGAACACAGTTCAATTTGATAAACTCCTCTTTCCTTTTAGAACGTTCTTGAAGAACTTGAGAACCATCGATCTTCCTTGGAATCTGATATTGCGCAAGGCCATAGCCTTTTGGAGGAAGGGAAGGCCCCAGTGTTTGTTCAGGAAGCACTGAGTGCTCTAACAGACTTTGTTGCGGAGACTAATCAACTTGCTGAATGGAAGTACCAGGCGCTAAAGGTGTGTATTTGCTCTTAAATTAATAGCTGCACAAGGAGTTTTATTTTATAGATTGTTGTAATTTATATGGCAGTATTTTTATTGTTTTGTTAGAATTTTGCATTGTGAAATTGTATGATTTAGCTTTATATTAAGCACTCTTAAAGCCTCAGTCTCAGGCATAGAGTTAATATTCAGAGTTAATTTTAATGAGTTCTAAACAATGTTCCCTTCAAGATGTGCACATGTGAAAGGAGCCAGAGCACTCAAGAATTCAGTGTGAACATAAAAAGTTTTTGAAGAAACTATACAAATCAAGTCTCCTGGCCAGCTGCGGTCTACGTAGCTCCAGAAGCTGGTTCCTGGGCTGATACGTTCCCTTATTTATCTTTATATAAGGAACTTTCTTAGGTTATCAAACTTATCACCATAGACTTTTGATATGGTCTTAATTAAATTTTAACTATCATCAGCTCGAACCTGTACACAAAGTGTGAACTATTTACAAATTGTTACAAAAACATTTCTTGTGCACACTATCTCCAAAATATTAGTGGGAACATTGGATCTAAATGTTTTTAGTTTTAATATTTCTTGATGTATCATTAAATTTCCTCTCAATTGGAGTCTAATAGGTGAGTTATTTTGTCATAATTAATTTCATTTTGTTATTAATATGAGATATGGTGTTTTTTCTGGATATTAGGAAAACCTGACTAAATGGGAAGAATATGAGATTACCCGAGGAAAACTACAAGAATTCATAGACTCTGTTGAGAAGCGATCAGCCGAGCTTGACTCTTCAAATGGTGGCAAAGCAATGGATGTTGGCAAGGAGCTTTTCCTGAAGCTGGGCCTGCTGAGTGAAATGGAGAAGTCCAGAGATCAGGTGGTAAAGCTGGACACTTTGAAAGCAGCCCTGGCAGACATGGCAAGCGAAAGACGCCAGGAGACACTTCGGACTGAAATGGCTGACATCCAGAAGGCTCATGACATTCTCATTTCTGAGCTTGCCATCAGGGTGGGAGAGCTGGAGGTGGTGGATGACAAATGGAAAGCATTTTCCGAGATGCTTGAAAACTTTTCAACTTGGTTGTCTGGGAAAGAACTGAAGATGAAAGAGGTGGAGGAAGTGAATGCGACTCCTGAGGAACAGTTTGCTATGGCAGCGGTATGTCGTGGCAATTTGTTTTTCATTATTTGTTCAGATTGCATCATGATTTTTTTATTTAGTGCTGAACTGCTGTAGGTTTGTCAGCACTGAACTAAACACTGGTTTAATTGTTATACTTTCTACTGTCTTCCTTGGAATACACTTCAGCCAGGATTGCAACAGTTGTCATCTGAGTTTTTCAAACCTCACCTCTTGTATCTGTCCACAGAAAACGAAAAATCCATCTCTTTCAGAAATCCTATAGCAATTTTTTTTTATTACCGAAATTTTTTCTTCCTCCTTTGCCTCTTATTTTTGTCACAATTTCAATACTAAGCGCTATCCACCATAGCTATATAATTGCTACTTGTCCCCTTTGCATCTTTATCTTACCTGACTACCAATTTTTTTTACTTATTCTCACACTCCTCCTCTTTTGGTGCTGTTGAAATCTTGAGAATGCAATTAATTACAATCACGAATCTTGTTCTTCCTTTATATTTAAATATGTGTAATTTACGAAGCATCTTGGTTCAAACCAAAGCTCGTCCGAGGCGTCACTGTGTAGGGACCTTGAGCAAGTCCTTCACGCACAATTGCTATGCAGTTCAACTGTAACTGTGCGGTCAGGGCATGTGCACTTCTGAGCAAAAAATGTTGGAAAAAGGGCGATATCAAATTTTAGAATAAAAAGAGGCAGTTTTTCCTTAATGATTCAAAACTATGCTCGCATTTCATGTATATGTTTCTGTGTATTCTATGCAAATCAGATTTGTTCTTAGTAAAATTGCATTCTTCTGAGCAGTATCTCTTATTTTCATGTCTCCACTCTACAGCTTCTATACAGGGAAATATGTGAAGGAGTAAGAGAGCTGGAGCACTTGGAGAAGGAGGAGAGCATCCTAGCCCCAGATCGATCTCCATCTGAACGCAAAGATTCAAGAAGTCATGTGGCTGCGGCAAGAGACAGGTGGCAGAGTCTCTGTGACCGAGCGCATGGCACTCAGAAGGCGCTGTCATCTGACGTCTCTCACTGGAACCTGTACCAAGCAGCTGCCGAAAGGCTGTTGCCATGGTTGCAAGACACAGAATTGCAGGCTGCCAGAGAGGAAGGGAAGTCGAGGAACTTGAGTGATGCTAAGGAACAGCTGCAAAGGCAGAAGGTAAGATATGGTGTTTACTTGCTACCAGTGTTTGAAGCAAATTAAAGTGAGTGGTAGTTGTAACAGCGGTGATCGGTGTATCCACCTTGTGACCATGTCTTATGACTGGTAGGGTGTCAACTTTACCTTTCCTGTTGTGGATAGGTTGTTGATCCCTCAAGATAAGTATTTTGGTTAATGTGCAGTTTTATTTTTACAAGTTCTTCGCGTTGGGGGATATGGACCGATGTAACAATAATTATAATAGTAATAATGATGATGATAATATTCGGCTTTATTAGTTCGCACTGACAATTACCCGGCATGATTACAAGTCATTGTATACCAAAATGATTACAAGATATTACAGGAGTCATATTTAACTGTTTGGCAGCCATGCAAGATTCCGTTATGTTCTGCTCATTTTACTTATACCACTCTGTGAATGACAGGCTAACTCAACCTTTTGGGGACAGTAGGTATTTGTCCTGATTTCTGCTGGATGTTCTGCTCTCCATACTAAGGACGTTTCCATTCCTCTGTTGCCCCCTAGGCTGCCGGTGTTTGCATCATCTTTCGATTTTTGTTTTATTTGTTGCCAAAGTGTGATTAACAATTGGTTAATAAAGAATATCTTTAATTACCTACTTTCTCTGATCTGATCACTTTTTCTAGAACTTGATTCTTGGTTCGAACATTTGCATCACACCAACATTGATCACTCAAGATCATTTTAGGGTCATTAGATTAACTCGATATTTGTGGTTCTGTATGTCTGGTGCTTCCAGGCAACTCTGCACGAGCTGCATACATATGAGGATGTGTTGAACGAGATGATATCAGAAGGCAGCTGCCTGACTGATAAACCGGGCATAGCCATTCAGCTCAACCAAGTCCAGCAGCAGTGGACTCTCCTAACAACAGAACTCATTGCTCACAATGACTCAGCAAATGAGGCTGTTGCAGCATGGACATGCCAGACTCAACAGACCGAGCAGGTGAAAGAGGTGCTCGACTCTTTGGCGATGCGTGCTCACGAAAGGCCGGACCTCACATCGTTGGACACAGACTATCTGAATGGACAGTTTTCACGTTTCACAGTAAGGCTGAAATATACTGAAATAAATTATGAGCTTTTATATTATGTTACTGTTACGTTTTCAGTCTTGGGTAATGTAATGTATTGATTTCTAATGTTCAGTAATTAAGAGCTGGTTTCTTTTAAGGTGGAACTGTAATTAATAGACTTTTGATGATCCAAGTAAGCAGCAGCAACTTCAAGGTTTAGTTTGTCTGTCAATTTGAATTTTTAAACCACCAAAATCAACTGACACTTAGCCTGAATAAATCCAAAAATAATTTGGTCAGTTAAGTGCCAGATTATAATTGATTAAAACTAGGTTTGTTTTAAGATGTAAGCTGTTTATAGTGTCAGAAAGGAATTGGCATGAGACAGTTTGAGGTCTGTCGTTAGATAATTACGTGACAACACTGACTCCTTTTAGCTGTGCATGTGAAAGGTTCGCTGTTGTAAGATTTCGTTTGTCAGATTTGTAATTCTGCTCCAGCGGTTGCTAAGTGATGAAGAGGAGGGACTTTCGAGAACTATGATCAGCAATTAATTGAAATCCATTATCTAATAGGGAGCTCGATTGAATCCCACTATCCCTTTAGGTTGACTACTCATTTCTTTTGCTAGGGGTAGTGATGAGCAATGGTTATATTAGATGTAGGACATGATGGGTTCCTTGCAGAATGGGTTCCTTGCAGGATTGCCATACGATTTAATTTGACTGCTCCTATACCTTGTGATCATCTGTTCATAGTAGACTTGTAATCATACTGCATTTTATCTTGTCAGTTAAAATATAAGAGAATATATTATTAATGTAGTTGAATATTGAAATATAAACTTGGAGCACCTATGAGTAGGTATCTTGGAGTGACACTGTCTTTATCATGTTTATATTGACTGACTGATTGAATTTTATGCTGATGGCTCCATTTGTTGCTTATTGTCTTTTGTCTAGAATTAGTTCTGGTTCATTCTGAGTCTGTATGTGCATTTGATTTTTAGGGTGTTCAAATGGTGCTTGCTGCAAACAAGAGCCTCTTGAAAGATCTTGCAAAGTCTGTGACTGATCTTGAGCCATTTCTCGATTACAGTGGCTTCCATGATGTTAGCCAGGAGCAGACGACATTGTTGCAGCACTGGCACCATCTGGAGATTGATGTTGCAGATGTTGTTCGGCAGATTGAAGTTTCGTTGTCGAAGAAGCAGGACTTTGGATCTCGAGTCGAATCATTTGAAAAGCGATTGGCTTTGTCTAAAATGGACTCTGAAGAGCTGAGTGAATTGTACACAGACGACATCATCTCATCTGTGCAGGTCAGCTTATTTTACTTTTGATCAGACGTTATTAGTCATGTTGACACTGAGTAGATACATATCTTGAAAGATCGCGATATGTATGTTCAATTACATAAATCACATGACATCTCTATCGTAATCATTATCGTGATCATAATCTTGATATTTCAACCCAAGAGCATGATGAACACATGGCATTGCACTTGATTGCATGAGATTAAAGAAGTTTTTACTAGTTATGTTCTGTTTTGTGATGGTGGTTACTTTATGCTAATTTTAGTTTTTGTGTTTTATATTAAATCTATTTTTTTGTTTGACGAAGTATTTTGCTGTCATAAAGCTGTGATACAGTTCATCTTCAGGTAAATAATACTTCTCAGTATACCATGAATCAATTTGTTCTTCTAAGGTGATTTGAATCAGGGTGGTTCACACCCTGCTGCCAAAAACTATTGTTGGCTATGGGATCCTTATATTTATTTCATCCTTACTTTCATTATTTAAGTATTAATTTCACCTTTAATTTATATAAAAATGACTTTATCTTGTACTATGTTCAGAGTCTGAGTTCCGTTTGTCAAGAAGTGAAAACGGACTGGAAAGTTTTGAAAGCTGAAGCAGAAATATTTCTCGAAGACTGTGTCAATCCTGAGGAAAAGAGGAAGTTGGAACAGAGACTTAAATTCATCGAGCAGAGCATTGATGGGATTCAGGAGATCGTTGATTCTAAGGTTGAGGCCTACGAAGTCTGGACTGAGTTTAACAGGACTCTGCAGGACAAGAAAAACGAGATCAGAGAGCTAGTTGAAAAACTTAATGACAGAGATTTGGACCAGAGCGAAATATCTTCCCTTCAGCTGAAGTTAGCGAAGGCAGAGATTGAAGTGCAGGAGCTTGGAGCTCGCCATGGTGATGTCGTTACGGTGTTGAATGGAGCCGCAATGGTTCTCCGGGATCGAGATACACAGAAGGTTGTTGATGTCAGGGCTGATCTGGAAAATGTACTGCAAGCAGTGAGGAGCGGAAACCTGGAGCTGAATTCACGAAAGGAGAAACTGGTGTTCCAGGAAGAAAACTGCAGAAGGTTTGACGACTTAAAAGAGAGACTTTTGGACATTGAAAAGAGTGTGGAATGTAGAGTGCAAGACATCTTTGCCACAGTCTCAGGCAGACCTACTTTGGAAGAGCTGCAGAGTGTAGTTGATGGATTAAAAGTGGCAGAAGCAGAGTTCAGCAACAGTGAAAAATTACTTGAGGAATTCCGAGAACTCGGTAAACGATTGGGATCTGATGATCCCTCCAAGCAACGACTCATTGATGCAGAGGTCAAGGCTGTTGCAGAAAAGTGCGAAGACATGAAAAAGCAGATAGCAAAGCAGTCTGATGACGCTCAGTCAACCTTCAGACAGTTTCAGAAGTACAGGGATTTCAAATCAGAAGTGGAAAGGAATATGGCCAACATGGAACCTATGTTCTCAGAAGAAATGGAAACCTCCAATCTGAAGGAAACCAGAGAAAAACTGGATCAATATAAGGTTAGCTATTGAGCCCTCTTAGATACTGCAGTGAATTGTATTAATTGAATTAAATTATATTGAATTGAATTAAATATCAGTTTCTCTTGTTAATGTAAAAAAATGAATTTAATAAATATTTTGCTAAAATATGCCAATGTACATTGCTCGTTTAATCAATATTTGAGCTTTCCTTTATTCAGTTCTTTTGGGCTTATCTGAACTACTACATAGGAAGAAATTATAATATTTATCTGAGTTATTCTCTGCTCTTAACCCATATCAGAGGGGTGGATGAAATTGATCCAGCTATTGCTTATATTAATATAACTGTTGTAGCCCCTCAACTTGTTGAAATTATTATCTTCTCACTGAATTCTGGATTTGTCCCTCAAGTCATAAAAATATCATAAGTTGTCTCTATATTTAAGAAGGTAAAAGTGACCATTCTGCAAATTACCGGCCCATATCAATCTTACCGTTCTTTTTAAAATCATGTATGACAGGCTTGGTAAATTCACTGCCGAGTCACAATTTCTTTTCAACTCCCAGCAGGGTTTTCAGTCGGACCGATCCCCTTTGATGCCAGTAATGAGTATGCATGACTAAACCTTCGAAAATAATGAATTTATATTGGTATATTCTTCGACTTGGCTAAGGCCTTTGAGGCCATTAATCATGATATTCTTCTTAATAAATTAGCTAACTACTGTATGGAAGGCACAGCTTGATTGGTTTACAAGTTACTTTGATAATTGTTATCCATGTGCTTCTTGTAATGACTCAACAGAAAATGGTTTATGGGTTATGTGTTTCATGCTTTAGTAACAAATCGGACCTCTAGGGACCATTGTTGTGTATAGTCAGCTGGATCACATTGCTTGAAACGTCGACACTCTGGATCTCATTCAACATTTAAATAGAAAATGATTCCTACAATAAAGCAGATTTATATTTCTCCTAGAAAGCATGACTGCCACTGCATTTGTTTCTGTATTGTCTCATCGTAGATGGCTGAACTGAGGATGGTCAGCAGTCAACGAAGTCTTGAAATGCTCGACAGTCAGAGCAAACAGCTGCAGAAGGCACTGTGTCAACTCTTGCCTCCGAACAAAGTGGATACATCAGAATTAGAAGATGAGGTCAAAACGTATGCTCTCAAATGGCAACAGGGTGTCAAGGTAAGCATTATTAGTTTCTGTACGAATTTACATCACTTTCATTAGCTGAACCCTTATGTACTGGTAATATAATTTAATGTCATGTAATGTCATCATTGATTTGCATTAAATTTTATGTGCGTATGCTTCTAGAACTGCCTCTAAGTTCACTATTTCTCACTGGTCTGCAAAGTATAGCTGTGTGTATTTAGCTGCTCTTCACATGTTGATCGACTAATTCACATGTTGATTGACTAATCACTTATCAGATTTGCATTTCTCTATGACCTTGTGCTTGTTATAGGTTTTCATACTAACCGAGCAACTGAACGTGAAGGACTTGTAGTTTAACTAACAAAACATGTATTTGACACGTTTGTAGTGTCTTCCAAAGCACTACTTGCTTGGCTATCTAACGGATCGAAGCAATTGTAGATTTAGGTCTTGAGAAAATGTGTATGTTAATGAGTGTGTACTAAATGTGGCTGGGAAACCAATGCAGCTCATCATTAAAGTGTTAATCAATTGAAACAGGGAGGCTCGAAATCACACACTCTACATTATGACACAAACTGCATTCAAACCATTTGGTTACCATTTGATTTGAACAATAGAAGTCAGTGGTTCTCAGACTAATGGTAGTCTAGCAGTCAAGAGTCTCTACAAAACTTATTCATGGCCAATATTGATCGATTACATATTGGACAATGCAGCTGAGGTATTGCTTGTTTCACGTCCGTACCACCGAGAGGTTTTGAAAATATGCTATATAAATGCTCATCTATACGCGTGCCGATGTCCATGTGTAATGTCTGCTGATTTCAGGCGTTGGCTGAAAAGCGTACGGCTCTGGAGAGACAGACTACCATCTACGAAGAGGTTGATCAGCACCAGGAGGAGTCCCAGTCGTGGCTCGATGACATCATTCGCAAGATGGAGACATGCTTAGTGACAATGCCAAACGATCCTGTCATGCTGCAAGCCAATCTCAACAAATACCAGGTAGTTGCATCTGCTTATAATTTATAAACGACTTTATCTTTATTGGACAGCACTTGTTATTTAATGAGGTTTCCTTAATTGGGTAAATTAATTATATCATCAAATCAAAAATCAAAAGTGTATTATTGTAACCAACAACAAAATAGAGTACATCTCACAATATGCACAAGCAAACTTATATTGGCTACAATGGGAGCCCCAGAAGGGATGCGAATCCTGCTAAATAGGGATCCCCTTGTAGCAACTATATCACACTAATAAATGGCAATTTGTCTTTATTGCAACTTAATCAAAAAATGCAACAAGACACCAAATGAAAAAAATGAACAAAGCTTAACTAAATGCAGTCATATGCACCATTATATACAAGATATAATTTAGTGTATGGTAGTAATTAGTAATTAATTAAGATTTACTGAATTAGCGATTTAGTGCATTAATGAATTGATGAGGAAGGCTCGTAACTTATTTTTGAATGCTATAGTAGTATTTGACAGACGAATTTCTAATTGGATGTTATTCCAAGATGAGGGTCCAGAAAATTTTATAGTATACCTGCATGCATTGGTTCGAGCTTTTATGGTTCGATAAGCTGTTATATTTCTAGTATTGTCGGTGTGGGTGTCAAATCCAAAATGGAAAAGTATCCTCTAAAGATAGCAGGGTGTAAGCCATGTTCATATCGGTATATGAACTCAGACATTTGGAGGACCGTAATTTGACTAATTTTCAATAGCTTGTACTCCTGGTAGTATGCCCCCGTTTGAGTGCATCTACGAGCATCTGCTATTATTCTTACAGCTCTTTTTTGTCGTAACACTAGTTCTCTTAGCCTAAATTCATATATGGATGCCCACATCATATTGCAAAAGGTCAAGTATGGGTAGATAAGGGAGTAATACAATTTAGTTCTAATTGACTTAGGGAGTATATAAGAAGTTCTGGCCAAGATGCCAATGTTCTTTGCGATTCTGAAGAAATATGGTTAATGTTATCTTTCCAGGTTAAATGCTGGTCAACATAGACCCCATGACATTAAGGAAGATCTGATTTGGGGTTTTGCATCATATAGAGCTGCATTCCAAGATAGAATGATTTCGTTCATCACTCATATTCATTATTGATAGACAAGGTGTTAAGATCCAGAGAGTCAGACAGACAGATAGTCAGACTGCTAAGGTGGATGCTGGTTAAAGTTGAAGCAACGAGATGGTATGGGGAAGATGAGGAATCAGGATAGGAGTTGTGAAACTGTACTTGAACTAGCTTTCATGTTACAATTATAAATGAAAACCCAAAATAACCAATGATGACCCAGGATAAGTTTTGTCTTTTCTTGAGCTAGCTTTCACATTGCTCATTTTCTTGACTTCTTTGCCCACAGTCTGAGCTTCAGAGTTTCATCAACAGACAGGATGCTGTGAACCGAAACCTTGCGGAGCTGAGCCAAGGGCGACCAGGCTCCTCCTTGGATATAAGCGAACGTCAACAAAGTGTGGATAAACAGCTGGAAAGGGCGTCACGCATGGCTGAACAGTTGAAACTAACGCTGGAAGAATTTGCATCAAGGAAGACTGAAATTGAAGAAGATGTTAAAGAATTTGCAGATTGGGTTAATCAGACAAAGGACCTTCTCAAACAGACAGATAACTTGTCAGGCACTGACGAAGACTTACTGAAGCGGCTGAAATCGGCACAAGTGAGTCATCAAATCTAATAATAGTAATGATGATAATAATAATGGAATTCCCCTCCTCTGTCCTGCACACCATCGTGTTATGCATTATTCTATGGACAAATCTAATTTAACATATTCTTATCTTGATTAATTATTCCAACATAATCAGGTCGAATTTAATCTTAATCTATTTGATCTGATATAATGTGGATCCTGTTATGGTTTTGTTATTGTTTTATTGAATCACTATACAATTGGTGGTCATGTGGTGGCACACGAGTAAAATCTCGATACGATGACTTGAAGATCCACTCTCATTCGTGACTGGAAAGTAGCAGAGGAGAGTTCAAGTCAATGCTGGATAAGCTAGTTGGAAAGGATGAGTCCACTTATACCTTGTTACCTTGTGCTGTCATTTCTCTGAAATCTAGCGACCGTCTCCATGTGTTTCTTTCCTAAATTGCGTCCCTTAATTCCTCCAGGCTCATTCCGGTTTTTTCGTGTATCTCATCCATCCATTTTTTTTCTTGGGCGTGTATCTCATCCATCCATTTTTTTTATTTTCTTCCTTCCTTCTCTACACGCCAGCATCATTTCCCTTTCCAATTCATCTGATCGCATAACATGTCTGAAGGACCCGAGCTTCCTTCTCAACGCTGTTTGTCATAACGTCTCATCATTCTCAACTCCAATCTTCCTGCGCACCTCTTCGTTTGTCTTCTTCTTCGTCCATGATATTCTCTGCATCTTCCTCCATATCCACATTTCACATGCGTTGATCTTCTTCTCCATGTTCTTTCTCATTGGCCATGTCTCACAGCCATATAGTACTGTAGGGAAGATCATTGCTCTCACTAATCTTTTTTTGTGTCTATGCTCACATGTTTGTCTTTCCATATCTTTTCCAGTCCGTTCATTGCAGCTTTCCCTATCGCCACCCTTCTCTTTACGAGTCACATTTTCCCTCTTTTTCTATTAATGATCCCAGGAACGTGAAGCTTGTTACCACCTCTATTTCCTCTCCGTCTGTCTTGAAACTGTCCCAATCAGCTGTTGTCATTATCTTTGTCTTCTTTAAGTTGAAGTATAGGCCTGCCTTCTCACTTTCTCTCTTCAGTCTTATTATCAGTTTTTCCAGATCTGCTTTCTTCTCTGCCAGTAGGGTTGTGTCTTCTGCATATCTTAGATTATTCAATGTCCTTCTTGCTATCTTATCCACACATAATGAAGCAATATCAAAAATTTTACCAAAAGAATAGATTCAGCTTTGTATAATTGCTCTGTCTTAAGATGGTCATCTTTTATCCATTTCAGGCGATTTCAGCTGAAATTGATGCTCACAATGGTCATTTGGTTATTCTCGAAGCTAAGGTTGCCAAATTAGCGGCTGAATATCAATCACCTGAGATGACCGTTCTTGCAAAAGAAGTTGCTGGACTGAAATGGAAACAGGAGAACGTAACGCAGAATGCGTCAAAGGTGCCAAATGAGTTCCTCAAAAGTTGTATTGTTTTGTTGATAATTCTTAATTTCTGTTCACTTTGACTTAGATTTCGAAGTATACAGATTTTTAAAATTCACAATTTTTTAGTTATTATCACTTAAGTGATAATTTGTTTAGCTATTAATGCAAGTTATGATTTAGTAATGGATACCAAGTAATCATGCTGTGAGTATGACAAGCAGACAATGAAAATAATATCTTATATGAATCTTAAAGTCAGCTACGTGTGCTTTCATCTCCATCTGTCTGAAAATGAACTGAAAATATCCTTTTGGTAAAATACTTAGAACAGTATACTAACTTCAGTTGACTTCATTTAGTAATTTTTACAGATTGATGATAGTTTAATTGGTTTACACCAACAGCTCAGTTAAGATGGAAGTGAATTAAATGCTCTAAGAGACCAGATATTTCAGATTTTCTCTAAGAGAACCTGATATTTCGTTTGCTGTGTTTCCTTTCATTTCCAATCATGAGTCTGAACTACTCGTTCGTAGTGCTTTTCCCACAATGCTTTAGTAGGAAATGCTTTCGAAATAATTCATGATGTTTACTTGACAAATACGATGTTTGCTCTCTTCCTGCTTCTTTTCCATTTGGTTCAGTTGTGGTTTCACGTTAGGTCGAATGAAGCACCCCAAAAAGCTTTTCTTGAAATGGTGCTATATAAATTTGTGACTATATTTACAATGACATTACAGCAACACAAAAAACTGTTCAAATGAATTGTCACTCATTTTGTGTTAAAGACGGAACATTAATTTTCTAGGTCACAAGTACTTTGATGAGTACCCTTGAGAAGCATGTGGAAGAGGCTTTGCAGGAAGCCCAGAAATGGGTGAAACAAGCAAACGACAAGGTTGCCTGGTGCTCAGATCTTTCCGGGGACAAGTACAGTGTGTTAGCAAAACAGACGACGGCCAGAGAATTTGCCGGAAGCGCTTCAGTGGGCGATGAAAAGATTCAGGCAGCGTTGAAGAAGGTAGAACTTTTGGGCGCAGTGGCATCGGATTCTAAGAAGACGGAGCTCGAAGAAAGGCAACAGACACTCCTGAAACAGTGGAAAAGCTTCAATGATTCTGTGGAAGAGACAAGGTACCGGAAATTGTTATCAATGATCATTATTTGTGTGATAATAGTGAATGATAATCGCCACTCAAGAATGAGGTGATATGAATAGAATCCAGGTATGAATTTGTCAGTAAGTGACGTAACTTGATGGCTAGGATGGTAACTTTGTTATATGTGACTGTAAGCTATGATGTAGTCATACTAGTCGTTGTGTACGTGTTTAAAGAGGACACTCTGAAGCATGTGGAATCTTGTGGTTGGGTTGAAATTTAATGAGTTCCTGCATTATTTACTGAAGTATCCTTCAAGTTTACTTAATTTTTTTTTAAATTTAGTTGCTTCACGTGTACATTTAATCATTTTGTTGTGGAAGTTGGTGATTATCGGATCATTGCATTTGTGATGATTAGAACGCCTGCCTTTGTTTTACTGTTAACTGTTAACTTTGTTTATTGTGAATATATATGATTCAGAGTTATTCTTTGTTCTCAGGTCGAAACTGGACGAGAATGTTCAGCAATGGGACAAGCAGGACAAACTGTATGACAGCCTTTCCAACTGGATGAAGGAGGCAGAGGTCAAGGTCAGGGATGGGGCCAGCCTTCAGTCTGACCTAGCTGGAAAACAAAAACAAATGCAAGCTTTCAAGGTGAGACTTTCTTTAAAAAATATTAAATAACAAAATAAATCATCAATCAGTCATTCAATCAGTCAGCCCATTGTCTTATTGGGACAGAACAGATAGCACATCAAATTGTAATTGAAAAGTATGAAGATTTAGCCATTTCTTTAAATTGCTAAAGTGGTTAGTGAAGTGTTAGTAAATACTTTCCTGGAACAGTTATTATTATTATTTGTATTAAATGGATGATTTCTAGAGCGCTGTAACTCAGCCATGCTGCTACGAGGGTGCTTTGCCCTATGTTTGGTATCAATAAATTGTTTTTCTTTGTATTTGTAAAATCATTTAGTGCCACTTACATAACAAAAAACCCATACTTGTGGCACTCCCTGCTTGAGAGCTCAGGAAATATGCAAGTTTTAAGGTTACAACTGTCCTGCTATCCACATCCACTTGGGCTCAACTGGTAAGTGGCAGACCGTTCAAAGTAATCAACCAGCAGTGTACACTATACAAACCCTGTGGTGCGATATGAAAATACAATCCGTGGGAACAAATAACTACAGCTCAAAACCAGAAGGTAGTGGTTAATAGTACTTAATGTTGTAACTAATTTAATACAGACATTGATGTTGAAATGGCATACAATGATGAATTTTGTGCCTTTAATATATATAAATTTGTGAAGCTACGAATAAAATGTAAGGGTAGTTTATTATTTTGGGCATCTCTTTTTCGCAGGATGTGGAGATGGAGGTTCAAAATCGGAAAGCACAGATTGAACAGCTGCTTCGAGATGCCAAAGTGATATCGGAGACAACTGGTGATGGACGTGTTTTATCATTTGCATCTCAGCTGCACGATCGCTACCTGGCACTGGAAGGCAACCTCAAGGTGAACGAGATCTGCCATTGTCAATTTCTTTGTTTCATATGCAGATTTAGATGAAAGATTTGGCAATCTCTTCTGTTCTTATGATATTTGGAATAGGATGTTTGTCCATCATAAGACGGTTTGAAACAATTTGAAAATGTGTCTGTAGAGTAAAAAAATAGCAGGGCCACATATCAAAATTATTTCAGTCTTTCAGCATGTAATAGAAAGTTGAGGGAGGGCATACACTGTACAATCTTATGCTCACTCTTCTCTCATCTGCTCACTGTGCTCATCTTGTGCTCCCTGTGATCTCATCTGTTCTCTTTTCTGCTCACTGTGCTTTTCTGCTCTTCATGTTCTCTTCTGCTCACTGTGCCCTCTTGTGCTCACAGTGTTCTTTTGTGCTCATGGTGCTCTCTTCTGCCCACTGTGCTCTCATGTGCTCACTGTGCTCTCTTCTGCTCACTGTGCTCTCGTGTGCTCACTGTGCTCTCTTGTGCTGACAGTGCTCTTTTGCACTCATGGTGCTCTCTTCTGCTCACTGTGCTCTCATGTGCTTACTGTGCTCTCTTCTGCACACTGTGCTCTCTTGTGCTCACAGTGTTCTTTTGTGCTCATGGTGATCTCTTCTGCTCACTGTGCTCTCTTCTGCTCACAGTGTTCTTTTGTGCTCATGGTGCTCTCTTCTGCTCACTGTGCTCTCTTCTGCTCACAGTGCTCTTTTGTGCTCACAGTGTTCTTTTGTGCTCATGGTGCTCTCTTCTGCCCACTGCTCTCATGTGCTTACTGTGCTCTCTTCTTCTCACTGTGCTCTCTTGTGCTCACAGTGCTCTTTTGTGCTCACAGTGTTCTTTTGTGCTCATGGTGCTCTCTTCTGCTCACTGTGCTCTCTTCTGCTCACAGTGCTCTTTTGTGCTCACAGTGTTCTTTTGTGCTCATGGTGCTCTCTTCTGCTCACTGTGCTCTCATGTGCCCACTGTGCTCTCTTCTGCTCACTGTGCCCTTTTGTGCTCACAGTGTTCTCTTGTGCTCACAGTGCTCTCTTGTGCTCACAGTGTTCTCTTGTGCTCACTATGCTCTCTTCTGCCCACTGTGCTCTCATGTGCCCACTGTGCTCTCATGTGCCCACTGTGCTCTCATGTGCTCACTGTGCTCTCTTCTGCTCACTGTGCTCTCTTCTGCCCACTGTGCTCTCATGTGCCCACTGTGCTCTCATGTGCCCACTGTGCTCTCATGTGCCCACTGTGCTCTCTTCTGCTCACTGTGCTCTCTTGTGCTCACTGTGCTCCTTGGTGATCAATGTATTCTCTTCTTCTCACTGTGCTCTCTTGTGCTCACTGTGCTCCTTGGTGATCAATGTATTCTCTTCTTCTCACTGTGCTCTCTTGTGCTCACAGTGCTCCTTGGTGATCAATGTATTCTCTTCTTCTCACTGTGCTCTCTTGTGCTCACAGTGCTCCTTGGTGATCAATGTATTCTCTTCTTCTCACTGTGCTCTCTTGTGCTCACAGTGCTCCTTGGTGATCAATGTATTCTCTTCTTCTCACTGTGCTCTCTTGTGCTCACTGTGCTCCTTGGTGATCAATGTATTCTCTTCTTCTCACTGTGCTCTCTTGTGCTCACTGTGCTCCTTGGTGATCAATGTATTCTCTTCTTCTCACTGTGCTCTCTTGTGCTCACAGTGCTCCTTGGTGATCAATGTATTCTCTTCTTCTCACTGTGCTCTCTTGTGCTCACAGTGCTCCTTGGTGATCAATGTATTCTCTTCTTCTCACTGTGCTCTCTTGTGCTCACAGTACTCCTTGGTGATCAATGTATTCTCTTCTTCTCACTGTGCTCTCTTGTGCTCACTGTGCTCCTTGGTGATCAATGTATTCTCTTCTTCTCACTGTGCTCTCTTGTGCTCACTGTGCTCCTTGGTGATCAATGTATTCTCTTCTTCTCACTGTGCTCTCTTGTGCTCACAGTGCTCCTTGGTGATCAATGTATTCTCTTCTTCTCACTGTGCTTACTTGTGCTCACAGTGCTCCTTGGTGATCAATGTATTCTCTTCTTCTCACTGTGCTCTCTTGTGCTCACAGTGCTCCTTGGTGATCAATGTATTCTCTTCTTCTCACTGTGCTCTCTTCTGCTCACTGTGCTCTCATGTGCTTACTGTGCTCTCTTCTGCACACTGTGCTCTCTTGTGCTCACAGTGTTCTTTTGTGCTCATGGTGCTCTCTTCTGCTCACTGTGCTCTCTTCTGCTCACAGTGTTCTTTTGTGCTCACAGTGTTCTTTTGTGCTCATGGTGCTCTCTTCTGCTCACTGTGCTCTCTTCTGCTCACAGAGCCCTTTTGTGCTCACAGTGTTCTTTTGTGCTCATGGTGCTCTCTTCTGCCCACTGCTCTCATGTGCTTACTGTGCTCTCTTCTTCTCACTGTGCTCTCTTGTGCTCACAGTGCTCTTTTGTGCTCACAGTGTTCTTTTGTGCTCATGGTGCTCTCTTCTGCTCACTGTGCTCTCTTCTGCTCACAGTGCTCTTTTGTGCTCACAGTGTTCTTTTGTGCTCATGGTGCTCTCTTCTGCTCACAGTGCTCTCATGTGCCCACTGTGCTCTCTTCTGCTCACTGTGCCCTTTTGTGCTCACAGTGTTCTCTTGTGCTCACAGTGCTCTCTTGTGCTCACAGTGTTCTCTTGTGCTCACTGTGCTCTCTTCTGCTCACTGTGCTCTCTTCTGCCCACTGTGCTCTCATGTGCCCACTATGCTCTCATGTGCCCACTGTGCTCTCATGTGCTCACTGTGCTCTCTTCTGCTCACTGTGCTCTCTTCTGCCCACTGTGCTCTCATGTGCCCACTGTGCTCTCATGTGCCCACTGTGCTCTCATGTGCTCACTGTGCTCTCTTCTGCTCACTGTGCTCTCTTCTGCCCACTGTGCTCTCATGTGCCCACTGTGCTCTCATGTGCCCACTGTGCTCTCTTCTGCTCACTGTGCTCTCTTGTGCTCACTGTGCTCCTTGGTGATCAATGTATTCTCTTCTTCTCACTGTGCTCTCTTGTGCTCACTGTGCTCCTTGGTGATCAATGTATTCTCTTCTTCTCACTGTGCTCTCTTGTGCTCACAGTGCTCCTTGGTGATCAATGTATTCTCTTCTTCTCACTGTGTTCTCTTGTGCTCACAGTGCTCCTTGGTGATCAATGTATTCTCTTCTTCTCACTGTGCTCTCTTGTGCTCACAGTGCTCCTTGGTGATCAATGTATTCTCTTCTTCTCACTGTGCTCTCTTGTGCTCACAGTACTCCTTGGTGATCAATGTATTCTCTTCTTCTCACTGTGCTCTCTTGTGCTCACTGTGCTCTCTTCTGCCCACTGTGCTCTCATGTGCCCACTGTGCTCTCATGTGCCCACTGTGCTCTCTTCTGCTCACTGTGCTCTCTTCTGCTCACTGTGCTCTCTTCTGCCCACTGTGCTCTCATGTGCCCACTGTGCTCTCATGTGCCCACTGTGCTCTCTTCTGCTCACTGTGCTCTCTTGTGCTCACTGTGCTCCTTGGTGATCAATGTATTCTCTTCTTCTCACTGTGCTCTCTTGTGCTCACTGTGCTCCTTGGTGATCAATGTATTCTCTTCTTCTCACTGTGCTCTCTTGTGCTCACAGTACTCCTTGGTGATCAATGTATTCTCTTCTTCTCACTGTGCTCTCTTGTGCTCACTGTGCTCCTTGGTGATCAATGTATTCTCTTCTTCTCACTGTGCTCTCTTGTGCTCACTGTGCTCCTTGGTGATCAATGTATTCTCTTCTTCTCACTGTGCTCTCTTGTGCTCACAGTGCTCCTTGGTGATCAATGTATTCTCTTCTTCTCACTGTGCTCTCTTGTGCTCACAGTGCTCCTTGGTGATCAATGTATTCTCTTCTTCTCACTGTGCTCTCTTGTGCTCACAGTGCTCCTTGGTGATCAATGTATTCTCTTCTTCTCACTGTGCTCTCTTCTGCTCACTGTGCTCTCATGTGCTTACTGTGCTCTCTTCTGCACACTGTGCTCTCTTGTGCTCACAGTGTTCTTTTGTGCTCATGGTGCTCTCTTCTGCTCACTGTGCTCTCTTCTGCTCACAGTGTTCTTTTGTGCTCACAGTGTTCTTTTGTGCTCATGGTGCTCTCTTCTGCTCACTGTGCTCTCTTCTGCTCACAGTGCCCTTTTGTGCTCACAGTGTTCTTTTGTGCTCATGGTGCTCTCTTCTGCCCACTGCTCTCATGTGCTTACTGTGGTCTCTTCTTCTCACTGTGCTCTCTTGTGCTCACAGTGCTCTTTTGTGCTCACAGTGTTCTTTTGTGCTCATGGTGCTCTCTTCTGCTCACTGTGCTCTCTTCTGCTCACAGTGCTCTTTTGTGCTCACAGTGTTCTTTTGTGCTCATGGTGCTCTCTTCTGCTCACAGTGCTCTCATGTGCCCACTGTGCTCTCTTCTGCTCACTGTGCCCTTTTGTGCTCACAGTGTTCTCTTGTGCTCACAGTGCTCTCTTGTGCTCACAGTGTTCTCTTGTGCTCACTGTGCTCTCTTCTGCTCACTGTGCTCTCTTCTGCCCACTGTGCTCTCATGTGCCCACTGTGCTCTCATGTGCCCACTGTGCTCTCATGTGCTCACTGTGCTCTCTTCTGCTCACTGTGCTCTCTTCTGCCCACTGTGCTCTCATGTGCCCACTGTGCTCTCATGTGCCCACTGTGCTCTCATGTGCCCACTGTGCTCTCTTCTGCTCACTGTGCTCTCTTGTGCTCACTGTGCTCCTTGGTGATCAATGTATTCTCTTCTTCTCACTGTGCTCTCTTGTGCTCACTGTGCTCCTTGGTGATCAATGTATTCTCTTCTTCTCACTGTGCTCTCTTGTGCTCACAGTGCTCCTTGGTGATCAATGTATTCTCTTCTTCTCACTGTGCTCTCTTGTGCTCACAGTGCTCCTTGGTGATCAATGTATTCTCTTCTTCTCACTGTGCTCTCTTGTGCTCACAGTGCTCCTTGGTGATCAATGTATTCTCTTCTTCTCACTGTGCTCTCTTGTGCTCACTGTGCTCCTTGGTGATCAATGTATTCTCTTCTTCTCACTGTGCTCTCTTGTGCTCACAGTACTCCTTGGTGATCAATGTATTCTCTTCTTCTCACTGTGCTCGGTGTAGGTGATGCATCGCATTTGACTTGATGTTGTTCAAAATGTTGTTATGGCAAGTAATGACCATTAATGATGTTATTTTTTGTTAGGTTTCGTTAGTTCGATTATATGGTTCGAAATACTTTGTTTCTTTAGGTGTTTGATTTTGAATTTGCCTGATTGAAATTCTTGTATATATCAGGGACACATCAACAAACAGGATCAGTATTTGGCAGCTCATCTGACATACAAGAGTGAATACCAGGAAGCATTGGATTGGTTAACAGATGTTGACAAGAAAATGCAGGAACTAGTTCATGTTGGCAATGATAGTCGAACCATGGAAGATAATCTGTATAAAGTTAAGGTTAGAATTGTTGTTTTATGAAGAATTACTCTCCATTAATTGTTGTCTTTGCAGGATTTTATAGATTTAAAACTGAGATCGATACAGTTTTGCCTTGTTCAGTCTATTCTTATTTTCTAATGGATTGCTACTTTTGAGTACAACTTCACTTGACACTACCAATGACTAACGATGGCTTGTGGATTATTTATTATTTTTATTGTTAATATTAATTATTTAATTAAGTTTTTAACATGTACAGGGTCACACTGAAAATAAGTTCTTAGATACAACTAGATTATAACAGATTGTCAAATACTCGTTAAGGCAGACATGTGCATTTACAACTTGTACCTTGTCTCTGCTGGAATGTAAAAGAGACATTTTCATAATGTTATTTTTTGTATATAAAATGCCATCTTGGATGCAACTCAGTTGCTCAGTTACCCTACCAAACCTTTCTTCATCTTCTTTCCCAGTTTTGAGCATCAATGATTTGTGTCATGGATATTCTATTTCTGTGATCTATTAGTATTCTGATAGGGGGTGGTGTTCTTAATATATAAATGGTATATGATATGTAACATATATATATGATATATATATATATATATCCACTGAAATTGGAAAACTGGTATTTGCAAAATATTTATTTAAACTTCTTTTCGATTTATTATAGGAATGTTAATGTTTCTGATCCGAATATTGTGTGGATGTAATTCAGAGGCTAATGTTATTTCACAAAATTTCGTTGTTCATACGATTTGCATCTGATGTTTATATGAAAACAGTGCAATAATTAAATCCTCTTATGGTTATTTACAGAAAGTTGTAGAACAAGAAGCACAAGGCAAGTCAAAGCTTGATACAGCAATAAGCTCAGGTGAGAAACTGATGGTCAGCACAAATCCTGAAGGTCGAGAGGTCATCCGTCAGGAACTGCGGCTTCTTCGTGACCAATGGGATCGTACGATGGAACACACGGAAAATATCCACAGACGAATGGAGCAGGCAGTCCAGCAGTGGACTATCTACAGAGAAAAGTGTGAGGAACTCATCTGTTGGGTCAAGAACACAGAGGACGACCTGTTACGACCGGAATCATGCAGTTCATTGCAAGAGAAAAAGGAAAGATCGCTGAAGTTCAAAGTAAAGGGTTATTTGAAATTTTTCAGAGTTATTTCGATATATATTCATTTTATACCTATTTATCTGGTCTTGCACAGAGCTTCCCATTTGAAAATAGTAGGCAGTGTGAAAATTGCTTGCTCTGGATTGGGTAGGCATTGCATGTTGTTATTGCTGCCTATAGGGGCTTCTGCTGGTCTTTCTGCTTCTTGAAGAGGCACTAAATTAAGTTTCATTGATTGATTGATTTGTTGGTTGATTGATTGATTGATTGATTTGACTCTATCTATTCTACATGTGACATATAACACTACTTTAATGGTTCAATCAATTAGTCAATCAAAACCATTTTTATTTTCTTAGTATTTTGCTTTTGTAGGTTCTCAGTCAGGAGATGACAACAAGGATGGCGTCATTAGTTGATCTTTCTGCGATTGGTCAATCTCTGAACAGTTTAGATGTTGACAGTGAGCTAAAGGGTCTTTCCTTGCGCTACCAAACAATGACTGACAAAGTCAATGTATGTATTGTCTGCCGATGATAGTTTCTTTTCATCTGATAAATAACATTTGTCTTGAATTCATATTTCTATTGACTGCTGCTGCTGCCCTTGCTTCGTTCTGAGAGGGACACTACATGGGCCCAGAGTTGACCCACATCAGTCCTTGTGTGGCAGCTGGTGCTCCTGCTATGGCCCCAGTTTATGAGACATGCATTTTGGTCAGGGTTACAGGGTTTTAGAGCATTCTACAAACTGAGAGATTGAATTGTGTTAGTTGCCTTTCATATCAAAATATTATTTTCTTTTGTTGCTGCTACTGTCAAAATAAAACTTTTCAATTTATGTCATTAATTGTATGTTGCCTATTAACAGTTTATTGATGATTATATTAGTTAATTAATTACAATAATAATAATTTAATCCTTCAAATTAACACTGTCACCTTATGTGGTACACTTTTGCTGATGAATATTGATGCATTTTTTCTACCTAGGTTTATTTTGCATACACCTTTCTTGCTTGATACTTTAGATAATAATTGTGGTAGTATTAGTAATAATTATATTAATAATAATAATAACAATAACAATAATAAAATTACAATTATGATAACTATAATGATAATGATGATAATAATGATAATTTTATGATAATAGCGATGATTATGATAATAATGATATTTTCTGGATGATTTTTATTACTAATGGACCTGAGGGTTCTAATGGCAAAAACTAAATAATAAACATAGTGGTTTATCTATCAGAACTGTCTAGTTTGCATCATACATTGTAAAAGAGTTAATTATGATAGTGATATTAATTTATAATGTGACTTAACACTTGGGTTTTTCATTCAACCTAGTGTGTAAATGATGTCTGTGTCAGGGTCAGATGAAGGAGGCTGAGGCTGCTGTTGTGACCCATCTTCAACTCACGGAAGCCGTGGAACAGTTTAAGGACTGGATGGATACATATACGGAGAGACTCCAGTCTTGCATTGAACCAACGGCTGATAAACATGGCCTAGAAATCCAAAGGGAAAAGATTCAGGTGAGTAGTTTAGTTTATAGTTTTACTTGGCCGGAAATTGTTCAGAGTTGCAGACTTGTGGAATGGGTTGGAGGATAGTGCTGTCTGTCTCTATGGACTCTGATCACAGCTTTGAAGAGGAAGCTAGGATAATTTGGCTATTAATAATATTCCATTTAAATTTGCAGTGGTTTTAACACACACTGAACATCTTCTGAACCACTTTAAACCCTTGTTATGTTACCATAAAGATTTTACTATTCTGGCTACATTGTCATTTGCCCGAGGACTCTTTGGTGCTTAACTAGGCTATACCATGCATCTCATGTGTACTGGTTTCACAAAATGTTCCTTATGATATGCCATATCTTTCTCTGTCTCTTCCTGTTCCTTTCGCTGTCCCCTCCTTGTCTCTGTTCTTGGTTATGTCCCTCTTGCTTTCCTCACTGCCATGCTCCTCCATCCCTCTTCTATGTCCTCTTCTCCTCCTCTTGATCCATCTCCTCTAAACTTCTTCTGATTCTGCCGTGATCCACCCTCATCTCTTGCTGCATCAGGCCTTTCCATGCATCTTCCAATCCAGCCTATTCCATATCTTTTCCGTCTAGCAGGTTGTGGCTAAAAGCCTTCAGATTGTCCAAGTGGCTTTGTCTCAGATACTCGAAATGTACGAGTCTTATTTTTCAGATTAATACAACATACTTTGTTTTGTTTCTCCTATATTTATGATGTTGATTTTGTTTAGCTGTTGGTCCCATTGATATCAGAAGGAAGGACAAAGTTTGACCAGATTCAGACCTTGGCTGACAAAGCAGCCAGTCAGAGCGGTTATGAAGGGCAGCAGGATATAAAGGAACTGATGATGGGACTGGACAACAGATGGAGCAGTTGTAACAGTCATCTGAACAGCGCAAGATCTGATCTTGAAAAGCAGCTGGATGGTTGGAGCCAGTACGAAGGTTGTTTTAACGATCTGTCAAGATGGATGCGCGACGTGGAAACGGAAGCTAGAGTTCAGCAACCCAAGAGCACTCTGGAAGAGAAGAAGGCTCAACTGGAAGCACTGAAGGTTTCTTGTTTTAGTAATTTTTTAATTTTTCAGATAGCAGGTGCAGGTTCTGAGTCATACGCTTTTTAAAATGTAATGACCAAACGGACCAAGGGCTTTTCGTCTTTGAACAGTTTTATATCAGTAATTCACACAGACCTGGAATTTGTCATGCATGGATGATGTTGCGAGGAATTGTTTAGCAATTTATTAGCTCCTCGTAATGTAGATGTAATTAATTTTTAAAAACAATGAATTTGCAGATGTTTCAGTTTGTATGTTTTAATTTTTATTTATTAAGTTTGTCTTATAGAACTACTTTTTGATGATATGGCGATATATCTCATTCCTCTGTTGTTCTCTGCATTCATTTTCTACCAGGCTGTGCAACAAACTGTCCAGAGTCGGCAATCGGACTTTGAAGAAGCTAGATTGCAGTTGCAGAAGCTGACTGTTGGTGATGCCCAGCTGCATCAGTTGTCATCTCGTTATGAGACTCTTCAGCTCACCTGTAAGGTAAGTCATTGTGGATGCAAATTCTCCAGTCTAGTTGTATATTGTGTAATCCTGTTGAGCTACAAAGTACCTATGATAAAGCATCTGCAAGCCTGTTCATTGCTATGGAGGCTATTGAACACTCCAGGGTAGTATGTACAATCCAGGGTAGTATGTACAATCCAGGGTAGTATGTACAATCCAGGGTAGTATGTACAATCCAGGTTAGTACATACAATCCAGGTTATTATGTACAATCCAAATAGTGGTATGTACAATCCAAGTTAGTACATACAATCCAGGGTAGTATGTGCAATCCAAGTTAGTATGTACAATCCAGGGTAGTATGTACAATCCAGGTTAGTATGTGCAGGTGTGAGGTATCTGATTGTGTTTTCAATTGAACAAACATCTACCTGTCTGCTTAATACTTACCTGTCTGCTTAATACTTACCTGTCTGCTTAATGCTTACCTGTCTGATACATGCCCTGTAATGAAGGTAATTAATTAACAGATCAGGTTATTTGGGTTATCTGTACTGTTAGGTCTGGTTATCAGTTTCCTAGTTTAATTGTAAACAAATCACTGTTTGATTGAAATGCAAATTAGTGAAAAGGATCTGAGAGTGCGAAGATAAAAGACCTGTTTAGGTGATTGCACTTTCTGCGTGACTGAACCCGGGTGCTGGAACAGCATTCCGCCTTCTATGCTTCTGGCTGCCACTTTGGAGTCATTTAATTAAGTCCAGAATGGTCATACTAATTAAGAGACTCATATATCTGATATTAGATTAGCACTGTGCTATCTTGCTAACATGCACTTAGAAATCGTCATATTCATCATCATCATTGTCATCAAATGAGAGCTGTGGTGGGAATTGTGTTTGTTGCTTGCAATTTTGTTATTAGGAGTCTATAGAGAGACAGATGAAGGAGATATCTGATCATGAGGACTTTGAGACCAGTTACAGATCCTGCCTCCAGTGGCTGAATGATATCCAGAAGACGTCGTCTGAGCTCTCTGGTGGCCGCTATGAAGATAGACATAAGATCGAAGAAGCCCAACACAAATTTCAGGTCAGCAGTCTCTATCTTTTTATTAAGCTGATTGCCATCACTTTTTTTAAATATATCTGTGTCTAGTTATGTACAACATCTTCTAAGAACATCACAAACTGTATGTTATGGTTATTACTTTCTATGTGTATAATTGTGTTTGGTTTATTCAGACTCTTTTTATTTGAACATGGCTAGTACCAAAAGACCTGAAGATGTTCATTAGGTTACACTTTTCTCTCCAATGACTGTTTGACCTCAATCTTGCTCAATTTTCTATGAATTGATTGGATGAAGTCCGTCACTGCTGCTGCCCATATGACTAGGCACCACGCTTTGCTAGGTCCTCATGTATGGATCATGTTAGAGTTGACTCTCTGAAATAAGCCTCTATCAGCATGTGAGCCAACATTTGCTTGAGCAGAGGTGCATAGGATGTGTGCTCTAACCAAGCATTTCCCAATGTTTTTTTGGCCATGAAGCCCTTTTGATCCTAAATTTTTTGGCAGAGCCCCTGTCCAAAACTAAGCATATTCAGTTGTAGGTACAAATGCTTGAGAATGCAGACAATTCTAGGTTTAGGACTAAATTAGATTAATAGCAACACAAATATCTCTGACAATGACATATGAATTCTCTGTCATATATAGTTATACACAGATGTTAAGCAAAGAGCTTCCATTTGTTCACACTGATAGTTTTTCGCGAAACCCTTGTCTTCACGTCACGGAACTCTCGGATTCCGCGGAACACAGTTTGGAAAACACTGCTCTAACCAATGTAACCATCTTGGTCAACCATAGTTTTTGAATGATGCTGTCCTTGTATCGGCAAAGATATGAGAAGTGATGTTTTGCCTAGTTCAGTCTTGTTGTTCTGTAGCCACATGATTGTGCGAATGGATTTGATGCAGGTGTAGACATTGCCTTTTCCATTTAGGAACTGATATCTGAACTGGAACTTGGCACATCCAAGTTGCAGAGAGTGAATGAACTTGGAGAGGGATTGTTTTCCAGTACATCGCTTGAGGGTCGTGACATCATCAGACAACAGTTGAGGTCAGAGTTCACTACTTTGTGTTGCTCAGACATTTATTTATTCATCTTTAGTTTAACATAAAAGTGAACTGTTAAGGTGTAGTGGTCAACTGTGAATGATTAAATCCATTTAAAATGTAATTGAATAATTTCTTTCTTCACAAAGTTTCAAATAAAATAAGTTTGAGTGCAATATGAAATTCATATGTAAGATGTCCTGGGTAGTAAAAAAAATTTAATCAAACTTGTGTTATCTGCTTTCTACTTGAAAATCATGATTTAAATCAGGAAGTGGTTTCATTTATTTCTGTTGACATCTAGATTTTCTTAAGTGTAAAACCGTGTCACCTTGTGCTGTCAGTTCTTTGAACTCTAGCGACCGTCATGATCTATCTTCTCCACGTCTTTCTTTCCGAAGTCACGTCCCTTAGTTCCTCCAGGTTCATTCCGGTCTTTTTATGTACCTCCTCCATCCATTTTTGCCTTGGGCGCCCTCTTTTCCTCCTTTCTTCTCCACATGCCAGCAACATTTCCTTCTCCAGTCCATCTGATCGCATAACATGTCCAAAGAACCCCAGCTTCCTTCTCAACGCTGTTTGTTGGAACGTCTCACATGTAACACATAAAACATAAATGGTGCTCAAATGTTGATTTGAGCACCATTTGAAAACTGATATTTTTATTCTAATATGTACGAGTGTGATTCCAGCAAAGGCTTCGAATTAAAGATGCCATTTGCTGAAATGTGCTGGACCTCTCATTTGACAACTCCTCTGATTCGAAGCAGTGATTGTGAATAAGCTGGTGCCTTGCACTTGTCTTTCGAGTGTTGGTTAAGAAGTTTGGAGATTGCGGCATGTTAAGGATTTTGGATTTCATTTCTGTTGTTGAACTCTGCACCTACTGAACTGAAGTGAGCATCACCTATTCAGCAATTGTGCGAGACAAGATGTTGTTTTCAATTTTATGGCCATTGATTGATTGTTATGCAATACTTTGTCTGATTGGATGTATAGGTCACTGCAAAACAAATGGGATCAGGTGAGCGATCATTTGTCGGACGAACAGCGCAAGACGGAACTCAGTTTGGTCCAGTTGTCTACGTTTGAGGACAGTGTTGGCCAGTTTGAGTCCTGGCTCAAGGACGTTGAGGTCAAGGTCGCCCAAGGCACAGAACTACAGGCAAGCCTGTCGACCAAAAACATCCAGCTTCAGAATCTGAGGGTAGGTGATCTGAAGTCAATTATCCGTTCTTTCATTCAAACAGTGAGAAATAATAATATGATATCATAAAAGGATTATTAGCTATTACTGGTAATAATATCATAAATGGATAATTGGTTAGACTTACACTTGAGAGCAACCATGATTTACTCATCAGATCTATCTACATTTAAATCAGTCATATGTTGTAGTGAGGTGATGAAGAAGTGTTCATTTCATTTTCATATCCAAGCCCCGCTATGGGCATATTCTGAAGTCCTGAGCTTGTGGCATTTGCATAAAATACATTACCCAGTACTTGCAAATTACATTACTTTTTCAAAGAGGCAGTTTGGAGTGAGTAGAGGTAATTATTGGAGGGTGATGTGTGATGAAATAAATATATTAGATAAGTTTTTTGATTTTTGTACAGTACAGTAAGATCAGTGATCTGACAGTAAGATCAGTGATCTGAATTATATCTAACTTCAAATACAACAAAGAACATGGTCCATCATGAGTTGTTTCTGTATGTAAAACAACTAAACAAAGCTATTCAACATTTAACCAACTCAGAATTTTTATATTTCTAGGGTACTTACTTAGTACTCAGTCCTTCCTGTGCAGGTCTGCGCATAAGGCAATGCGTCTCCTCCATTCATCTCTGTCCAAAGCCAGTGTCTACTGGCCTCATCCTATGACATCTCCAGACATTTTAGGTCTTAACTTATTGTCTGAGACCAGTATTTCTTTCTTTCTTGTTTTTTATTCTGAAATTTGATATCGTCCTTCTTCAAACATCTTTTTGCTCAGAAGTGCACACACCTCGACGGTGCAATTGCCATTGTACTGCAGAGCAATTGTGCGCAAAGGACCTGCTCAAGGTCCCTAAACAGTGACTGATGCCTCGGACGACGATAGTTCCCCCTCACTTAGCGCACAGTGAGTGTTACGGGCCAATCGCTCTAGCCAATTAGCCACCGTGCCTTCCTCTCCTCCTTCGCTCTCCCACACACCAAGACATCACCTATTCTGCTCTTCTGTCATCCCCCATCCGGCAGACATGCCCCATCCACCTCAGTCTGCTTCTTCTGATGTTGCTTTAGATGTCTTCCTGTTCCGTTCTCTCTCTCCTATGACCCCTTGTTTGTTACCTTGTCTTGCCAAGACTCCTTCAAGTGGTTTTCTTTAATCAAAAGATCATTTCTAACTTAGGTTGATGCACACACAATGAACCACAGCAATTATAGGAGAATATTGCTGCTTGACTTTAGATGCAACAGCAGGATATACTCTCACATCAGAATGTGCTCAGCTCCTTTGTGCATCGCGCTGCTAATGCCAAAGCGAGTCGACAGCTGGAAGATCTGAGCGAACGATACAAAACGATTTCTGATAAGAATTCTGACCTTGTGAATCAGTTGAAATTGGATGTAGCCACACATGAGGAATTTCATGCCAGCTTCAGTGGCTGCACTGATCTCCTTAATTCCCTGCAAAGCAAGATGGCTGCCGTGGCTGATGTTTCAGGAGACAAGTTTGCCACACAGACCAAACTAGATGTTGTGAAGGTATGTTCCGGATACAGTATTAATTAGTCTCTGGCCTAACCAATGCTTGAGATTTTTTAAGCAAGCACACCCATTGGCTCCAATGTCCAAGTGTGTGTGTGTGTGCACACTGTTTTGGTTTGTTTAAGCCTAGCAGATTAATATATTTTTTGTGATTTTTTATGGGTTTTTGAGGATTTTGTTTGATGCAGAGACTGAAGATTATCCGAGTGTGCTTGAAATCTCAATCAATCAAAACTTATATTGCACCCTTTTAAGACTCCTACTCAGAGATGCTTCTAACCCAAGTGGAAGAAGGTAAGTCTTTTGTAGCTGAGGAAATGGAAACCTGGAGATGCTTTGAAGAAAGTGAACGGCTAAGGGAAGCTAATTCCATGCTGATGGACCGACCATGGAGAAGGAATAGGACTTAACAGGCAAATGGAACCATCAAGTCACCATGGACTGGGGAAACAGGGTGGCAGAGCTCCTGCAGGTAAGAATGTGCCGAGCCCGAGAGACATGACCTCACCAAGGACACTCTTGAATGAGATGGGCTGTGGGAATGCAAACCAGTCTAATGCATTGTGCATGTATTGGACATTCGGTTGGCTTTGGTAAACCCACCAATCAATAGGCTTTGTTGCCACCCACTCGCTGTTAGGCACTAATTCACTTTTTCATCCTATGTCATTAAACTTTTCTGTGATTTCATGTGTCATTTGTATTTGTGGTCTTTACCCTGTGATTACAGTTTCTTAAAGTTTCCCTCCTTCTCCTTATTTCCGATATTCAGCTTCGAATGTTTTCGTCATATGCTGTCAATTGAGGAAATTTTTTCCATCCTCAGTATCCTCGTTGAGGTGCACTGCCCCAGTGTATTTCATTCAAGGACTTCATATGATGTACTTCTTTATCTAACTCTGTGTCTTGTCGATTCATTTTCCAGGCTTTATCCGGCAGGATGGAAGAAGCGGACAGTCGTTTATTGAGTCTCGTTAAGTTATCTGATTCACTTGCGACTCGAACTTCGGCTGCTGGTTGTGAGTCGCTGAAGCGTGAGGTCGGCATCTTAGTCAAAGAGAAAGAGACAATGGTGTCAGAGCTTTTGAATGCTGAAAAACACCTGCGACTGGCAGCCAAGAGTTGGAAGGAGTTTGAAGAAGTTAGTTGCACTCTGCAGCAATCGATGGACACTATGGAGAGTGGAATTCGAGAGATTGTTCCACTTGGCACTCTAGAGGAGAAACAGGATCAAGTCTTGAAGCTCAAGGTAGAACTTAACAACATTGGCTCTATGAATATTAATTAGTACATGTTTAGTGATTTAACCTGTACTCTGTAGATCTGCATATCAGTCAGTACAGTTGATTTTCTGTTGCTAATGTGTTGTTTCTGGTTGGATTACAGTCCCATTGCACAATCCTCCTCCTTTACCTTGGTTTTGGACAGGCTTGATCATCAAGCAGGAAAGTTTTGGGACAGAATTATTTAGGATCTATTGCATTTGGCTATTTTTAGTGAAGATACAGCGTCAAACGTAAGAAAGACGATTTGAAAGTCCATTTCTATTGAGTTACTAAATTGTGGCAAAATTATAAAATTATTACACTGGATTTTGAACTTGTGGTTAAGAGGTCGCTAATGTTATGTATACGTTGAAAATTGTGTGCTAATTTTATCATTGTTCTGACCTGTTATTGTTGTCGCAGAATGAAATTCCATAAAATCTATTTTTTTTGGTTTGTTAGAAAATGATCAAAGGATTTGAAGATATGCAGACAGAGTTAGACAAATTGACTGATCAAGGACATGCGCTCGTCTCCCTCAGTCATGATCAACATGTCACGTCTTATGTTTCTCAGCGAAACAATCGCTACAAAATTCTCGGAGGTTCATTGAAGGTAAGTCTATTTTTATTTTTTTTGCATTCATTCATTCATTATGAGAATTTATGTATAGCATCTCTTCAATCCTACTACTCAGAGGCGCTGAAGTCTTTTTTACTCTTTTTCCAGCATTTTTAATTTGCTTGACAATGATGCATGCTTGCATTTGGATGTGTTGAAAAAAGAGGTGAATGTATGTCACAACTTTGCAATTATTTGCATCATTGGTAATTAAATCATTTCTTGATTAAAGGAATGATCCTGGTCATAAAATATGTGCTAAATTATGTGTGTATTTTATTAGTACAATATAAGATGATAATAGAATAGCTGGAAGATTCAAACACTTTTTAATTAATATCGAGCGATTTATTTCTAATTAATTTGGTCTTAGAAGCAGTTAAGGTTATGTTTATGATTTAATTCATCTAACAACATTTCTTAATTTTGTTTAGGAAATCCATGCCAAGTGGGAGGGTTATGTGACTGATCATGAGGCTTATGTGAACAGCATGGCTGACGTCAACCGCTGGATGCTATCGGCCAGAGATCAGCTGAATAAGATAGAAGAAATTGAGGCACAGGGAACCAGTCTGGAGCAACGCACAGAACTTTTAAAAGTTGGTTTTATGTTCAATTTGTCTGAAATTATTTTATGTGTGTCAAGACATTGTAGCACTTATGTAAAATTGAAGGAGGTGAAGTAGGTCTTAATCCCTTTTCATACATTTTTTTATAGATTCATTATTTTATTATTAATTAAATTTTTGATGTGTGCAAGGTCACACCGAAATGTGAATCTTAGGCATAGTCATTAAGCAATCTTTCGGTAAATTTGTTTACAATGAATTATTTTAGATAAGAAAATGTTGTAGCTGGGATCAGTTCAGAAATGCATTGTATAATATTTCCGCATTTTCGTTTTAATAATGATATCGTTTATTAGCTCAAAGCTTTGATCTGTTGAAGTTGTTTGTTTGAATGTGGAGCAAAGAATATTAAATTTACTGAACTCTTCGTTTGTTGCGTTTCTTCAGGTACTAACAGATGACAAAGATGTTGGGCTTCAAAAGCTCAATGCAACCATTCAGTGTAGTGATAAACTCTACCCAGACACTTCTGTGATTGGCAGAGAAAACGTTCGTCAACAAGTACTGGCCTCTAAGTCGAGCTGGAACAGCCTGATCAGTGACCTTGCTGAGCTCCAGAGGAAGAACGATGCTAGTGCCGCTATGCTGCAAGTGTTTGAGCAACAGTGTCAGACGGTGGAGGACTGGATGAGAACGACTGAAGGGAAGGCGAGACGTGACCTAGAGGCTAAGAACACTTTGCAGGAAAAACGAGAGCAGCTACATATGCAGAAGGTCAAACAAACTAACTGTCTTTGTACAAATGAAGAAAATATCATTGTTGTTGCAAATATCTTGAGCGTAATGAAAACTCTTAATAGTGATTATGGGTTACTACTTATGTGTCTGAATGACTTTATTAATGTTGGTTAACAAGGTATTTGTGGTGTGTTAACATAAATAACTGAATTTTTGCAGATTTATATATTTTGGCTGTAGGGGCTGCTCAATTGGGTAATGGTTATTGTGTAGGGCTATTAATTGCGAGAAGGGTGGTTCGAATTCCACCAAGACTACATTTTGTTGCTGAGATTTCTACCTCACCTGCACCCCCTAACCAGTTCAGCTGTAATGAGCTTGCTAAGCTATACACTATCAGCAGGAAGAGGAGACAGTGAGGGAAGGGACTGTCCGTCCATCCTCGTAAGAATACAAAATGGATAACACTTCGCACCCATGTCTGCCTCTGGTTGAGCTTAAGAGACTGCTGTTCTTCTTCTACATATGGCTGTAACTCAAATCCAGATATTATTTAGAAGCCCATCAATCTAAATCAAGAAAACTGGCTTTAGCTGATCTGGTTTAGGTGGCAAAATATGTTTTTAGATGTATGTACATATATTTTTGGTTATATGTATAGTACATTATTTGGAACATCTTAAGGGTCTTTGTCACTTTTCTAATAGTTGTAGTGTGCTCGCTGAGAAGTCTGCATATGCTATAACATGTGCGTAAAATGGCTACCACCTTCATTACTTGCAAAGCTCTTGAGTTTGCATGAGACCTGTGTGCATTCTTGACATTCTCTATTCTTACAGGTGTTTGCTCAAGAAATTGTGTCTTATGGGCGCAATATCGACAGCTGTGTTTCTTCATTCCACAGCCTTCCAAGTAAACTGCAGTCATCTGAAATACGCCAGACGCTAGACACAATTACTTCACGATATGAATCCATACTGAATTCAGCTAAGGTAACATTCAGAATTCCTCTTTTATTTTGCCACTGACTTTATCCTAATTGTCATTTTTTCTTTATGGTGTGCTTGCATACCATATCTGAGGAATGAGAGAATTATTTTATAGGCTGATAACAATCCTTAAAAAATTATATGATATCAATTTTTATACCAAATTAATGTGACCTTTGATAAAAACAAACAGGTAACTGTGGCACTATTTTTAGATTTGAGTAGTTTTCTGCCCTGCTGTCAATTTTAAATAGTTTATTTATATTTTCTTAACGGCTTAAGTAAATTCCTTATCACTTGTGTGAATCTATGAAGTGCTGTTTCCTTGCCTATGTATGTCCATGGCTTGTACTGTTTGATTGAGAGGACTCTTGTGGTTTCAATTACAAAGGCACTACACAAATGAGTAGGTATGATTATCACTTGCAAATGTGAATGCTCTACAAATAGGGTTTTTCTTGTGAACATCCTATTAGCCGAATTGAGTCTTGAAATCGAAATGTCCGCTTTCTTTAACCGACAGTTACTATCAATAGCTTTCTGAGCAATGGCCGAATAAATGACTGTCAAATTTGGGTTACAGGAAATAGTTGTTCAATGTGAGCAACAAGTGCTCAACCATACTCATTTCCAGGACTCTCACCAGGTGGCGTCTGATTGGCTACAACTGATGACCGAGCGACTGCAACTCTCTTCCGATTGGACAGGTGACAAACACTCTGTAAGCACTCGACTTCAGCAGGTGAAGGACGTGTCTTTGTTGTCAGCAGAAGGGAATGCCAGACTACAGGATTGTCTAGAGTCAGCTCAACGGACAATGGCTGACACTGGTCTGGCAGGTCGTCAGACGATCCAGAAGGAGGTTGAAGTCCTCAGACAGGCGTGGGATCGGTATACAGTGAAGCTGGATGATGTGAGTCATAGACTGGATGCTGCAGTGGAGAAGTGGATCACTTACGAGGAGCATTATGAGAAGGTGAATCGGGAAATGAAGGAAATGGAAAAGGAGGTCAGAGACTGTGGACTGGTGTCGACAGTTGATGAAAAGAAAGCATTGGTCAGGAAACAACAGGTTGGTTCTTTTAGTCTGAAATTTATATTCAAGTGACTGGCAAGGTGAGTCCTATGAGACTTCACTGGTAGCTTGCCACTAAGTTAGCGTAAGTGTGTGTTTTGCCTTTTTGGTGGTAAATGAACTACTTACTCACATAAATTCTTGCTTACTTACTTACCTACAAATGGACTTTGAAGGTGTCATCAGTAGTAGTTGAAGCAAATGCGACTGAAATTCATTTACAAAATTCAGCTTTGCGTCGTTGATAACACAACTAATCTTTTAAAAAATGTCTGTGATCTTATCTTTTAGTTTTATCGTATTGCTTGAGTCTTCATTTCATGTTTATTTAAAGTATTTCTCAGCCTCTTAGCCATTTGACTACAATTTTTGTATGCCATATCTAAACTGCAGATTTTGTACCTTTTTGTGTTTTATGTAAACAAGTTTGTGTAATAGGCTAATAGTCTGTGATATTTTGGAGAAACTTTGTCAAATTCTGTGTGGGTGCTTTATCCGTTCCAGCTTTAGTAAGCTACAACTTTCTATCCGTGACTCTGTAAATTGTGTGGTGCTACTTTTTGAAATTTATGGGTATTGATCTGAACTTATTTATTGAAAGCACTCTCATAAAAAGTCGAAAATGTGATCTTTTACATTTCACATTACGTTTATTATTAATCAGCACTTTTATTATGCCCATGTCTAATGCTGAGTGCATCAATCGATGGCGCATCAAATCCAAACCGTAATCAGGTCAATTCCAAAAGGTCAGTCCGTCAAGACAGAGAGACAGCCTACGGAGAGTATGCCAACTGAATAAGGAAGGCTTTGAGTCAATATCGAAACAAAGAAAGAGACTGAGCAGAACGAACAGACACAGGGAGGGAGTTCCAGAACCTGGGTCTCGCCACCGAGAGAGCACGACAACTAAGAACAGTCCTAGTCCGCAGAATAGTCAAAGAAAGGCAGTCGAGATGAAAATTACAAGTCTTTGGAACTAGCATTGAAAGGCATCGAAATGCAGTGTTTTGTAGACATTAGACAATAAGACCAAGTTTGAAAGACTGTTTAAAACCACTGCTATACTAACTTATCATTTGCACATTGTCTTTATTAATGATATTTAGGCATATGATTATTTACCCTAATATCAGCTGGCCTATAGGCTTACTTTGACATTACATGCTTGCACACTGGGTTTGAAAGGACATTGAAAAGACTGTGAAGAGCATCTCTAGTGCATTATGCATCTGTTTCAAGAAAGCTGATGTAAGACTCAAACACTAATTTTTTCAGCTGTTTGATGGCCATTTGTTGAGCACTTGCATCTAAGAGGCTCTTAAGTGGTGCTTTGCAATATCTTGTTACTTTTCATTACAGTGCTATAGTCATCTATGATCGATGTTCTGTTTCTTTTATATATTCATTCATTCGTTCAAAAATTTTGATAGCACTCTTTTGAGGTAACTACTCAAAGTGCTCCAAACTCCAGCTCTGGGGGCAAATAGGTAAGCTCTCAAATGGCCATTAAAGGTACCACTACCATTACACGATTTAGGGAACAAGCGTAACTCCAAAGAAAGACCATTCCAAGTCCTAGGTGCCTCCATAGAGAATGCACGATGTTGGATAGCTGTTGTATGGGCAACTGGAGCCACAAGAACTGCCCTCTTAGCAGAGTGAAAGGAGTGAATACACCAGACCTTCAATACCGGCTGACAAAGGTCTATCAGGTAGGCTGGTGCAAGGCCAAGTTTGCATCGCCAGACCAGAGAGACAACTGTATACTCAGTGCACTGTCGGACAGGAAGCCAGTATCATATATCTTGTGACATGAACATATTTTGGTATTTGGCCAATAAGGCATGCTGCAGCTCACCGTAAACAATAATGTCCTTACTTATGGTAATATATTTGTTTCTATGAGCTTAGTATTGTTTGTCACGTTTACTGCTTTGTTTCTGTTATACATTTTCTTGTATTTTTTTTATTCTACTTTGAATTTTATTATATTTTTTTTCGTAATCTGTGAATGTTCTACTTAAAAGTTCTTCCTTGTGAAGGTATTTTTTTCTATTTAGATTCTGTTGAGATATACTGTTGATTGCATGACCCTGTTTTCATATTTACTTTTCTTACTTAGATGAGTTTTATTTTATCTTTCTCTTTCTTTTTTCTATTAGGAGTTGCTGCAGAAGCTGCGCTCTTACCAACACGATGTTGACCATGTGATGGACGAAGGTCAGTTGCTGGCTCAGCACTCTACAGATGCCCGTGTTACCACTTATGTCCACCAGTTGTCCACCAGATACCAGTCGCTCGTTGCTCTGTCCAAGGTTTGTTCCTGTCAGAATATAATGTAAATGTTTACCGTCGAACCTGATCATTTTTCAATGAGTCGATCGCCACTGCTGATTGGGCGCCACAACAGTTAAGGTCTGTGTGTCTGGACCAATGCTGAGGAGTTACTCTGAAGGTACATGGAGCAAGTCCTTTGCACACAGTTACTCTGCAATGTAATAGCAATTGGCTATGTGAGCACTTCTGAACTAATTGTAAGAAGGACAATACCAATATGCAATTGTATTGTATTGTATAAGCTGGGAACATGTTGCTACAGGAAACACTTCTGAAATGTGAGCAAGATCTTCATGAACACGAGACTTATATTGAAAAATACAGCGCATCATCACTGTGGATAAACAACGCTAGGGAAAGTTTTGCCAGCCTCAAATCACTGACAAACTCGCCCGAGGACCTAGACAAAAGGCAGCTTATCATTAAGGTAACAGGCTTATTCACTATAAAGCATTTGAGTAATATCCTATCCCACATATGATGTACCCCATTCTACCACACAAACACCACCTACAATGTGGTGGTTTTGTGGTAGATCTACCACTGCATCTACCTTCAACCTTCAATCTTAGCTCCATTAGTCCTGTCTTCTCTGGTGGACCGTTTCCCCATATAACTGAAACTGGCCCACACACTGGATTCGATGTTGCTCTAGTGAACAGGTTGTTGTGCCTGATGCTGAGATATTTGTTATTTAGATAGGGTCTGATTTTTAATGAAATAGACAGGGTGGTGTGGGCTACTGAGAATTTATGTGAATCTATAGAATTCTGCACTATGTCAACCCCCTCATTGTTGAAGCTGGGAGGGGGTTCGACCCCTAAAACCACCCCCAGCAAATTGGACACTAGATTTACATTGACCTAATTGGCTTTTTATATTTATACATGTATAGGGGTGTGAGCCTGACTGTTTTGAATGGACTCCCTTTGAACCTTCGGCTCTTGCCTAGGAACTCTCTGTCTCCTTTCGATTCTACTCTGAAATCATTCTTCTTGGTCGAGGTTGGACTGGGAGTGCCTTTGATGAGTAGATTTCTTGAAGATGCACTATATGAAGTTTCATTGATTGATTGATTGATTGACTGACTGACCAACCAATCGACCGATCAATCGGATCAATGAATGGATTGATGTACTGTACATGTTCTATGTTACATTTAGCACTTTTATGGCGAGCATGTACTAAAAGTGACAAAAGGCAATACAGCTCACCGTTAAGTGTTGATAGATTACATTATGATCTGCAGTCTGTGTAAGATGTTGCTTGTGTTGTCTGGGTTTAGCTATTCAAATAGTTTCTCCAAATGATCAATTTGTCATAAGTTACTGAAGCAGAACAAATATAATTATGGTTAAAAGGGTTTAATGTGGAGTAAATCTATGTTGTCTGATGGCAGATCTGATGAACTAGACTCATTTGAATTTTGGAAAACTTCTTCTGAATGCCTGTGGTAGATTCAGTAGTGTCATTTAAAACAATTCTAGAATCATTTATTCCTAATGTTGTGTCCTTTAAGGCTTGAAATGCAGGTTCTGCAAATGTGGAATGGAGCTGTTAAGTTAAAAGTCTGTCTTGTTGGATTTTGTCACGTGTGTCTCTTCTCTTCAGAGACCATAATAAAGGAAAATGTCTTCTTTGATTTATTCCTTTATAATTAGTTAACTATAGGGTATAATACAAAATGGCTGGAATTTTGCTGACTTTAAATTGATTTACTCATTGGCGTGTGTTGTTTCATGTTCAATTGTGCTGTTTAATTTTGAAGGACTTGTTACAAGAGAAGACAATAGGTGGCATGAAACTGTCTCAAGCGATTGAGGCTGGAGAAGCTTTATACACGAACTTGGCGGCTGAGGGCCGGGAAAGTGTACGTCAGGAGATTCGGCTGCAGAGGCAGGAGTGGGATGAACTATTTGACGATGTGATGGCAGCCCAACGCCAGCTTGAGGTGTCGCTTGTGGAGTGGACATCGTTCAGTGACAGCCTGCAGCAGCTGCAGGAGTGGCTCAGAGGGATTGAGTCACAGCTTGGAGGTGGAGATGTACCATATGTGGCTTCACTGGAAGAGAAGAAAGCACAGCTGCAGTCTTACAAGGTGAGTCCTTAACTCTGCTTCTCAATTGTAGATTGCTGTAGGATGCTATAATTGCAGATCACTAATTGTAAGCATAGCACCTTTCAATAACTGTGCACTCTACGTTAGGAGAAGCAGCAACTCAAGGGTAAGCAGTGACTCAAGGGTAAGCAGTGTGGTCATTTTTTTCAGTACCTATAAATTTGAAATGAAGAGTGGTAAGCATTTGCACCAAAATTGTTTTATGGCAAATGTTGTTTCTGAAAGAGATGAAGACATGGAAAATTATGTTAGAGGTCATGCAGAGTGGAAGGGATTAGAAGCGGTATAGAAGGCGTGCTTCTGTCAGAAAATTATGCTGTAGTGTACCATTAGATCACTTACACTTTTACTATGTGTAAATTTGTGTTTTTGGTCTTTGAGTTGTGAGGTTTGTCATGAGGAGAATGAGTTTTTGAAATCTAGGTTTGTCAATTTGAATGTCTTTACGTATTGGTATGAATTGCATCCGTACTTCAACTGCTGTCTGTGCATGTGATTAAAACTAAATCTTAGTTTTGTGTTGGCATTTAGAGTCTTCAACAAGATGTTGTGACATATCAGAGAGTCTTGGATAGTGTTATTAATAAAGCCAAGGCATTGGTTGAGACAACAGGTGATGTCAAACTCAACTCTCAGATTGGAAGTCTGCTGGGCAGAAATGAACAGCTGTGCAAAGTAGCAAAGGCAAGTCACTAATAGCCTAAAATGTGGCATATATGTTCTTTAAATTAAAAACATTTGGTAGGTTTTGTAACACTTTTTGACGTGCATCAACTGTTTGTTTGTGGATTTTGTAATTGATTATTATTGCTTGTATTTGATTGAATCTGATGACTTATATTTATTTATTTATGAAATCTGTCTTTGCACTCAAATCCGTGGTGTGGATAGTCAGCTGCAAGAAGAAGAGGCACTTAGATTTTTTGAGAACCAAGTAGAAATAGTGAGTTTTGTGCCACATTTTGAAGTGAATTTGAGCTACAAAGAGGGATTGGTAGTCGATTCTATTCCTTGGGAGCAGAGGCATGGATTACATGAGAGCCTATAATCGTTCTGCATCATTGTTTAGCTAAAAGACCTGTACTTGATCGTAGACAAGATGGA
Organism: Bimastos eiseni; assembly: GCA_959347315.1. Taxonomy (NCBI): domain Eukaryota; kingdom Metazoa; phylum Annelida; class Clitellata; order Crassiclitellata; family Lumbricidae; genus Bimastos; species Bimastos eiseni. The sequence continues at coordinate 15,875,325 of OY365818.1, forward strand.
GGGATGTTAGGAGTCAGCAGAGCATGAGTAATATTGGTGGTAGGGCTGTAAAAAAATGTTGAAATCATGACCCGTGTACCCGTCGATTTGCGCAGTTGGGTACCCGTCCGCGTGGATAGTTTGCTAGGAAATGTAGGGAATTGCGCATTTTTAGTGGAATGTCGTTACCCGAGAACCAATTTCATTGCCCGGGCAATCAGCAAATACGACCAATGAAATATTTCTGGCATATGTTCAGGTAAAATCGTGCATTTTTATGGAATTTCGGGTACCCGAAAACCGATTTCATTACCCTGGTAGTCAACCTTGGGCGGGTACCCAGGTACCCATTGACAGCCTTAATTGGTGGTAGATTTGCTGCTGATGAGGGCTTTGTAGGTCAATCAGGCCAATTTTATTTTATTCTAAATTCAACAGGAGGCCAATGCAGCTGAAGGAGTAGGGCTGAGGAGCATGTGCTTATCATGATGTACAGAGTTGATATTTGCTTCAAATTAAATCATAGTAGAAAATCACAGTCCACTGAGAGAGAAGGATGGTCAAAATAATTCAGCTGGTCACAGTGGTCATGGGTAACCAGTGGTCGGGGTAATCAATGTAATCGGTGGTCAGGGTTACCAGATATCAGGCTATGGTGGCAATTAAAACTTTTTATTATTAGCATGATTACTCTTTTCTTGTATTACATAATGTACACCAAAGTGTGGTTAGCAGTTGGTATCACTGCAGGATATACCTATTTACTTACCTGCTTACTTGCTTACTCACTACAATGTATTATATTTCTGATGTATTTGGTAATATCTTCTTAAGGTGAGTTGTGTGACATTTCTAGGATAATGTGGCAGTGATAGAGGATCGTGTACGAGATCATTCTGACTACCAGACTGCGCTGCTTGATTGCAATGATTGGTTGAAGGCAACAAAGGATCGGATCGAGTCATGTTCTGACATCAGGGGTGACATTCATTCCCTGCAGATTTGTCTCGATAGGTTGGAGGTAAGTTGAAATTATGTTTCTGTTTTGCTGGAATCCATTAACCCTTTCAACCTATTAAGCATAATTTTTCAGCTTTAGGCATATGTCATAAGTTTAGAATAACTGATTTTTTTAAAGAGTAAATAAAGGAGAGGTGTGCATATAGGAGATTGGAGTTGAGAATGATGAGACGTTACTACAAACGGTGTTGAGAAGGAAGCTGGGGTTTTTTGGACATGTTATGCAATCAGATGGACTGGAGAAGGAAATGTTGCTGGCGTGTGGAGAAGAAAGGAAGAAAAGAGGGCGCCCAAGGAAAAAATTCATGGAGGAGATACATAAAAAGACCGGAATGAACCTGGAGGAACTAAGGGACGTGACTTCGGAAAGAAAGACGTGAAGAAGGTTGATCCTGACAAGTCGCTAGTTCGAAGAAATGTCAGCACAAGATGACAACATGACTGCATAAAATTCAATTTTATTCAAGGCCTTTTGTTTTATTGCATATGTTGTTGAGGGCACATCAGTTTGAATTTGCTTCAGTGTATGAGGTTTAGAATTTGCTTTAATTACTTGACTTCTTAGTTTAGCATTTTGGATTAGGGCCTACTCCATAGATCCAAATATTTTATTTTAATATAGCTACATAAAATTCATCTATTAGGTATATTACATCAGAAATAAAATCTGTATTTAGAATTTTACCACTGCAATCCTATTCGTAATTGATGTGTAGACTAACATTGTGTTCATCGTTACAGCGTCGATGTGTAAGTCACTTTTAGTCATTATCTAATGTGTTATCTAATGTGTTATCTAATGTGTAGTAATCATAACGCTTTAGAATCTTTGGCATAGAGCTCATTGTCTTTGGCCTTCCTTTCTGATTATGAATATGCATGGGCGTATTTAGGGGAGGTTTGCAAGGTCAATTCTCAAATAAACAATTGCTGAAGAAAGCACGCATCTTCTCTGAACTGACCAACTGTCCTAGTCCAATGGAAACCCAAAGAAATTGGAAACCTTTTGTTGAGCCATGCAACCAACATTGAAAGCTTGTTGCAGGCTTCTAGTTTCTCTTTCATTTGCACTGGCATGTCCTATGGGTAAATTATGCTTTACAAGCATGTTATGGTATTTTGGTGTTATGGTATTTCGTTTCATTTCGTTTTGGAATTGCTTCCGTGGCAGGTCTATTGCATCAGAGTAGGCCTACTATTCTTCATGAGGTCTTTATTGATGAGCATTTAGCTACTGTAGTCTAACAAGTAAATGAAGATATAGTTACTGTTTTCATATGCTTTTGCAGATCTGTGAATTAATATTTCTTTGATTCCTTTGCCACGTCTTTTCAATTGTTTGATTTGATTTAGTTTTAGACGTAGGCATTGTATTTGTGATTACGTAGTTTACTTCCTAGCAATGACTTTGTTTAGTATAGCATTTGGAAAATTGTTTTTTGATTGTTTTCTGTATCTATTGGGCAAACTATGGTACATTTCTTCTTCATAAATGCTGTAGATTACTTTCATGTCCTTTGCTGTAGTAGGCTAACATTTCATTTAAGCTGTTGAGAGTTGAATTTTTGGTGTGCTGGTATTTTCGCTTAACTCCTTTTATTCAAACTTTTCATATGCACATTAACCACAGATGGCATTGGTTTCTCCATTGCTTTTAGTACAGTATGCTCTCGTAGTTTAAAGTGTTAATTTCTTTCTTGTCAACCTGTATTTATATTTTTACATTAACAAATCAGTGCAATATATTATGTGGCTTTTTGTATTTTTACTGAGTGACAAACTGATTGAATTCTGCAGTTGATTAAGTAGTTGTATTTTTGGTTGTTGATTGAAATTATTTTCTGCTAATATACCTGTAATCTAGTGTATCAGAGTTGCATTAGGTACTTCTAAATGCACATTCTAGAAGTGTCCAGTAACAAACACTCTCACACATGCATGCATGTCTAGAATGTGCATTTAGATTACAGGTATATTAGCAGAAAATAATTTCAATCAACATATATAACATATATATATATATATTTATATATATGGTAATGTATTGAATGGATAGATGAGCACAAGCTGATATTAGTGACTGAGGACAGAAGCAAGCAGAGAGATATATATTGACATCAGTTGTTGATGACCTAATGGGCTGAAGAAAGAAATCACTAAATCAGATTTAATTATCTTGCAAGTTTTACTAGTAAGCAAAACCTGAGATGCAGTACAATCATTAATATGATCATTTGAAAAGTTACGTTCTTTGCAGACTGTAGTTGGGAGTGCTCTGAAGTGGTGCTATATAATTTTTTTAATGAATTAATGATTTTTGTGGTTTGAGGTTATTGTTTGTACAAATGACAATGAGAATGATGAGGATCATGAAGTATGCTAATTTGGACGTCAATAGATGTATTTGGTGATTTTTGAAGGGCAGATTGTGATGATAAAACTACCTCATGGTTTTGAGAATAAGCACTGTATTTCAACAGATTGCTTTCTTCTCTAAAATTAAGATAAAATTCAGGATTTTATTAATTTTGTTTCCAAATAGGATTTGGAAAAGTCCAAGACAGATGCTGATCCCAAGGTCACTGCTGTTGTGTTGCTGAGTGAGAAGGTCATTCCAAGGACATCAGCTCCTGGACAAGGGGTCATCTTCCGTGAGGTGGAACAATGCAGGTCAACGTGGAATGACCTTCAGTCAGCCTTCTTACAGGTTATATTGTGGACTGATGACAACTAAATCTGTCGGAAATAGATTTTATTAAACATTGACAGGGCCCTATGGCCAGTTATGGCCCACTGGTAGGAATAAGTAAGTTTTTAGCATTGAACTGCATTTAAATAATAGGTGCATCAATATCCTAATATACCTGAAAGGGATATGACAAGAAATAACATACATTCATTTGTCATAATAGCAGACCGGGAATTGTATCATTGACAGGGAAGTAGGGAGCAATATATAGGGTGACTCGATAGGTCGAGAACGATTTTGAATGCAGACAAATATATGTTATACACAATATAACATGGAAAGTTGTATACTGGAGGATAGGTTGTTCAAATGAGAATGTTAGGGGAAAAATTAGATCACTAGCTCACTTATTAAAATTGTAACGCCAATATCCGTGACGTCATCAAATTCTTGCCAAGCAAACGTAAACAAGCAGCATTATCATTGACCAGTGAATACGTCGATTAGGCTATGGCGGCCTTAAATGAATGGCAAATTAGGGCTGAAGCTATTACATTATTGGAAGAAAAGTACAGTTACAGTGTTACAGGAAAGAAATTGGGTCGTTCTCAATCGTGGATTAGCAAGTGGGCCAAACGCTACAAGCAGAGTCCAAACGAGACGCTGCGGAATCGATATCACGGTGGTAGAAAGTCCGTGCTGACTGCTGCCGCTCAAAAACTGATCAAACAGTCTAAATATAGGCGAGGACAGAGTTTGTGAAAATTAGAACGTCGGTTAAAAGACAAACGCCTTGCTGGAAGCAAAGAGACAATCAGGTGTTATATGCAGACGACGCTGAAATGGAAGAGTTTCAAGAGACAAAAAGTCCCAAAGTTAACTGATGCTTACAAAGTTCGCCGAGTAAACTTCGCGAAGAAGTTTAAGGATATTGATTGGTCGCGTGTTATGTTCAGTGATGAATCGCCCTTCAAACTCTACCACGTACCTAACAGTAAGAACGACGTTGTGTGGGGATCACAAGAAAGTTCTGTTCCGTGCGCTCCACAGGTGAAGTTCAGTCCCTCAGTTCTGGTGTGGGGAGGCATGACATCTCTTGGATTAACAAAACTTCATATCATTCTAAATAAAACTTCAGTCACTTCGAGTTATTACATTAATGAGATACTGGAGAAAGAGGTCAAACCCGCATTCCAGCGAACTGTAGTCTGCGCTCAGTTAACAGCCACAAAAATGTTTCATAATAACGGCGAAAGATTATTTCAACAAGACGGTGCACGTGCACACACATCAAAAGCCTCAGTCGAATGGTTGAACAAAAATATCACTGGATACATCTCACCTGGGGACTGGCCACCTAATTCGCCGGATTTGTCACCAATAGAAAATGTTTGGAGTATTATGGCGGCAACTGTTTATGCGATCCCGAACCCCAGACATTGAACACCTTAAAATTTCGGCTTCGTAAGGCATGGACATCGATACCTCTGACAACTCTGAAAAATCTAATTGGCTCGATGCCTAATCGACTTGAGGCTGTAATAAAGAGTAAAGGAAACATTATTAAATACTAAATGATATTTTGTATTAATTAATTATGTGTGGATTAACAATGATGGTCGTATAATATTGTTTTCGGCGTAACTGGACGTTTGCTTGGCACGAATTTGATGACGTCACGGATATTGGCGTTTCAATTTTAATAAGTGAGCTAGTGATCTAATTTTTTCCCCTAACATTCTCATTTGAACAACCTATCCTCCAGTATACAACTTTCCATATTATACTGTGTATAACATATATTTGTCTGCATTCAAAATCGTTCTCGACCTATCGAGTCACCCTATACTTCTGCAAAATCAGGAGCCCCAGATTTCTACGGTGTTTGGCATTCTTTGTATAAAGAATATTGTCTGAGATGCATTCCTAAGTGGGTTTATTTTTCTATTATAATTGTTTCATGCTGTTTGTTATTATTTCAGACGAGACGTGATCTGATGACTATGATCCAGAAGTGGCAACAAGTGGAACAGAGCCACAACCACTGTACGGAATGGATACGGGTGGCAGAGGACCAATTGATAGCCATCGACTTCAAGACAACGCTTGCAGAGAAGCAAGACCAGCTACAACGGATAACTGTATAACTACCTTTGAATACCTTGATCATTCTTTTTTGAGTTGTTGTCAGAGCACTTTATGATTAGTTGATTACTGATGAATTTTTTCTGATGATCGATTTTAAAACCATTTTGTCATGATATAATTTATAATTAGTTGATTACTGATGAATTTTTATGATGATCGATTTTAAAACCATTTTGTCATGATATATTAGTTGATTACTGATGAATTTTTATGATGATCGATTTTAAAACCATTTTGTCATAACGGCTTTTTTGAATACTTGGAAGTTGATATTCTATCAACAAATCACTCATCGACAGTTTTGTCATTCTGTGCAAAGTGTGGGATGTCTGAGAGATTAGCTGTTTGGTACCTCAGCCCAGAAACAGTTCCTCTGAGGACCACTCTTGATATGGCCTGCAAATAATAAGCAGCTACTTGCCCTTGAGCACTCTGTAATACTCTATCATCTGGGTATATGTTTTCTGATATATTACTCATGTTATTATCTATTAAGAAATTTTTTCATGCCAGGGTCTTATAGTAAAAATAAAGTGAGTTTATGGAGACAGAGAAAGAAATTCAAATGTTTCATTTTTCCTGTTTTTTTTTCCAATCAGAGTTTGCACGATGACCTGACGTCAAGGCATGTTGATGTTGATGACCTTTGCGAAAGGTCGCAGTCACTTTCATTGACCTCGTGTGACAGGTCAGTTGCAGATCGAGCGAGCAGCTTGGCAACTCGCTTCCAGACAGCTTGCCTGAGCATCAAGGTCAGCATACTGTAGTGATATACCTATGAGCCCTGATATTGGACCCATAATGGACCCATAGCTGGCCACTAGCTGCCACCTGGAGCATAGGGTGGGCCTAACCTGGGCCCACTGAACTTGGTGTCTGGGAAATTTCTGATTACATGTATAATATAGTTGATTGGCTTTGCTAGATTAAATTGTGTAATTCGATGGGGTGTACTTGCATAGGCTGCTTTCTTATGTTGGAGCCAACTGGCATATGATAAGATCAAGGCAATTATGTATCAATTTATAAGGGTTATCAGATTTTAGTTATCTTGGTATATTATGTTTTGAAATGTGATAAGTTTTGTAAGTGCCTATGTATATTAATGATCATCCACATTTATATAGCACCCTTTCAAAACCCTCTGGAAAGGTCTAGCCGTTTTGTTCAATGGATATTTTGCTGAAGAAAGCCTATAAAAATAATGACTGCTTATTAAAATGGTGTATCAACTTAAATGGATAAATGGATTGATCAATGGATGGATGTATGATAGATACATAAATGGATGAAATACATGGATTATGTTACATGAATGGATGTATGAATGGATAAATATCATAAGAATGCATTTCTTTATATTGTCATGGCTGTTAGGAACTGTTACGACAACGGAGGCAGATGGTGATAGATCATCAGTCTTTTGATGAGGTCTATCAGAGTTGTTCCGCTTGGGTTACCGATATTTCCGGTCGATTGGCTCTAAGCAGCGTTGCAAGTGGTGATCGCTTCCAGCTGGAGGTGAGAGCATCCAAACTCCAAGAGTTGCTAAGCGTTCGGGAAACGGGGTGTCAGAAGCTGCAGCAGGTGGTCGATGGGAGTCTGGTGGTGCTGCCAAACACATCTTCGCTCGGCCGTGACATCATTAATCAGAACATTCGTGAGTTGCAGCGTGTGTGGGAGGATGTTGGTCACAGGATGGATGAATCGAAGATGGAGCTGGAGAGTCTATCATCACAGTGGAAGGACTATGAGGACGCAGTGGAAGAACTGGGGAAATGGCTGACAGGTGCAGAGACTGATGTCAAGAGAGAAGCTGCCCTGGAGGCCACACTAATTGACAAGAAGGTTCATCTTGAAAGAGTAAAGGTTAGAATAAGAACAGCTGAAATTATAATCTGTGTATTGTATAACATTGGTCAGAACTTTTTGATATTATTTGGTCATTTAATATGCAGGTCTCTCTGCAAGATTCACACTCACTGTAACTCCATATGTACACTGTATTAGTTGTCTTGCAATCTCTGTCTCTGTAGATCTGTGTATCTCTGCCAATCTGTCTGTCTCTCTCTCGCTTCCCTTCCTCCCTCCCTTCCTCCCTTCCTCTCTCTCTCTCTCTTTCTCTCTTTTTCTTACTCTCTCTCTCTCTCATTCTGTCTGTCTCTGTCTGTCTGAATGTCTGTCTGGCTGTCTGTCTGTCTGTCTATCTCTCTCTCTCTCTCTCTCTCTCTCTCTCTCTCCGATCATCTCAAAACATCTCAAGAAGTGTAGCCTACAAGTTACATGCGTAATAACTGAAACATGTTTAAATGCAGCAATGCTATACATCTGATTGAAATAAAATGCATCTGTTCTGTCATTTCATTTGCAGGTAGGTATTTTAACATCTGAAGATCTGTGTAGAGCTGCTTGCTATGAAACATGGCTTTCTTAAGTTCGCTTTAGCACTTTATCGACGAACATAAACGAACATAATGTACTAAAAGTGACTGGAAAATCAATGCAGCTCAATGTTGAAGTTTTAAGGTTTATGCAGAATATAACTAACTGTTAGTGTCAATTGCTCCCGTAGGCCCTGATGTCTGCCATAATGGAGAAGCAGCCAATGGTTTCTAAGATTCAGCAGAATGGCAGAGCATTACAGCAGTCGATGATCGATCGAACTGGAAGTGATTCTGCTTCTCAGCTAGCTCGACGCTACGATCATCTGGTCAACAATGCAAGAGTAATACCGATTTTTCAATCGAGTTTCATTTAGTCGGCCAGTTGCTGTTGATCCATTAATTCAGTTTAGGTTTTAGCTATGTTGTTGATCGCTAGAATTGCGTTGCATTTACTGAACCAAAGCAAGGCATGGTTCTGCGGGTTGGGTTCAATTAGTCAATCAACCAATCATGTTTATATTTAATCAATCATTCATTCGTGTTTAATTACATTGTTTCATTGCTATAAATCTTAACTGCCTATGATGTTATCATAAATACATCTTTGTGTATGCAGTGGTGGTAGTTGCAGTTTAACGACACTGTGTGATTACAATGACCATTAGCGTACGTTTCCCTCCTCATTTATCCACGCTTGGGACTAGCACTGCTTGAGTGCTTACAGAGACAGTTTTTTGTATATGCACTGTTCCGTTAAATGTTTAATATTGTGGGAGGGCATCGAGTAATGGATATTACACTGGTGTGAATAGCAGTAAGTAGTGAAATCGATTCCTGCTACCCCTGTAGGGTTGACTAGGCCTTCCATTTGCTAGGCGGCGACGTTGATTATAATAGATGTTGCACATGATGGGCGCCTTGCATGGCTGCCATGCAGTTAAATTCAACTACTGTGGTAACTTATGATCATCTGTTCATGATATGCTTGCAAACATATGATTACTGTTTTGTGTGTGTCAGTTTAAGATCATTAAAAAATTATTGTTATTATTATTCATATTTTATTGCATGTTGAAACTTAGACAATGCTAACAGTACCAAAACTCTAGTTAGATGAAAGAAACGAGTTTATTTCTATGTCAAAGAAGTCTAATTTAGGAGCAGTAGCACATGAGTCTAAAACACAGGAAACATACAGCCTAGCACAAAATGAGTTAACCCAGTGTTGATGAAGCTTGTAGCCATCTTTCCCTCACCTCAGTAGCCATGGCAGATGTTGCTAAAGTAAGTGACATGTCACATTATTACACATGTGAGGTAAAGGTTATTAATAATTTTCTATTTATTGTATCAATAGTAAGTAGGTGAGTAGTATTGTCTTCAATGCATCATTTGCAAATGCACGATGGAACACTTATATAACGATAATAGTAAAACATTGAATTAATTTTTTAATTACTTTAATTAATTAATTATTACTATTAATGGTGGCAATAATAATTTGAAAATAGTAAATAAATTATGTTTGGGAAACATGACTGTTAGCTGTACAAAATCGTAGTGATAAAGTTCTTTCTAGTATGGAGAGGTCAGAGTGCGCAATAATATGGTCACTCGAACAAAGTCTAAAGGGAGTATCTGGTTTCATGGATGGGTGGGGAGTAATCTGTGACTGAGTGGTGCAGGATTGCGGGACTATGTTGGGGAGAGGCCAGAAAACTAGTTGATGCTTCAACAATGAGACAGAATACATTGCTTTGTAACTTCTATTAATTTTCATTAAACTTCTGTTTATTTTTATTGAACTTCTGTTTATATTCATTGGACTTCTGTTTTTATTTGTTGAACTTCTGTTCATATTTATATGGGTGTTGTTTCGGTTTTCATCTAGCAATTGCTGAGTCAGTGGGAACTCTATGTTACCGATCACCAGGCATTTCAGGATGCTGTTCAAGATGCACGTGATTGGCTGAATAAGTCACATGACAAACTGATATCAACCAGCAACATTGCTGGGAATCGTCACAAGATTTTGACTGTTCGCGAATGTCTTTTGGTAAGTGGTCTCAAGTGCTATTACATTATTAAACATTTAAGATAATTAACATTTGCTAACTGTGTATTATACAGCATTGTTAAAATAATTTAATATCTTTTTAAAGAAATTTTTATTGGTTAATTGATGCTACATATTTTGGTGACATTTTAGTGACAATGCTACATATATCAGTTGCATTTTTGTATTTATAATTCATATTTTGTTGATAGTTTTAATGATAACCTAACATTTCTTTAATACCCAAATGGATTTGTACTATAATACTAAGATGGTCTTATGTATGTGCAGGAGTTGCAGAACAGCATTGCTGATGGTAACTTGAAAATAGGAAATGTGTCAGACAAAGCAAACATTGTCAGTCCTAGCACAGACCCTAGAGGGCAGGACTTGATTCGCAACGAGGTGAATTCCCTGATGGATGGCTATGACAAATGGAGATCAAATGTCAATGACAACTCTGCACAAACAGGTATATACAGCAATTCGTCTGGTGTGTAATAGATGAGCGGTTAATACTTTACCATACTTTATATACTGCCATGCCATTATAATTTTTATTATGTATGTGTTTTAATGAAATTCTACATGATGGGGTGGTTGATGGTTGATGATGATCCACGGGCATGTAGAACAGAAGGACATGGATTCAATACCCACTAGCCCCATAGGTTTGATTCGGCCTTCAACTCCTTAAGGGTAAAGTGAGTTGGCATGAGGATGGATTGGTGCTTAGTAGGCTGCCATGCAGTTATTGAAAAATCCTGCTTGTTTAACTTGTTATCGTGTGTTCCTCATATTTCGTGTAATCATAGTGTCTCTTGTGAGTTTGAAGTGAATAGACGAACATTGTTATTATTGATTTCAGAGAGAGTTCTTTCCCAGTTGACGGAATTTGACCGACTGTTTGAGCACCTTTCTGAGTGGCTGAAACAATTTGAAATCAAGGTCAGGGCCACTTCACAGCTTCAGACGACACTAGGCGACAAAAAGGCAACACTGGACACGTATCTGAACTTCGTTGACGAGCTGATGGGGAAACAGCGTGACTTTGATGAGCTGTCCAGCAGAGCACAACGCCTGCGCCAGAGCACGGCTGATCAACAGCTGGTCCTGCAGTTGACGCAGCTGCATTTGCGTTATCTTGAACTGGAAACGTATCTCAAGGTCAGATTGTTGTTCTTCTTCTAGACTGATTTGTCATGTGGATGGTGCTTTTGCAATGTTTTCTTGTTTAGAAGTGACCACAGATCGCTCTGCCATGGCCCAGTCCAGGTCAGAGGGGAAGGAACGAGAGGGGTAGAAAATGTGGGAGGACAAACGTATAACATGTCCCTCTATGTAAAAAGTAGGAGAGACTTGTCCCCCTTTGATGCCTCGGGTTCTCCGCCCCTGCACTAATCATCGACCATCGAATATGAATTCATTGTGCTTCTGATGCTAAAGACATTTTATAGTTAGATTAGATTGTCTAAAGTTTATGATTTTCTTTGTTACAGTTCCATCCACTACTCATCCGTAAACCTATACTAGGGTCTCCTCCATTCCGCACCGGGCTTCCCTTCTCTCCTATGCCCGACTGCTTGTGGTTCCCTGCATGCGCTGTGCCATGGCCCAATCCAGAAGCTTTGTCTACGTGAGTCCCATCAGCTGGAGCAGCCTCCCTTCCTCTTCTGGAGGAGCTGCTCTCTCTCTTCTCATTGCCACCTTTCGGAAGTGCCTGAAGGCTTTTACGTTCTCCATTTAGCTCTGTCTTGAGTCATGAGCACCTCTGATCTTGAGTGATGCTATATAAATGTTCCGCTACAAGTTACGACTATAGCTGCCTTGTCCATTGATCTCAGGTTTCTTATTTCCCATTTGTAATCTGTGCAAAGCTGTTGATACGTCCATTAAATGAGCTATATAAATATCTGGTACATGACACTGATATTCACATATAAATATATATTATGCATTCATTGTTTTTCACAGGATTTGACAAAGAAGCTCGAACGAAATGTTGATGACCATGAACACTACAAGGATGCAATACAAAACTGTATAAGTTGGCTGGCATCTGCCAAGAGGAATATGCTCAGCTTTCAACAGGTGGATGGTGATAAGGAAAGCATCCAGGAGCAGCTGCGGGAACTACAGGTGATGATCCAACCACTTGATTGATGAGATTGATCATTTTAGAATGAATTGTGCTGAGCCTATGATTGATTCAGTTTGCCAAACAGGTCTAAATGAAGGACTTAATTGAACCTGGATCTGATAAAGGCCACTGTAATAATTAGCCAATTAACTGTAAGAGACACTTGAGATATCCCAAAATACAAAGCTGAATACTCACTGCTAAGTAAAACTTCAGAACTCTACGAAGTAGGAGCAGATGAAGTTTAGAGCAAAGATAAGAGTCTGTCAGTTATTTCACCTAGGTAAAATAATAGATGTAGATATAGATGTTGGCAGTGAACCAGCCAGTTTAGGAATCTATTAGCCTAAGTTTAAATTCAGTTTCATTACATTTTAGGATATATTCAGGATATAGATGTTGGCAGTGAACCAGCCAGTTTTGGAATCTATTAACCTAAGTTTAAATTCAGTTTAATTACATTTTAGGATATATTCAGGATATAGATGTTGGCAGTGAACCAGCCAGTTTAGGAATCTATTAGCCTAAGTTTAAATTCAGTTTCATTACATTTTAGTGTTCTTTGTGATGAGTTTATAATCACGTAAATATGTTGAACATTTGATATCAGGAATTTATTGTCACTGTTGAGGAGAAGAGAGGCATTATGAGCACTACAGAATTGTGGGGCAAGAAAACAGCTGAGAATTCCTCCCCAGATGGCTCTTCCCAGATTCGCAGTGATCTTGAGTCTCTTCAGAAGGAGTGGGACATTCTGTTGACCTCCCTTTCCGAGCGTAAGGCTAGCTTGGAGTCTCAGATGCTCAAGTGGGGTGACCTTGACAAAAGCATCGATCAGGTGAAGCGCTGGATTCAGGACATGAAGCGCCATCTGACGGATGTCGAGCCGATGTCGGATCTGACTGAAAAGAAGTCGAAGCTGCAGAAGACAAAAGTACTTTTTGGATTTTGTGTTCTTTGATCCAGTTAGATGCTACTTCCTAAATGCTTGTCAATTCTTTAATATATAATTAACTTTCTTTATGCAGTAAACCGAGGATACGCAGGTTAATGTTTTTTCATAGTGATATCTGTAGAGACTCTGAACTCTGTCATATGTCAGCTGTCAAGAATTCATTGGTACACTGTGTGCTTGGACCAACCATTGGTGACTCATATTCTAGTTTACTGCTCTTGTCTGATGTAATAGTCTCATTGCAAATGACATTTATATATTACTTGATATATCATTGAAACATCCTATAGGCGTGTGGAGAGAAAGTGCATTTGTGAGATACATGAAAATGTGCTATATTAGGTGTCCTAATACATACGTAATCCATAATAAATTGTGTAGACATGTGTGTGTAGACGACATGGAGGGCCATCTATTAAATACAGTTGTATTGTTTATTGCATTGTGTCCAAGCTGTCTGGCATGTAAAACTAAAATACTTTATTGATGAATTTTCTATTCAGTCAATAGTATACAGCATCAGATACATCTAAAGTGTGTTATGTAAATGATTACTTTAAGTCAGAAAACTGTACAGTGTTTTATACTTATATTCTATTCTATTCTAATTTATTTACGGATTTATAAAGCATCTCTCACAGTACAACCAAATCAGAGGCGCTCCCAGGGTGAAAAATCCATAAAAGAAAAATCTTATGAGAACGAGCAGAAACAGTTGTGCTACTAGACAAGATTGCAGCATGAAAACATATAAGAATGTTGTTCACCTACTCAATTAGTGAAAATTACTCATCTACCTTGCTTTAGTTGCTGTCTGTTTTGTTTTGACAGTTAAGGTTTCATCTACTTTATTATTGGTGCATTTTGATTAACTTTTCTATGATTTTTATGTTCTTTTGTTTAAAGTCTCTGTTCAGTTTGTATTGTTCCTTCTGTGTCCCTTCTAAGTGGGATCTGATTTCCCTTCATGGTCTTGTAGTGTAATCATAAATGTCAATGCATTCTTCTTATATTTTATGTTCTCTACTGGAGACAGGACATTAATGATTGATTGATTAAATATAATTTGTTTGTGCTGTAGAGTTCTCTTCAGAATATAATGTCGCAGGAATCTGTAATTGAAACCTTGAGAAGCAATACTAACCAACTGATAATCGCTAGGGAACCTGGTTCTGCGACAGCCCTTCCTCTTTTGCCAAGTGAAATCGTGTGTCAAGAATACAGTCTACTGAAAGAGAAAGTTCAGGTATTTAAAAAAATGTCTAATAACAAGAATTATTAAGTTAATTTTCACTATATTGAGTTGAGTTCACATTGATTGACCGACTGAAGAATGAACCCATGAACAACAATACAAGAGATCATCATAATGGCACACACATCCTTGTTCTTTAGTGTGCTGATCAAAATAATCGGAATTAATTTAAATAGAACATACTTCATATTTAATTCAGTAATTTAAATCATTTAACTGAGGTCAATGTGGTGAGTTTATGGCCACAACATATGATGAACACAGCATCAGGGTACAGCATGCCAAAATCATCAATGCTAAATGTTGATGAAATTTCACCTTTACATAATCTTTCCAGTTTGCCATTGGACCTCTAATCTACATCACATTTAGCAATGAGAATGAGGCTCTACTTTGCAATCACCCAAAACTAAGATGATAATTGTGCTTCTATATGTAGACTTGAGTCAGACTCTGCAGAAAATCTCGACTTATGATGCAATATGCTCATGTTACTGCTCCCATCATATCATTAAATGGTGGGCGCCTTTCATGGCTGCCAACAGTTAAAGTCGACTCCTGTAATAACTTGTCATCATCCGTTCATACTATACTTGTGATCAGACTAGCGCAGAGAGTGACTCTGAGTAGATGTATTGAAAAGGCGCTATATCAAGTTTCATTGATTGATTGCTATTGCATTTTGTATGTTTGAGATTAATTGATAATTTGTATTAAATAGTTATTATAATGACAGTATTTTAAGTTTTAAGTTTCTGGTTTTACAGTAAGTTTCTTTCTCCAAATCTAACAGTGCACATAAGAAGAAAATTTTTTTTTTTTAAGGACAATGTTGGCTTGCTAGAAACAATCGTAGCAGAACATCAGGAATTTGAGGATGCTTCCAACTCCTGTCAGATGTGGTTACGGAGTGGACAAGAGAAACTGGCCGCATGTGCAGACGCACACGGAGACAGGGAAATGATTCAGCTGAAAATGGAAAGAGTGAAGGTAAGATCTGATTAATTGAAATCACGATCACTTTAATAATGATCACTGGGCCATCATCTCTTTCATTTGATTACATCAAGGTCATGAATCATTTTAAATACAGATTCTGACAAAAATGTTTTTGGTTTCCTATTCTGGAAAGGTGAACCAATTTCTTGTACTATCCAGAAAACCTCATCCATGATATTTCTTTTTCAGCATTTTGATTTCCCAGTCACAATTCTTACACTTGTCATCAAAGTCGTAGGCACCGCATACATGACTAGTTAGTTATTGGTTGTCCACGGAAGCCATAAACCATGCCCTGGAGTACACCAGTTTACGTTTCCAGTAAAAGATGATAGAAATGTAATCACCAGGATTCTTTATGAATTAAAATTTGTGGCTAAGAATAAAAAGTAGGTTTAATTGAACCTGTCTTGATCCTCCTGCTGATCTGGTCGCGAACTTCGAACATTGACCTTTTGTAACTTACCGCAGTTCGTCAGTTTGTTTCTCATTAAACAAAGATATATATACATATATATATATATATATATATATATATATATATATATATATATATATATATATATATATATATATATCAGATCTACACAAGTACTGTTAAGGCAGATGAAAGATGAAGGATGTTTTGGTCGGTGAGACTATCTCTGCAGGATTGTTTTAAACTGTGAAGGAAATTGAACGGGAGCTTGCTGTCGGAGCTGGACTCGTCGACAGGGCAAGAGTTGCAGGTGAGCGAGCTATGACACAGACTTCTCCATCCGGTTGTAACCGGATCCGACAGGAACTGCAGAGCAGCAGCAGCAGCTTCGGTGCACTGCGTTCACAGGTCGACAGTGCCTATGCCAGTCTGAACGACTGTCTGAAAAGCTGGAATTCATACGAAGAAGCCCATGATGCTTTCTCTACATGGCTTACGCGGACATCAGACTCTTTACTGAAGGACCCTGAACTTAAGTCTACTGCCGAGGAAAAGGAAAGGGAATATGCAAGAAACCTGGTAAGTTTTCGCTTATCCATGTATGTATAAAAAATTTTAAGTGCTGACGTGGTGTTTGTCAGAAGTGTCAAGGAATAGTGTTGCAGTTTCTTTTTTACTTACAATATGTTAGCTTCCCTTACTCACTTACTTATCATGACTTAATTACTCACTTACTTATCATGACTTAATTGCCTTTGATATATGTTCTTCACTTTACAACATTGGTGTAATTGCAATCAAATCTCCAAACTTCTAAAGTGCCACTTGAAAGCCAAGCACAGGGCACCAGCTTATTCATACGAGTGAATTCGCTTCTGTGTGATCGTCGACTGTTGAATGATGACACGAAGTGACACATGATTCTTTTTTATGCTAAAAGAATTCAAAGCCATTGAAAGGGAGTCATGTATGGAAAGCCAGTGTTGAGAATAGTAGATATTAAACTCTAAATGATGTAGTGGTACATTAAATTTTCTATTTTAAATCTTACCTGCTTGTGAAGGCTGGAGTTTGAAACACTTTTCTGTGGTTACCTTGTGAAGGTGCTATATAAATTCGTTAACGAATTAATGAATACTGAGCAATAGTTCGCATTTGCCAGTTGATCTTTAATTGTGTGAGGTCCAAGATTACCGTAAAATTAATTAGGTATTTTGCAAATATATCTCTTTCCACTGCTAGTAACTTTGCTGTACTTGATCGTTTATTTCTCAATTTATGCATTTTGCGTTGTGTTAGTCGGAACTTCATAATGTCATGGAACACCAGAAGGAGTTGGACTTAGTGAGCCGCTTGGCTGAGCAATTGCTCGAGGTTAACTCAGATGCTCGTGTTTCTCATTCCATGATGCAGCTATCAACAAAATATCAAACGCTGCTTTCCCGCTACAAGGTATGTGTCTGAATAATGTGGAATTATGACATGCGTTATATTGATAGTGTTTCTGGTTGTAATTTGTTCAACATTTATGTATTTTAAAGAGTTCTTGGATAGGTGGAACTTAAGTTTTGAATAGAATCTCTGATGTAATATAATGTAGGCCTAATCATGCATTTATGTAGCGCCCCATCCAGATATCTACTTAGATGCGCCTAAATGATGTTAAATTTCTTTATGTGCGAGTAACATACGTTTGTTAGCAAAGTTATGCACAGTAAGTTGAAAAGAGTCATCAGTGGTGGGCCCACGCACAAGTGTGAAACCATCCAATGGATTTCAGTTGATGGCTGACAGATGGCATGGATGTTCAGAGACAGCAGTTAAGGATGCTGGCTGAATAAGAAAGGGAGAGGGGAGAAGTGATGAATATTTGGAGACATCATACCTGACTACTTCTTTTTTGCTTCAATATCATACGATATTTACAACTGTTTCTGATGTTACCCTGCTGCCTTCCAAAGTTCATTAAGGCACATGACCATACGGGCAACTGTGAGTGAAAGACTACTTGCTCACACTGCTCATGGTCTCTACCCACTGCTCATGGTCTCTACCCAGTGACCGCCCATGTTGAGACTCAGCGTTACAGACCGAGCAGAGCACTCTTACTAATCTCCTTCCGCGTTTTGCTGATTTATTATGGATATTTATATTTCAATTCATGAATAGTTGAATAGTTAATTCATGTTCTCAATGATGAGAACATGAATTGATGAGAATCACTGATGTTTTAGGAACGAGTGAAAATGCTGGAGACATCATATGTCAGTCATAGGAACTATTCTGCTGCAGCAACTGATTTCAGAACATGGCTTGACTCTGCAAAACAGACTGTTGAGGCATTAGCAAGTGAGCCAAGCTCAAGGAATGACTTGGAGCTGAATCTGGCAAAACTTAACGTAAGCGTGCTTTGGTCATGTTTTTTTACTAAATGACTTGAAAGAGGTTTATTTACTCAATCATTCAGTCATTCATTTGCTTGTTTACTTGTTTTTGTGTGTGTTTCATTCATTCAATAGTTTCTGTCCATCTATTTATATATCTCTTATCTATATATCTCTTATCTATATATCTCTTATCTATATATCTCTTATCTATATATCTCTTATCTATATATCTCTTATCTATATATCTCTTATCTACATATCTCTTATCTATATATCTCTTATCTATATATCTCTTATCTATATATCTCTTATCTATATATCTCTTATCTATATCTCTTATCTATATATCTCTTATCTATATATCTCTTATCTATATCTCTTATCTATATCTCTTATCTATATATCTCTTATCTATATATCTCTTATCTACATATCTCTTATCTACATATCTCTTATCTATATATCTCTTATCTATATCTCTCTTATCTATATATCTCTTATCTATATATCTCTTATCTATATATCTCTTATCTATATATATCTTATCTATATATCTCTTATCTATATATCTCTTATCTATATATCTCTTATCTATATATCTCTTATCTATATATCTCTTATCTATATATCTCTTATCTATATATCTCTTATCTACATATCTCTTATCTATATATCTCTTATCTATATATCTCTTATCTATATATCTCTTATCTATATATCTCTTATCTATATATCTCTTATCTATATATCTCTTATCTATATCTCTTATCTATTTATCTTATCTATATATCTCTTATCTATATATCTCTTATCTATATATCTTGTCACCTACAGTGGCCTTTATTTTTCTCAACACTATTAGTCTATTACACTTGACAGGTTTTCACTATCCAACCACACAGATCCGGTCGTTCTTCCTCATGCCTTTATTTATATTGGCGTCCGGTCTCCTCCTTTCTCAGGTCTGTTACCGCTCTTTGATCTGTGTGGTGTGGCTCAAGATTTTTGAAACAAACCCATGTAAAACATCTCTCCTTTCTTTTGTCCTCTCTCTCACATGTCAGTCTTTGCCTACCATCTCTCGCTGAAGACTTCAAACTATGCTTATTAAGTTCCACCACCATGGATTTCCAGGATTGGACCATACAGCCTTTTCACTTTGACCCCCAGACTCTGACTTGACACCAAAATAACAACTAGACTCACGTAAACTTGGTTTTATATAGCACCAGTAAATCAGGTCGTCTTCCCAAGAGTTTCTTAGAAATTTCATAGTATTGTATTTGTTAAATACATTGTTAAAATGTTTGTTTAATGAGCAAAGTTACTGCATTTTAATACATTGTTTACTAGCATTTATGCCACCTTTCAACAGATGACTTGCTGTGGTCAACAGAGGCATCACTGATAACTTTCTATTTAGTGGTGCTATGTAAGTTTACATTGGAGCGTTGCAGTGCCTTTTAATCAATCAGTAAAAAAAATAATCTGTCCTGTGCCCTGATGTAGATTATAATGAATTAGTCTGAAGTAATGCTGAAAATACGGCTTTTTCAGGCTTTGGAGTCAAGCATTGACCAGGGTCAGTTGAAGTTGAATTCATTGGCTGAACAAAGTGGACGTGTTCTTCATCAGACGAAGCGAGAGGGCGCTGCTGCTCTTCTCAGTGAATTGGACTCATATAGGTCTGCATTTGATGACCTAAAGAATGAGATTGCAACTGGCAAGGTCATAGTTCAACAGTGCCGCAGCAGCTTGGAAGACTTCAACAAGGTACAGGAAGTTATGAATGCCTGGATGAGAGATGCGGAACTCAAGCTGAAAACTGGAAACGTCCCGAAAAGAGATCTGACAGAAAAGAAGATTCACTTGGAAAAGATGAAAGTGAGTTAATTTGTAATGCAATAAATAAACAGTTTTATGTTTCAATTGTTGAGTTCTTTGTTGCTTAAATCCTTTCGCGTTGCCGCTATCTTATTTGATAAACTCTGTTTTGCAATTGTTTTGTCATTGTTTTTATGATCATAAATTTTTGAATGCATTATGTTGTGCTTTTCCTGTGTTTGCTGACAAGTATTATGTCCAATGCAAATGTAATTTAATTATTTTCTCTTTGTACTAGATTCTTTCAAGATTGATCTATCGATTGCCTTATTTATTTGATGTTTATTTAATGACTGGATCTTAAAAACGATTTATGTTTAAGTAGATGCACTGAGTTTGTTGTATAACAGTAGGTTACTGTGAATTTCTTTTGTGAATTACAGGAACTTTACAAGGATATCATCGCCCATAAAGAACAGGCTGATTGTGTTGTACAGAAAGCTGAATTAATTTCTGATCCTGCAGTAAATCTGTCTGTGAAAGACTTGATCAGAAATTATGAACAAGTGGAAACAATGGCCGTGACATCTGTTGATGAAGCAACGAACTATGTGGAAATACATGAACAGTTTGATGAAACCTATCGACATTGTCTCGATTGGCTGCAGGAGGCAAAGCAAAGACTGCGAAGTGCAGCAGTTATATCTGTTGACTCACTTGAGGCAAAGCTCACGGAAATTGGAGTATGTTGTTTTTTTTTAATATCATGTGTTAATGTCAATAGCAATAGCCATGGTCTGGAGCAGCAGTTCTCAACCTTTTTAGTTCTGCAAATTCTGTTTATATTTCCAATGTTCTGGCAACCCCCAGCTAAATAATTGATTGGGTTACTACCTTCACTACATATTCACTATCATGCATTTCTCTTCTTACCGTTGGATTATCCATACACCTCATGCATAAAAAGCATGATCAATCAATCATTAACTAACAGAACAATTTATTCTTTGTTGTTGGTAATAGTTTTATTAAATGACTCATAGTACTAGAAACAGGTATTAATTTAAGTCACTATAGTGTAGTAGTTAGTGTGTATAATCATGACTATGTCAGTATTAAATGTGAGAAACTATGCTGACAGCTGCTTTTTTTCAAAAATTCCTGACGGTTTCAGTCGACTTTTGGTTAATCATAGGACGACCCACAGGTTGAGAACCGCTGGTCTTATGCTACTCGTAGATTTTCCTCACTGTTTCCCATATATGAGGTTTTTGTAATTCAGGCACACACTGGTTCCTCCCAACAACTAATTGCCTTTGGAAGCCATTGTTATTCTGTGTGTTCTCGGTCTGATTGCTTGCTCTTGTCTTCTTTAAATTGCTTAGTCTACTTCTTCTGTCAACCATTCTCAAGAACCTTGCTTAGCTCAACTAGTTCTGTGCACTGTGTACAGTGGGTGTTGGATTTAAGTAAGTAAGTTAATTTTTCTTTAATAGATAAAAGCAATTGCACGGTATTTGGAATATGGTCTTACCTTCTGCAGTTTTGTTTCCAACGGATTCTGCAGTTAATAATGATTGGTCAATATTTCGTTCGACAATGAGGTGTTATTTAGTGCATCTAACACCAGTGCTTTAGTAGCTGGTAATTAAGAATACATGTGATCATTGTGCATTTTGACTTTCTGCTATGGAAGTTTGTTGATGAGGTTTGATCAGATTAGGTATTAATTATGATATCCTCTGCAATTATTAATTAGTTAGATGTTCTAGAGACATTCCACTCAAATGGATCTTCAACAAGTCCTTTGCTCACAGCTCAGATTCAGATGCACTACAATATGTAATTAATGTAATGTGTTAATTAATAATAATGATACCGATGATAATTAAGAAATGCAGTAATGATCTTTTTTTATGCTAACAATTGGTGTCATGTTACGCAGATGTATTACGATTGTGTCTGACTTTGTTTCGAATTGAGTTGCTATTATAGAAACGGAATAGTTCTGTTGGGAGCTTAAACTACCACACCGTCTTTTTCAGTTAAGGCAAACATCATTTGCAGTTTTGTTTGCGATTTACATAGAAGATAACGTTTTGTAATTGTTTTGCACCAACAGAAAATCAGGTCTTCACTTGGATTGGACGCAAAGACCATGGTAGAAAAGATGGAGAGCCTGGGCAGGGAGACAGCACGGCAGACAGGTCAACCAGAGTCAGACCAGATCAGACATGAGGTCGAGTTGCTTTGTTCAGAATTTCTGAGCTTCGGTCAGGAAGTCACAAAGACGGAGTCTTCTTTGCAATCTATTTTATCTGGACGAATGGAGTTTCAGTCGAAGCGTGACAAGTTTGAGAAGTGGTTGGAACAAGCGGAGAACCAGTTGAAATCCCTTTGCAAACCAGTGGAACCATCGTCTGTTGAGGAAGTTAAAATTGAATTTGAGGTATACTTGTCATTACTGTATTATGACATGCAATAATGAAATGTGGTGCCATGTAACTGAGTAGGCTTACTTATTATAATACAGAACATTGAAGGCTACAGTTAGAATTGAGGGAATGGCTTTTAAAACGTGATGCCTGTTTTACTTAATTTAGTTTTTGTTTCTTGTGAAACTTGTGTCTGTCTGTCCAATTGTTGATTTGAATTTCTGTTCACAGTTTCTTATTGTTCTAAAGGCTAGCTGTTCAAAATTTCTGTCTGTTTTTTATATGCTTAGTTCTGGAGCTTGAGTTTATTGCTGGTGGCCGAGGCGTGGCACGGTGGCTGATTGGTTAGA
The DNA here is from genome assembly GCA_959347315.1 of Bimastos eiseni. Taxonomy (NCBI): domain Eukaryota; kingdom Metazoa; phylum Annelida; class Clitellata; order Crassiclitellata; family Lumbricidae; genus Bimastos; species Bimastos eiseni. The sequence continues at coordinate 15,898,364 of OY365818.1, forward strand.
GCGGTCGGCCCGTAATGCTTAGTGTGCGCTGAAGGAGCGGGTTCGAACCCTCATCCGAGGTGTCACTGTGTAGGGACCTTGAGCAAGTCCTTCACGACAATTGCTCTGCATTACAACTGCAGTTACGTCGTCGAGACATGTGTGCGCTTTTGTGCAAGACTTGTCTTGTTAAAACGCATTATAAATGCCTAGTTGTATTGTATTGTATGGTTCCTATTGCAGAGTCTTATCCAGGATTGTTCGGTTCGCCACGGAGACTTGGAGGAGGTGAATGCCTTAGCTCAGAACATTCTACAGAAACTTCCAGATCTGTCAACGTCAACCTTGCTTGTTCAGCTGACATCAAGACTCAAATCACTGCAGACATCTGCAAAGGTTGGTTCCTTGGTTGCCCATAGATGCTTTCAAAATGACACGGTGCAGCAATCAATATTAGTTTCTTTGAATCTGAAGGTTGTCACAGATGCAATGCTTACCTCCAGTGTTTACCTTATCTATGGGGAGTCACTGAAGTTCATACATACTTAGGGGTAAAATTATGATGTGGTTACCCAGCAGTAAGAGTTTTTGGGCTTGCAACACGGTAAGTGTGGGTTTGAGTTTCCTCTGAGGGGTTTCAGTGTAGGGTCTTGAGCAAGTCCTTTACCACGATATCATCTGTATCTTATCACCATGTACACACAATTAATATGAGCCTGATATAGCACCCCTTCACAAGACATGGCTGATAGGAGCAGTTTTCAGTGAAGCCAAAGAGTTGAAAAAAGCAATTGTTGCAAAGTTTCATTTTCTACGATGTGCTTCTGTAGCGAGTTTAAAGATATTTCTGACATTCTGCAGGAGGGAAATCGAAAGGTTCGTGAATTCACGAAGGATTTTGAAACCTACAGACAGGCAACTGTCGAGTGCAACCGGTGGCTACAGGTCACTCGTCAGAGATACGACAACGCTTGTAACAACATCAACAACTCAGATGTTACATCGATTAATAACCAGCTCGATGTTATCAAGGTGCTTAGAGATCTTCATCGTTTTTAAACACATCATTTTAACATGAATTATAATATAACATGGTCAGGATCATGGATCAACGATTTAATGAAGCCTCATTGTAGAACCTGTTTGTTATGCAATCTCCTGTATTTGCAGAACGTTTTATGACTGCAAGAGGTATTGTTGTAATGAGATTCCATTGTTTTTAATTGATTCTGAAGATGATGTCAAATTTAAGTGAGATATTCAGAACAAATCAAACTGTTTATTTATGCTGCTTTAGTAAAAGCAGAATCAGATCTCTATCAGTCTTATCTTTTATCTGCCGTCTGCTCTTACTGTTACAGTTACATCTACTGTTACAGTTAATGTTACAGGTATGTGTACTGTTACACACAGTGGCAGTTACTGTTACATTTATTGTTACAGTTTCTGTTACTATGCTTTTCATTTGAATATATAAATTATCAAGTAATGATCAAGAGGAAGTGAAGTCATGTTGAAATTAAGCAGGATATATATATTTATATATATATATATATATATATTGAGAATATTGTGAGCAGGGTATAGCAGATTTGCGAGCTACCTGGATTCTGTTTAAGTTCATTACCGATGTATTTTCCTTGTCATTTTGCCTTTTACAGGTACTAATCAAGAGCCAAACTGAAGGGGAACACCTGTTGGACCGTTTGAACGACTGTGGAAGGAATCTACTGCGTCACCATATAAGTCCTCAGCTTCTTCAGTCTACGGAGGCTGCTATTAAACAGACAAATGGTCAGTACCAGAGCATGTGCTCTGCCATTAAGGAAACAGCAAGGGACCTAGAAAATCATCTTTCCAAACAGACACAGTTGGAAATAGCAATGGATGAACTGCAGAAGTCAATTAGCCAGACTGAGCTGGAATTATCTGACTTGGCACGACCGGAAATGGAGCTGAGCCAAATCAAGGCTCAGATCAAGAAACTGGAGAACATACTTGCTGGAGTCGAAGGACATCGACTGAGGCTACAGGAAATTAATGCGATGGAGACAGAAGTTTGTCTGTCTAGCAGCCTGTCATCTGAATCTATTAGGACTCGATTGACGGACATCGAGGACAGAGCAAAGGTAAATTTGTGGTATTATCCTTGAGCAGATGTTATGCTTTAAGGAAAAGGAGCCAAATATCCCTCCTTTTCCTTAAAAACTAGATTTGAATTATACTTGTAGTCTCTTCTCTTTTCTGCCTTGGTGTACCGGATTGCACTTATTGTTTCTGTAGCAGTCGTTTTGTTTTTACGGGGGTGAGGTTGCCAACCCTCCTCCATTTTCAACCGAACTTGGGACCGGCTTTGGCAGAGTTGTTGGGATCAATAAAAACCATTTGTTATATTATGTGATGTAATATATTGTAATACAATACATACTGCAACCAGATCATTTTGTTATGTATGCTATAGACCTTTCAATTATGTAGTGCTTGTATATGGGGCCACTCAGATTTGGTTTTCAAGTTAACAACTTCATGGCATCCTTTTGCCTAGGACATATTTATGCAATCACCTGACATAAACTACATTGAGCTGTTGTCATTTCAAGGTCATGTGTTCAAGAGGAATGTACCCACCTGCCTATAACAAGGCATAGAATCTGAAAACGACAGGACATTTATTTCCTACTTTTTTTTATCTCATTAAAAGTAATAGTTTATACTGGTTGTTAAAAAAAATTTGAGTGGGTTACATTTGTTATCAACCACAATGTTGTGCAACATTAATTTGGCGTGAGCCCTATTAACAGTCCTGGGTAGAAACAAGATAATTTACTTGAAATTGTCACACTGTTTTTCACTGTTTGTATGAATGGGTGTCTTGTTCCTGGTTTCATATTGCTTGTGGAACAGTTTTCATCTTCATATGCCAGGTAATGTTGTTTGTTGTATGCAGAATAATCTGGCAACACTTGAGACGTTTTGTCAGAAACAGCAGAGCTATCGCGATGGGCTTCAGCGATGTGAGAAATGGATTCTCCAGAAATTGAATGTCATATCACAGAATGTGTCGAGTGCTGCCACCTATGAGGTGGCTGTGCAAGAACTGAATGTACAAGAGGTGAGCTCAGACTACAAAACTGATTTGAATGTTAGCATTTTCACTTGTATCTGCCAGCTGCTTGATTTACTACTTAGTTTAATTACAATACAATACAACTCGGCATTTATAGCGCGCTTTATCACGACAAGCTGTGCTCGAAAGCTTGATTTACTACTGAGTTTAGTAAACTTTAGTTGTCTTCCACCCATTCATTGTGTATGTCTTCTCTGAGATTAACTTAATTGTATGATTCATATTGAATGAGTTTCTGATACCATTTCTTTCAGTCCAACTCAAAAGAGATAAATGATTATGAGGACCACATCCGTCAGGTTGAGCTGGATGGAAGAAGTTTCACAGCAGCTTACAAAAGCCAATCTCCAGAGTTGGTGCACCTCCTGGATAACCAGATGAAGCAGTTGCGTGAAAGCTACGCCACTCTGAAGTCTACTGCTTTGCAAATCCAGGTTAGAATCAGAACAGTCTATTATAAAATGACTGGATATTTTCTGGACTATTGATTCATATCCAAACTGTGATTTATGTTAACAGTTTATTCACACTGTGCTCTAGGTGCATATGTGGCCGTATATGAACTGATAAGCTGCTACCTGCATTTTCAGATAGTTAGCTGCATACTTTGTAAGAGCGTCTTTTTGGATGTATGAGTGCTGCAATTTGAAAAATTCCACTCAAATCTTAGAAGCTGATGAGTATGCAAACAGAGGCCAATTAATGATGATATCAAAGTACAGCTCTCGTGAATAAGCTGATGCCCTACACTTGGCTTTTGATTGGTGCTTCAAATGATGATTACATCTACAGCATTACTAAACTTTAATATTTAGCAACATTAGTAGTGAATGTTTATTAATCTTTTTACCCTCTTTTCTTTAACTTGGCTTGCATAAAGTTTGTCATGGACACAGCATAAAGTTTGTCATGGACAGATCATCGGTTCATAGGAGTTCTTTTAACTATTTTTTTTTATGTTCTCGTTGACCAACAGGGCTGAAATTTTGCACACATGTCATGCTTGCATGACAATGCAATGTATCAAATATTATGGACATAGCTCTAAAATCGAAAAAAAAATGACAAAGAAATACGAAAAATTAAATATCGTTTAACCCCTCGAACGAGTCCTCCTTGACGAGCTTCACTCCGACAAGTTTACATCATAAATGATCTCTTAAGGAAGTGGGTCGATTGCGCCATCTGCCAGATTACCAAAAGTCAATAAAAGAGCGTCCAGAAAAACCCATGTAGATACTTGCACTTGTATATTATCTAGTAAGTTTATACTTGCTATTGATTTTTTTCTAGGATCAGTTGACTGCATCTGTCAACAGATGGCAGCACTATGAGACGACTGTTGACAGCTGCGACCAATACTTGCAGAGCGAAGTGTTACCATGGCTACGTGGTTGTGAAGCCACCGTCTCAGCGGATGTTGCCTTGCCGTCTCATCAACTGATGGTTACTAAGGTTCATTGGATTATTTAATATGGTTTAATCAGTATTTTTATACCAAGATATTTGATAATAATCAGAGGCAAGAGCTGTGTCAACAATCATTGCATTGTTGGACTTGCTACATTGTCTTCTTAACTGTTTTATTCAGGTTGAGTTCATTTCTTAATCATACTTCACACTTGAATTTGGTTTCATAATCTTAAATTTGATCTAAGTTGGTTTGATTTATCTTAGGCTGTATTTCAAACTGCTTGCTTTGTCTACAACACTTTGAATTGTGTTTATTTGTTTCAAAATTGCTTTTGAATTTCTTAGCTTAATCTTACATTTAATTTGAGTTTGGTTGTGTAATATTACATGTCTGATTTTGATGTCAGTATGTCACACCATATCTACCTTTCACTTTTTTACTTTTGACTTGACATGAAATCTTCCCATCATGCCTTTCTTCATTTGTTACACCCTGTTCCTTTCTCCAATCCCGACATGGACTACGTTCATTGTTCCAAGGTGACCTTGTGGTCACACAGTCAATACAGAGCTTTTGCAGAATGGAACAAACTACAGATTTTATTCACATATTCTCGACATTATCAATTTTCAAAACTAATCTTAAAACTGATTAGTTTAAAACTTTTTATGATTGATTTTTCTGTTTATTATATGCTTTTGTGTAAGGGAGAGATTCCTTATTTTGTCTAGACATGCTCTGAATGTCGGTTTAATAATAATAATAATAATAGTAATAATACTAATAATAATGTTGCAACCTCTTCAGAATTTACTTGAATCACTGGACAGACAAGAGCTTGAGGTGAAAGCTGCAGCTGCGGCTTGTGAGGACGCTGGTGCTTCTTCTCAGGTGTCACAGTTTGCCAGCAAGGCTGCCAAGGTGAGGGATGTTGCAACCACTGCCAGGATTGCCCTGGAGAAATACAGAACAAAGCTCACTGACCAAACACAGCACTGGACTGCAGCAAACAAGTTAAGAGACGACTTGCTTTCTTGGGTTGATGAAAGACTCGTTGAAATTCGTCAGTGTGAAGCTAGACCAGCAAAGTTCCACGTTGAGGCTGCTACCTTAGAGATGTCTCAGCTGGAGGTGAGCAGACTGAAATGTTAGCGCCTGAAGTTAGGAAATAAGTATTGGTGATAAAGCTGTACAAATATATAACTTTTTGCTGATTATGCCGACACCATGTATAGTTGATAATTGAGATAGCCAATACTGATTATGAAGCCGATTATTTAGAAATCTGTGAATCAAAATGTTTGTTTTTGAAACATTGACCTACATAGACCTACTATTGCATCGCAGGCACATGTTTCTGTGGTAAAAAATTGTTGTTGTTTACACTGGGTGGTTGCACTGGTTGTCAAATACTGCTCACAAAACTGAACTATTTCTTCTTCTTGTACCGATGATTGTGTGAAAATGAAATAAATTTACTTCAGCATTAGTGCTAGTGCGTGGCATTGCTATATAATCTGCTTACAAATTACAACGATATAGGTAATTTCTGGAGTTGCTATGCCTTGATCTTTTTATTTAGGAGAAACAACAACAGATTGGTCAGCAGAAGGAGGCGGCTGGTCAGTTGCAGTCACTTGTGGTCAGTCTTCTGTCTGGTGATCAGGATGCGGTCAGTGCGTACATGCAGCCCCTTCTCATCTATATGTCCAACCTGTCAAATGCCACTGATTCCCTGGTCAAGAACCGTGTGGAGATCTTGGCCAAACTAAGAGCATATCACGAACAGTGTGACACTCTCTCCGTCAGTGCCGACAGTCTGTCTGCTCAAGTGGATAAATTAGAACCTGGATCTGTCTATGATCTCAGCGTCAGAATCGAAATGCTGCAGGTAATCGATTAAGAATGTTATTTTGTCTTCTGTTGAATAATCTTACCAGCATTTCATTTAGTTTGTCCACGTGGATAAATTTATTTTAAGGTAATTTGTGTACAATATATGCTTAGACATTCTGTGTTTGATCTACCAGCATGATGGTGTGGCACAGTGGCTGATCGGTTAGAGCAGTCAGCTGTAACGTTCAGTGTGTGCTGAGCACGCGGGTTCGAGCCTCGTCCGGGGCGTCACTGTGTAGGGAACTTGAGTAAGTCCTTTGCGCATTATTGCTCTGCAGTACAACTGCAATTGCGCCGTCGGAGCGTGTGTATGCACTTCTGAGCAAAAGATGTTGGAAGAAGGGTGGTATCAAATTTCAGAAAATGAATGAATGAATGAACGATGTCATCTGGCATACAACATGAGAACATCTGTTGATTTTCATGGCCCCATAATTTGTAAACAAGAGAGTGAGGAGAAGCAGAGGATTGAAGGAAGAGGATGAATTGGGAAGCAACAGAGAGTTTTCCTTAGAAGGAACTTCTCTTGCTGAACTTGCAAAAGCAAAAAGTGAAGCCAAATAAAAATTAGAATGGCTCAGATGGATTTTTATGTACCGTTTAAAAATGCACCTCGTAACTAATTGAATTTGCTGATCGTCACTCTATTAATAATGATCTGTTGTTTTGTTTGAGCAGAAGCTGTTGACAGAGCTGAGTTCAAAAAGGTCATCTGCCGTGAACCTCAGAAATGTTGCAACAAGTGATATCATTCCGTTGGTCAGCCAAAGCGATCAACGTCTTATTGAAGACCACATCGGGTTAGATAAATATCCTCTGCTGCTTGTATTTTGGCAATTTTATATTGCAAATGAGCATCAAATTAAATTGCTCACTTCAATTTATATTCTACACCTTTGCACTTATCTTATTAACATCTTAGCACCAAGCGTATTAACAGCTTTTCACCAATCGTATTCACGCTTTTGCACCAGTCATGTTAACACCTTTGCACCAATCATATAAACACCTTTGCATCAATCACATTTACACCTTTTCATTAGTCATATTAACACATCTGCACCAATTGTATTCACGCCTTTGCATCAATCATATTAGTACCTTTTCACCAATCATATTCATGCATTGTATGATCTACTTATTACCTTGGGATGAACTCAGTTTTAAAATGTCTGTGCTAATTGCATGATTGTTAGTGGAAAGATGCAGCAGCAAGGGAGAGGCTTGGCCATCAGCCCTTACCTGTTGTTGTTAAGACTAGGATGGTGCTGCCTGTTACTGTTATGTTAAAAACTGTTAGACACTTTCTTCTTTTGATGAGTTGGACACCTGTATATACTTGAGTTGCTTGTGATGAAGAGCAGCCTACATATGATGTTTACAGAGGAATCGAAAGGAAGCTGGCATTCTCTGAAGCAAAAGGAGAGCATCTGTTGCAGAAATGTCAGTCAGCGCATGAGACACAAGAATCTCTGCGGGATCAGATGGATTTCTATGCCAGTTGGATGAGAGAGGTCAAGAACAAGGTCATGACTGAGTGTCCTTCAGGGCTTGACTGTCATCGTATCCAAGACTGCCTGGAACAGCACAATGTAAGGATCACTACTTACTCATCGTTTGGATGATCTCTGTCAAGGGTTTATCAAGCAGTTTCTGAAGCAATGTTGATAATGATGATGATTATGGTGACAAAAATGATGATGATGATGATGATGATGGCAGTGATGATGTAGTAACAGTTGTAATAATGTGAGAGATTGTAATATTGATAAAGATGGCAATATAAATATTAATATTACTTATATTACTGATGATAATGACAGCAAAAAGCTAGAAAAACTATGACTACAGTACCGGTAAAATTTTTTTTAAATCATGAATGCAGCAATAATAAAGACCATTATAATGGTGGAAAGGTAAGAAAATTTAAATGGTCTCTTTTTGTGATGGTGGCAGAATATAAATAATGATAAGTGATTACTGTCTATCAAGGTGATTGCTTGACCTGATAAAGAAAGTGATGCTGAAGGAGTGACAAATGTATCATTTTCGTCGTAACATTAGTTAGTAACATTGCACTTTAGTTACTGATCATACTCTTGCCTCAATTAATTACAGTTTTTTGTGTTGCAGCTTCCTTTGTCTGATAATAATGTGCTTGCTGTTGTGAATGTTGCGAGCACGAACTATTAAAGGCAGATTATCGTATTTACTTTCAGATTCTGATGCATGATATCGAAGCCCGACAGTATGTACTCGAGTCACTTCTTCAGCAGGGAAACAGTGTCCTTTCAAGTGCCAGCATGCATGAACATGGCAGCTTGGAAAATCGTTTACAACAGCTTCAGGTCAGGTACAAGGAGCTGAAGGAAGCATCTGCTGAGAAGAGGAAGCTGCTGTTAAGGGCAGTTGCTGATCGTGAGGCCATAACTGAGCATTTGGAGAAAGTGACCACCTGGCTTAATGAAAAGGAAAGGTCATTTGTGACGATGGAGAAACTACCTCTCGCTTCAGCTGAATTGGCAAAGCACGTGGAAGACAGAAAGGTAGCGGCGATTTTTTTATGAATGCCTTTCATTTCATTTGACAGAATTTGGCTGACTACTGAAGTTATCTGGTGCAGAGAAGATTGATAGAAATTTTCGATTTTTATTTTTTCATTTGGGCATTTATGTTCAGTAATGTTAATTTTATTGTCCACTGAATTGATGAATTAAATATTATGTGGATTTATTATGATTGTCTTTTAGAGATTTACTTATTATTGTCTGACTGACTAATTGAAGTTATTGATTTATTAGCTACAACAATTTAGCATCTCCTCAGCATTGGATGCTTTGGCCAAAACTTTCAAGCTAGGAGAGATAGGCTAGTAAGCATTACAGGTTTAACTACACATGTTATGAACCAATTAAAATCCTTGTTGTGCTGTATGTAAATTGGTAATGTGAATGGTACAGTTCCACATTATGTACTGAGGTGCAATGTTATGTGAGGTAACTTGTATCTTTTGTGAAGCAGCTTGCAAGCTTAAGAGCCACTTTTGCACCATTGGTGTAGCTATTAAGTAACGATGATGATTAATTGGTACTGTTATCAATTTTTTTGCCATCATGTGTTACGTCCAGGCATTGTTGTCCAGCCTCAAGTCATACGAAAGTTCTGTGAACAGATTGCTGTCAGAGTCTCAGAAACTTCTGGATCTTGAATTGAATCCAGAAGATGCTTCATATCAGGAAATGCTTACAGGTGATACAATTAGTGATATACATCGTAACACACTATCAAATTATATGCAGGTTTGCCATTGTTTACTAAGGTAAAACAGTCTTTCATCTATTACGAGTCTTAATGAATAATAGTTCTTGGTGAATTTATTTTCATTTAATGATTTTCTGTGCATGGAGTACTTATAGAGTACTCCAATGATTCAAGTTACAGGAATTGAGTTGCTCTTGATTCAAGTAAGTAAGTAAATAAGTTACCTCTATTGTTGCAAGACATAATATTATGTCTACATGGACCTAATAAACAGCAATGTATATAGAGTAGTGAAAGGAAACACAGTGACATGAGTAGGAACAATCATTTGATGCATTTTAACATTAATTGTGAACTTCGTTTCCCCAGTGCCAAAAATGAACAAAGTGCCTTCATGAGTGGCTTTAAACAGTGCTGTATCGATTGTGTCAGGATATTCAAGTTGAGTTAAGATAAGTAGTAGTCTGGCAACCTTTGCCTTGTGTTATAATCCTGGCTTGTTGATGAGTAATCTGGCAACCTTTGTCTTGTGTTATAATTATGGCTTGTTGATGAGTAATCTGGCAACTTTTGTCCTGTGTTATATGGCTTGTTGATGAATTCTTGCCTTCACATTTATGGGAATTGAACTGTTGGCTTGATGGGACAACAGTTAGCCAATTGAAAATTGATTTGAGCTCGAAACTGAAGTAACCATAGCAGTTGTATCTTTTGTGACAAACTAGTTTTAGGAAGAGTTCTGTTAATTATGGAATTTCAAGTGATGCTTTATTCTGTGTTTTTCTTTCATGATGGAATAGGTGTAGAGTCTCGTTATCGACAGCTGAGGAATAATGTTCAGCAGAGTGTGGAGAAATCAGAGGAAGGACTGATCTTGCGGAAACAATTTGAAGCAGATTGTTTGAAGGTGGAACTGTGGCTGCAACAGTCTCGCTCTCGCACTGTGGATAACTTAGATGTCAACCTATCTGTTCTTAGACTTAATGAGCAACTGGCAAAGTACAGGGTAACAGCATTTTTAATAAAAGAAACTAATTATATATTAATTCTTAAATATAACGACTTGTTGTCATACTGTCTTCGCTTGCAAGAGTGTGTGTGGTGTGTGAGTGGTTATGAGAGTAGATATCTTTAAAGGGCGCTATATATATGCTCGATTACATTACGTGTGTGCAATAAGTATGAATCATTGCATCTCATTCCATATTCATATTATATAAACTTTTTTCATGTTGTCTGCTGTTATATATCTTTACCCCCAGTATATTATGTGTATTTCTGTGGGTGCCCTTCTGCATCAGCTGTGCTTAGTTATTTTATTGGTTGGGACTATTTGCCACCACTCCCTTCTTCTCTGCATAGAGTATGATACCATATCTTACCACTTTATGAAACTACATTTACTCCATTTAGGATTTCTTACAAAGGTTGCAGTCGAACTTTGATCTAGAAGTCCTTTGCACAGCGGCAAAACTATGAAGAATTCTGTATTATATTTTTATTGTGTTTTAATTACAGGATGTTACCAGAGGTTTTCACTTGATTGAAAAGACTTTGGCTGATATTTCTGCTGAAACAGAAGCCATTTTGCTTCAGATTAATGATGAAGACCAACAAAAGCTGGACAAAGCTGTCAAACGCCTTAGAGAGTCATTTAACGAGTGAGATATCAATACATACTATTTGATTTTCTGATGTCCTAACTGGTTTTTTTAGGTCTTTGTGTGCAACATGATTTTCTTCATTTAATTTTCTGTTATTTTCAGCCTGTCTTATTCCCTTTTAGTTTATTTATTTCTTGTTGGTGCTATCATGACAGAAATAGAGATGATGTAGATGCAGAACTGCCCAATTTGCCGACATAAAGAGAAATAAGTTATCATCACAAATTCAGTCTTTCTGTGACGTCTGTGTAAAAGACAAACATGAGTACTATGCTGGCAATGCATAGTATGTGGATTCAAAACGATCCCAGAGACGGTTACTACATAGGAACCATGAGGTTAGCACCTTCAATTGGTGCTTTGCTAATAAGGTAAGGATGCATAGTAAATACGAAATTTAGTAATGTTACCTATGGTTACACTTCAAGATGTGGGCCTCTGCAGAATAATCCAATCGCCCATCAGGCTTCTGTTCTTACTATATCGGTGTCTGAGCTGACCCCCTATCCCATTCAGGTCCACGCCTGCCTCCAGTTGTGGGCAACTAGCATGCTGTTGTGTTGCTGATTTGCAAACGCATGCATCCACAGATGAGAACTAATGTAGTTAATAATCGTAGTCCTAAATTCTACATTTCTGCAGCACCCACAAAAGATAAGTCATTGGAACCAGCTTATTCACAGGTGCTTGATCAAAACAAAATCGATGGGTAGAGGGTTAGTTACTGGATAGAGGGTCAATTACAGGTGCTGCTGCAGTTTGTCCATTCCAAAATTTTGCACGCAGTATGTATTATTTGACATTAAGTTAGCTGTTTCGGGTTGAAAGTGTCACTGATGAGTTTTTTCTTGAGGTGGTGCTATAGTAATGTTGGATTACAATTACAGTTACAAGGCAAACATGAACTGGTAGAACGATTGCTTTAGTTAACTATTCTTGCTATTGTTTGGCTTTTTGTATTTGTTTTCTGTGTTTCATGAAATTGATAAAATTGTGTAGAGTGAGAGAGAAAGTAACACAGCACAGTTCTATCCTGGAAGAAACACTGGCTGATAAAACTCGGTTTGAGGAGGGAAAGCGGAAGATGATTGGAGAACTCTCAAGCTTGGAAGAATCGGTTCACCGATTAAGTGGAAACATTGGTCATAAGCCAGAAGATGTAGCAGAAAAACTAAACACAGCTCAGGTAGTTCACTTTGTGTGTCTATCATTTTAATGTTATTTCTGTATTGGCCAGAGTTTATTATCATATCACAATGCCATACTTTCAACAAATCTTTAATGCAGTACACGTGCAGCATTACAGAGAGATGAGGTACTGGTCCGTGCTTAGGTTGAATACTGCAAGGTAAAGTAACATTCAGATCTACATCAACATGGTGGCAGAAAGGTATTTTGTAATTTCTTCTTTACTTCTGCCCTATGGTGATTTTGGCTATCAATGAGCGGCATTCTGTGCGCTGTTGCTAGAAGTTGATTGGCTACTCACCCTCATATGCGGAAAGTAAAACAGTTATGTTACTATCACTTCACATCGATGACAGTCTTTTGTGGTTGGCATATGGGACTTTTTGTCTTCTTCTACAGTAATCTGAGTAAGATAAACTGATCACAAAATTATTATTTCCAAACTTTTAATGTGTATAAAGTCAATTGAAAATTTAAATCTGAGATAAAAGGGAAGGCAACATGATGGCTTACTTTTTCTATACTTAATTACCTTTGATCTTTCCAGCTTGGATCTTTGCACAACATGATGGCTCATTGGTGCTTAATGTCATTTAATCTTACCGCTTAGAGGCATGGTTCTGGAGATTGATGGGTTGAGTTTTACATATCTAGGAACTGACTGTTCTCTAAAGAATATACCAGATAAACTTATGTTCACAAGTTTTTGTGTTATATTTTGTTTGCACTGAAAATCAAAACCTTTCATGTTTATTTAATAGCCCATAAAGTTAGTAAATACCATTAATCTGCTACCTGTTAATTTCCCTTTCAGAGCATCCTTGATCAACTTTCTGATGCTCGAGGATTGTTGGACTCTCTCGATGAGACGTCACAGCAACTGAGCCTCCGTGGAGCCACAGGTCCGGCTTCTGAGCTGCTGCAACTGAAATTCCACTGGGATGAAATTGAGAAATCAGGGTTAAAACAGCAACACAGACTGACGGAAGCTGCAGCACTTCGCATCTCCTACCAGAAGAATAAATTGGCACTTCAGTCTTGTCTGAAGGAGTGTCAAGACCAGATGATGGATTGCCAGAGTGCTAGCATGACAGCAGAAGATAAACTAGCGAGATGTCAGGTAGGAATCATTGTACCACTTACTATTCTGTGTCTTTACTCCTTTCTTTCTTGCATGCCAGTATAATATGATACACTTTTGAGATAGCAAGATGAGGGGTATTACGGAATTAGAAATGATAATATAAACTAGACAGTAAGATGTGATAACTATAATGACAATGGTGACGATAATATTGTCAGTATCATCACTATTGTCATTAATATTGTGAGCGTTGTCACTATTGTCATTATAGTTACCACCTTTTACCACCTAGGTTACGTCATTATTATAATTTCTACCATATTATGGTAACATAAGCATTCATCAATTTTCTTTAGCAAAATATCATTATCAGTGATGTCATCTTAACGTTATGGTTGGCAAGTTAAAAACATTTAGATCATGTATGGCCATTGTATTTATTTCCTTTTGTTTAGACTGTCTTGAGTGCATTGAAGAAGAAACAGATGAACTTTGATCAGCTAGAAAGCAAGGCGCGACAGATTGGAGCCGAGGGAGACGTCACAGACGTACAAAGTCTCCAGAAGGAAGTTCTGAAGATCAAGGACACTCTGAAAACATTGCCAAAAGAAGCAATGACGATGATACGCCAGCTGCAGCAGGTGGTCTTTGAGAGAGGTGACCTTAACGATGACCTCATGAGAGCTATTGACAGACTTCACCAGAAACGAAATGCCATTGAAGGTTGCACTGTCGAGTTGGGAGTGAGTGTGGAGAGCGTGGAGTCTGTGGTGGCTCAGATCAGATCCACTGGGGCAGAAGTTTTGCCTCTCTGTCAGAACCTGATGGACAGAGTCGAGGAACAAAGAGTTAAACTTTTGCAGTTCAATGAATCAGTTCCGCTTGAACTGTTGGAAACGGTTCGGAAGCTGGAAGCTGCAAGAGATGATCTTGAGGCAAGTATCTTTTGTTTTGTTACAGATTTCATGCACTTTACAGCTTATATTTCTGACTTATGGATCTTTCTATGTTTCCTCGGTGGTGAAAAAGGACCACTTGTTGCCTAACAAATCAGCTGGAAAGTAGTCGTGTTCGTAATATCGTGATTATTGATTTTTGTGTATAAAATTGATACATTTGCAACTAAGACTCGCCATACAACAAATTATATTACCCCACATGATGAATAAAGGCCAGTGCTAGGTATTAGACTGTTTTCGCAGACTGTGTAAGCTCTGCTTCTAAGTGTTTCTGACATTTGGCAGCAGTGGCCAGTGAACGATGAGAATGGTTGAGAAGGTAATGAAGGCGCTATCATAAGCCACTGATACATGTTATGGAGACCTCAAAACAATATCGAGTTACAAGTTAAATCATTAATGAACTATGTATTGTCGTGGATTGCTTGGACTGATTTTTGGAATGTTTGGTGAATAGGCTAAACTTGAGAGTGTGAAGTCTAAACTGACAGAAGAACTGGAAAATCGCACCAAATTCAATGCCATCTACAAGTCAGTGGTCGAATGGCTGAAGGTGGCTGAGCAAAATGCAACAGCAGAAAGCAATGGTATCGACTTTGAAATAGTTGACAAACAACTTCAGCTTCATGAGGTAATATTTCTCAAGCTCTTGTTCATAGTTCTCTATCTTTGTGTAGTTTATTATTGCCTGACTAGTTGGATTCTTATTTGGTTTCACAGTTTTCTCTTAATAAGGTTTAGGTTGTAAGCTTACATTTATATAAATGAGTCTTAGTGGTTACTTCTTACAACTTACAGAGCAAGTAACAATCCATGCCTAGTTTAAATGAAGGAACAGAGGGAAATAGGTCCCAGACTATGCTGCCAGCAAAATCTGGGAATGGCCGTTAGTTGCAGTCGCTTTCATCGCGTATTCTGCATTTATAATCATATGTAGTACTCGATTATTTTGATATAAATTTCTACCTGTAACGTTTTTGTTATTATAATTTATTATTAAAAGATTTCTTTGATGAAAACAACTTGCAGAAAATTCATGAATATCTATTATCCAGTAGTTTCAGTTTAACGACACTGTGTGATAACTAAGATCATTCGTGTCACCATCCTCCTTTGACCAAGCTTGGGACTGGCACTGCCTGATTGCAAGTGGTGGAGTTTTTCCAGTGGATGGGATTAGTGAACCCTTTAAGTAAAGTTCAGATTTTTAGTGGAATTAATTTGTGCGGAGAAATTAAGCAGATTATATTTTGATATTTCTTTAAAGTCATTAGTGAAGGGTCACTGATGCTCATACTTCTTCACAAGACTCAGTCTGTGCCATATTAACGATTATTTCTAGTCAATATTTGGCGCTGAGAAGACGGCTCAAGAGCGTCTGGATGACCTCTTCGATCTTTCTGAGAAGATGGTCCCATCACTGGACCTCAATGATCGAACAACGATGAAGGAATCACTGACCAGTCTTGGTCAAAGGCTGACCACGGTCGGCAGAGTAGGTGTACAGCACCACTCGTTGCTGACCAACATTTTGGCTCAGTGGACAGATCATCAGGTCAGTTTCATGATATTCCTGATATGGCACAGTGTAGGCTCATCATTTCATATGATTAAATAAAAAAATGAAATTATTCTAATGAATAAATGAGTGGCAAGTTCTACAGCACCTTAACATGACGCGTGTCATTACACAGGCGAGCTCAATACTCAGGCATTTGCCTTTTCAAAGGAATATGTCTTGAATGTGGACGTGAATGACTCGACAGTAGGTGCAATGCATATTGAAGGTTGGAATGCATGATTACCGAAGTCTGTTAGTGATTTCCTCACCTGCAGATCGCCCATTGCCTCTGATCTCAAAGGAGGTCCTGCTCTGGTCGCTGTACCCCAGCGAGCACCATGCAGGGACTTCGCTTCAGTAGGGCAAGTTTGCATTGTATATGGAAGCCAATTCAGCCAGCGATATTTCAGTTCTAAAATAATTCCTATTTCCGTTCTCTGCAGTGTATTTCCATTAAAATTCTTTTCTTGTTCTCTAAATAATTCCTAATTTTCGTTCTTATTCTCGTTAACAGAAATTAAATAATTTTATCTCTAATTCCTATTTCAGTTAACGGAAATATCACTGAATTCAACACATTATAGTGCAATGGTGTTGCGTGATCATATTTCCTATGATTGCGTACAAGCCTTGCTGCCTTATTCAGTGCCAATTGCAATCTATGAAGGAGGTTTTTGAGTGCTTTGTGACTAGGTTTGTGTAGACCTACTTTTACTCTATGATCTTGCCGTTATTTTATGCTTTGAATAATATTGTGTTTAGTTTATGTTTAGTGTGTGTTGTGTTATGAACGTTTAAGGAGAGACTGAAAGGCTTTAGGAAGATACTAACGAAGGCAGAGTCTGAGTGGGAGTCATCGCCTGCATCATTTGCAAGTCGACAACAGGCAAATGATCAGCTGAACAACGTACAGGTAGACTAACATGGAAATCTGCCTCACCTTGGCTACCAGCCAATCAATCAATTAGTGGAACTTGATGTGGCGCTTTTTCAGTATATCTATTCAGAGGCACTCCTGGTTTGACTATGGCTAAAGAGAGCAGATTTCAGTAAGGAGTTGAACACTGATGAGAAGCTGTTGGGCAGAAGGCAGAGCCATTAGGGAGCCCGTTCCAGTTGGTTGGATCCACCAAGTGCTGTAAAGCCCTGGGCCCACGTGTATGAAGCCTTTGAAAACGGGCCTAAGTCCAAGTCCGGACCAGTTTTCACTGTAAACCTGACTAGAGAACTAGATTAGCATGTATGGGGATTATAGGAGACGCCTAAGTCCTCTAAAACCCGACTAGCGCTAGTCCACCTGGCAGGCAGGCATAAATCTAGTAGTCTGGCTTAGTGAAGTAAAATGGTGACCGCCGTCTCGATTGGTCCACTTTGACGAAGTTTCAGACTTCAAGGATGGGTTCAGAGAGATCATTGTTCACTCTGCTATTGTCGGATGATAAACTTATAACGGTGGTCTTCGTTTAATCGGGAGTTTTAACACTGGTGTATACATCACATCGCCGAACACACGGCCTTTAGCTTGCAATGGTCGAGCTAACTTTTCCCACATGCAAGTTCAATAATAGCTGAGTAAGGCAATCGTAATCTATGCATAGTAATTTTTGCGGATGAGTAATATTGCGATAGCAGTGACATTTGTGTTTTAACAAAATCATCTGTTAATTAAAATAATGAGCATAATAAATTTCTTTGCCAGATCAAGTCCGAATATAGCCTATAAATAGCTTGCGCATGCGTAACTAGCCATAATCGCGCGAGCCATTGATGCTGGGTTTTCCAACGCCCATTCAAGTCTCTGACTTGCAAGTTTGGGACCAACGGATCGTTCATACACGCCATTTTCCCGTAGTCTCACAAATCAGCCGACAAAGTCCATCTTTGGGCCCAAAGCTGGACTAGTGTTACAACCGTTTTAAAATCCGCCATACACGTGGGCCCTGGTATGGTACCATAGATATGTGTGCAAAGCTCCAAGTATGTTTGTATATTTGTTTGTATGTATATATGTATGTGTGTATGTATGTATGTATATATGCATACTTGTATGCATGCACTTATGTATAGTGTTTTAAAGGGTGCCATATTTAGCGTTGTAACATATGCACGCACAATTGCACATATTGGTACACAGCACCTTTAACACTTGAACGCTTTGAATTCATGGTCACTTTTAGCACCTGCTCATCGTCGTATGTTGTCAATCACCTCAGAAAAACACTGATAAAGATGGCTATCCAACAGGTCAACAAATCTAAGCATGTGTGATAAGATTAGCTGAAAATATTTCTTCAGTTACCAGGTATTGTGGCTGTAATGTTTTCATTTTGAGCAGAAGACTTATACTCAAGTTATGTCTGTGTGAATGTGTTACATCTTTAGCAATTCCAGCAAGATTTATTGAGTCACCAAGAGCTATTGACAGTCCTAACCCAAAGATCCCGCGACCTGGAAGTCATTGCTAATCATTCATCTACACAACTTCTCCAGAACTCCATGGCTGAAATATCGGATCGATGGAATCGACTCCAGTCGTCTGTTGATGATAAGCGTGTCGGAATTCTGGCAAGTTTCTACTACAAACTGACTTTCTCTAGTGATGTTGCTGTGTTCTCAACTTTCATATCAGGTCTCTTTGTTCTTGAAGTACAGCAGCAATGTTAATTCTTGTCTCTTCTTTGCTTCTGTAGTAAAATTGTAGTTCTTTCTCTTATCTTTTACGGTTTTAAAAAAACGTGTCTGCTGATCCTTATATATATTCCTTATTGATGTCTGTTTAATTTCTGTGGCAACCCTCTGTGTGTGGGGGTGTGTGGGTAGGGTTTTTACTATTTCAAGCCCTGGATTAAAATCAATTTACTGTCTGTGTTAGTTGTTTATGCCCCTTCCTAGTTTCATTTTCAGGTGCTTTGATTATATTATTATTTTATCTTTAAATATATTTTTTAATTACAATACAATCTTCTTCATGTTTGCTGTGCAGTGATTATGAGAAAATTTCTTTAACAGATCTCATTCTCTTTTAGCAGTACTCTAGACTTGTGTTAGATAGTTTTAAGGTGTTTGCGTGTGCTTTCTAACGACAGGAAGATAATGTTATTTGAACTATGTGTCACGAATTCGTTATTATTTTAGATGACAGGTTATTTCCAGGAGGTAAACGCCTGGATGCTAAAGAGGTTTACATTTATGGAGCCCACTCTGTTAGATGATATATAGTCAGATTTTAATCACAGAAAGAAATATAGTCAAAACAGAAATTTAGTGAATAAGAACGTCATACAAAAACGTCTGGTAACCTTTAGAACTACCCTGCTTCGATGGCCGCTACCCTCCCTCAGGCCACCCCCCAACCCAACAACAACTCGTTCCTCACTCACAAGTCCCAGGTGTTCATTGAGCGTCCTGGCTTCTGGTCGTCTTTTCGGCCGAGAAGAAAAACACAGTCCAGAGGTCGTCGTCCTTCTGGCAGTGGGAGTAAGCGTTGAAGCCCTCGCGTCCGGTCGCCCTTCCAGCAGGGGAAGCGACGGAACCCTCGCGTCTGTAATTGGTCCTTCCAGCAGGAGAAGCGTCGAAGCCCTTGCGTCCGTTCGCCCTTCCAGCCGTGAAAGCAACGGAACTCTCGCATCTGGAATTCGTCCCTCCAGCAGGAGAAGCGTTGAAGCCCTCGCGTCTGTTCGGCCTTCCAGCCGTGGAATTGACGGGACCCTCGCGTCTGTAATTTGTCGTTCCAGCAGGAGAAGCGTCGAAGCCCTCGCGTCCGTTCGCCCTTCCAGTCGTGGAAGCGACGGAACCCTCGCTTCTGGAATTCGTCCTTCTGGCAGTGGAAGCGACGAAACCCTCGCCGAACGAACTCCGAACCAACAGAAGCAAAAAACCGCCCCTTTCACTTCTTCCTGTTGCTTTTATCCTCCCTCGCTTTCCCCTTTGACCCGACCATCCCTTTTGGACCCTCACGACCATCGACGACCATCGAGCCCTCATTACATATTCAATATTATATACATATACGGATCAATGCAGTGTTTATCCGCAATATAGGCCTATGAGTACAATAGATTCAGTTAATATATATATAAGACATTCACACACAAGGCGATGCCTAAATAACTATATACAATACGTATACGGGGTATAAGGACAATTCGTGACACTATGTTTCACTCGCTCTTTAGTAGATATTTTGGTTGCTGAATCTTTCTACTTAGATTAATTTCGTTTTTAATCTTCATGTAGTCTCAGAAGTTGATTAGTGTAGTCGTAAACCATCCTAGGACACCCTGTTTAACTGGAATTCTTATGAGGAAAAGATGGAGAGCCTACAGAACTTCGTGGATGGTACTTTGGCCCAAATTCCTACGGAAGAACAAGTCTCAGCATCAACTGAAGAACTAGGATCACAATTGGAACAGCTCAAGGTCAGTCATTAAAAATCTTTATTCATGTTGTTTAACTTGTTTTTAATGGGTTGCAATATGATTCGCTCTTTTATCTTAGCTGGGGAACTAGGACTGTTTCTGCCTGTACCCTTGCAAATGTTTGCACAGGGAGCGCCTCTGAATAGGTTGCACTGTGAGAGGCACTTTAAAGATCTGTAAAATACAATACAATACAAGACATGAATTTCACCATGCAGTGAGTGTTCTGGTGTGTAGCTATATAGAGTTCTTGTATACAGAGGCATTTTGTATCAGATGAGTAATGCTTGAGAAGATGTCCAAAGGGTTTGAGGTGTAAGTTTTCCTGCTGTTGTTATTTGAAGGTCATCTCTGATCTTTTGGTGGAGAAATCGCTTGAGGTGGCTGAAGTGGTCAGTGCTGGGTGTCGCGTTTCAGTGGATCTCGGGGATGGTGATGCTAAGGCGCAACTGGAAGAGAATTTACTCCAGATTAAGGAATCATTTGAAGAGTATGCACTCCTCCAATTCAATCATTATTTACCATATGTGATTGTTCTTGAACTTAGCTTGAATGCATGTCAAGGCATCTCCAAGTTTGCACACTAATATTGGCTTATTTGAAGACTTAAATCCACACTCGGTCTGTACCTGGGAACCATAGATGGCATGACTCCAGAGGCGGTGATCTCGGGGGAGAGGTCAAGGGGTACAAGTCCCCCACCGTTTACAGATAGGAACATGTTACACGTTTGTCCCCCACATTTCTTACCCCTTTCATTGGGTGTCCCCCACCTCTCAAACGAGATTGCCGCCTCTGCGTGGCTCCCATTGAAGCAGGCAGCAGGATATCACCCACTAAATTTATTGATTAATTATTGAGGAGGTTGAGGCCACACATACATTAACAATAGGAGACTGTGTGCTTTTACATTTGCTTGATTGCCAGTTGATATGTTTTTATAGAGCAAAATGCAAGGGTTGATTATGTTCTACCTCTCCTCTGTATATTCCAGAAGTAGACTACCAGCTATGACTCTTAATAGCTGCTGCAATTTAAGTTGCTTGTTCTATTGCGTTGCTGCTTACCTTATGACAGTCTCAATGTGAAGGCCAAGCAGCAGATGAGTTACGTTGAGGATGAGCTGAACAAAAGGCAGATCTGGATCGGTCAAATTACGGAAATCAAGGAGTGGCTAAGAGACACTGATTCAAGGCTTCTGGCATCCTTGACGTCTGCATCGCCAAAGATTTCAGTTGAAACTTGTCAGGTAACTTTAACAGCAGCGTTTCTATTTGATCGTTACTATCATCTGATTCAGTATAGCCTAGTGACTGCTATAGTACCATTGTCATAGTGCCCAAGTCATCGACATTGTATTTGTAATTACGACCATTTATATAGCGCCGTCGGTAGCAAGCTACTTCTAGGGTGTTTTACATGACAGTTCACTGCAAATTATATAACTAATTCTCGACATTGCTTAGAAAGTACGATTTTAACTGTTTTTTCAATGCAGGGAAGGTTTGCATGCATGCATCCATACATGCATCATACATACATGCATACATACATACAAAATCTGCATACATAGATGTGTACATCTATGTATGTGTGACACAGTGGCCGATCGGTCAGCCCGTAACGTTCAGTGTGCGCTGAGTGAACAAATTCGACCCTCGTATTGGGTATCGCTGTGCAGTGACCTTGAGCAAGTCCTTCACACACAATTGCTCTGCAGTACAACTGCAATTGCGCTGTCGAGGCGTGTCTGTGCACTTCTGAGCAAAAATTTTTGAAGAAGGGCGGTATCAAATTTTATGTAATAAAATAAATTTTAGAAAAAATACATGTACACTCGCATTGGTATAAACATATGAACAACTACATACCGATATTGTTTTCTAATTATTTCCAGTCTATTAGACGTGGTTTATCAGCGCAGTTGGAAAAAGCAGTGCAGCTGGAAAAGGTGGTCATGGACAGGTACATCCAATTGGAAATTCCATGTCCACTTCATCTACGTGACGCATTCCATCAGCTGGAGACATTCGGCCAAAGTCTGAATACTAGGCTGGATGATATGGAGAGACAGGATGATAAGGAGAAGCAAGTTTATAAAGAATGCAATGGACTAATTGTGGAAATGGTACAATGGCTTCAGACGATCAAAGAACAGGAAAACAGAGTGGTCAGAAACATCAGCACAGATATCAGAAGACAGAAGGTAAGTTTATTTGTTATAGGAAGGATTGGCTGAAAGCTTTCTGTTGGAATATATGATTCAATCAATCAACCAATCAATCAGTAAGTTGGGTTCTGGAGTTACAAAAAGGACTTATTTGGGCACAGGGATAAAACCGGTTGCTAGAGAAAGGCAATTATTTTAACTAGCTTATGGTGTATAGGTTTGTACTAATTCATATCAATGATGTTATGAATTGGATTTTCTTATTTTATTTATTGCTAGTTTAAGTAAGTAAGTATTTGTGAATAATAGCCATGAAAGGAGGGTCAAGATGAGTATGAGCTATTGGCTTTTCTTGGTTCATTTTGCATTGTGCTTCCGAATTGATGAGTGAAACTGCAGTACTTGTTTTGTGCAACAGATGACATCAGTAATACATACAGCTGTGTTGATTAGTTTTATCATCCATTCCTATACTCCTGCCAATCATTTCAAATGTGTAATTTTGTGCCTTCTTAATGTCATTTGTGTACAATATGTCCGGGTAGGTTATGCGTGTACGTTAGGCCTATGTAATATGTTTCAGGAGCTTTTAAATGAAACTGCTCAGTTTCATACAAGACTTGCTGCTGTTGAAAATGAGCTACAGAATCTTACTCCAGCATCAATGCCTGAAGAATGGGAGTCTGCAGCTACAAGAGTGAAGGACCTTTGCGGCCAGGTGGAAAGTGTTCGGCTGAAGATGATTCCCAGACTACATGACTTGGAAAGGGCCGCCGAGTTGACGGAAGAGTTTGAGTCCACTGCTCAGGATGTTCTTGAGCAAATTCAGGAGTTGTGCAGTGAGATTGGAACAGAAAGGGAATCGAATTTTGTGACAGATATTCCAAAGCAAAGTGGAAGAATGAAGGTGAGGGATAAAGAATATATAGTAAATAATATACGATCAGTCAATTCTGTTGGTGAATAGGAGTGTAGGACAATTGCCCCCCCCCCAGAAATTGCCCACCGGACAATTGTTCCCCCCCCCGATTTTAGGTAGGACAATTGCCCCCTATATTAAGGATGAATAATTATATGTGTAATATATGTGTATATGTATGTATGCATGCATGCATGTATGTAAGTATGCATGTAAATATGCATTTAAGTATGCATTTAAGTACGCCTGCATGTAAATATGCATACTCGTGTGCGTGTATGTATGCATGTAGGCATGTAAGTATGCATGCATGCATACATACATGCATATTTAAATGCATACATGTATGTATGTATGTGTGTATGTATGTGTGTATGTATGTATTATATGTGTGTATGAATGTATGTATGTATGTGTGTATATATGTATGCATATACGCTTTTGGTGAGCTGATGGTTTAACCGGGGGTGGGGGGACAATTGTCCTAGTTGGGAGGGGTAATTGTCCAGGGGCAATTGTCCGTGGGGGGGGACCAATTGTCCGAGGCCTAATTTCTGTTCCCCCGGTGAATAGAGATGTTTAGTTCTAATTCTAATTTAAGAAATTATTTCTTTCTGCCTTTGGCTCAAAATGAAATGAAAATTAAGTGAAAACATGAATGCATGTATGCATGACTGAATGCATAGTCCAACATGCATGAATGGAGGAGTGCATTACCTGCACAAGTGAATTTGTACCAAAGTTTGACTTGCTAAATGTACGATTTCTATTTTATTGATGGAATATTGAAGTTTAGTAATTGGTGGGAATGAATTCAATGCGTGCGTTCTAGTAAAACCTTACGATGACATATAAAGCATCGAATATGTGGTTTTTCGTTTTCGTTTGGCAAAGCTGCACGTTTACAAAACAGTGATTGTTGGCTGACACCTGTTTATGCCTGGTTTCAGATGTGCCCTGGGCATGTTAATCGGTGTGTGTTTGTGTATGTGTGTGTTCATGGGTGTGTTCATGTGTGAGAGGAGGTCTGTCTGTGTGCATTACTTACATGTTTCATTCTTTGGTTCAGCTGGCATGAAAACGCTTTGTGTATTGATTCGACCAGTGGCCTGCCCTTATGCTCCATTGTTGCCTAGCCCTGCAGTCTAAATAAGCCTGACATTCATTGCAGGGTAGGCCTATAGGTCTGGACCCTCAGACTTCTGATGTTTATATTATATGACAATTCATTCCTGTCTAGTGTCTGTAGACCTCATCTGGTTGCCTGCTGTAAGACTACTTTTGCTAATAGGCATTAAGTGTGCATCATAGGTTGCTTTTGTTTATATTACCATTTTCTTTAACAGGAAGACATTAGCAAGAAACAGAAGCTAAATGATGAATTATTGGTGTATCTATTCCACTCTTGTTTAAATTTTGCGTAGGCTGAAAGTATGTGACAACTTTTGGAAATGAAACTGCATGAATTGTTAAACAACGTCATGAATACTAAAGGATCTATATGCAAGGCGTACAAGATAAAAATTTCATATAAAGGCCATATTGCACTATGGCTTACTGCTATTTATTAATACTTATATGCAGCAGAGGTTTGTAAATTTATGCCTATGTAGTAATTAATCATTCATTGCCTTGCAGCATATGTGAACATCCTTTAGCATTTATGACATAAACTCTTCCTCTGCTTGAGCGTATTTCATATCAGCATAATTGCTTTTGTATCCTTTTGCACATGTGGATAATGTATCAGAACATCTTTATGACACCAAGAGTAACAATAAATCGCTGAAGGGCCAAATGTAAATGTCTCAGTGCATCGGAGTAGGTTTTTGCAGTAGGTTGAGACTGATATTCCCAATTCTTTGCCTTAGTTGCTTTATCAGAAGAAGGGGAAGGCGGAAGAAAGACTAAAAACTGGTCATTTTGTTGGTGACTTATTTGTGTTTGGTTGGAATTGCTTGTGAGAAGTTTCTTTTAAGTAGTTTTATAATCCATTATGTTTGCTCGATGATTTCAAATGCAGCAGAACCTAAACTTCAAAGTTACAAGTTACTTTAATTTAAATGTTTTACTATAATTTATTACTGAAATATGTTATTTCTTGCAGGCAATTGAAGAGAGGATTCTGCAATTGGAGAGGAATTTTGACAAACTCTGTGACATAGTTGACTGCTTGAAAGCCATCTGTGACTCATCATGCCAAGAAGCCAAGTTGGACTACATAAGACAGCTTATGTTTGACTTGAAACATGATCTTGCATCCCTTTATGAGCAGCTAAAATCATTTACAAGCGATTGGGCTGAGACTACGGACGAGCTGACATCACTATGTAACTGGTGTGATGACTTTAAGCAGTTGCTTGGTGCTATAGAATCAAATACAACTCTGACACCAGAGGAGAAGCTTCGACAACTGGAGGTTTGTTTACCTATTGTATTCATAATAATTTGCTAGCATTGTTGGTTAGTTATCATGTTCTGGTTTTTTACACAATTTTTTATTATTTCGATGGTATGAATTTGCACACTGTTCAGGTCTGTATCATCGAAACTACTTGATAATAACAACAATTTATATGGCGCTGTGACAAGACTATAGCATTACAAGGTGTGTCAAACAACTAGCAGGCAGGAATAGCTGTAGCAAACAAATGGAGTCTAATGAGTGGGTGAATCTGATGGTGGGTTGAAGAAAGCTTGATTACTGAGGTGTATTCCCTTATCCTTCAGACATGGAGGTCGGTCTTCTTAAGGGATCTAACATAAAGGAATACTGGTTCAACCTATTTGTATAGCAGGAAAGCGACCTCTGTGCATTTGACTCATCATTGAGAGCTGCTTCTGGTGCCTAATCTCAACATCGACTGAATCTTCAGCATTCTTACTACCCAGTTATGTAATTGTCATCTAACACTTATCATCCATAATGTTTCTGCTGTGCCAGGCACAAGACCAGAGTGTTACAATTCTGGCAATTTGCTTCCAAGTTGATCCTGTTGCAAAATCATACAACACGAGGCATGAAGCATGCAGCATGAGAGATAATTATTATTCACAAATGGAATGCCCGATGTCATTACTAAGCTTTACTAACCCCTTGCGGAGTTACTTGTCCCCGTGTGCAGACTGCTATCCGACAGCGCCGTGCTTTTTCATTGGCTGGTCTGGTGACCTGGAATGGCCCTCCAGTAGCATTGCGTCTCACACGTTTTGGTCAATCTGCTCTGTTCTTCTCTGGCCTCAAGACTGTTCTGTTTGACCATGGTTGGACTGGGAACGCTTCTGAGTAGAAGGCTTTGAAGGGGCGCTATATAAAACTGATGTAATAATAATTAATAATAATTGCTTGATCAGTGATTAACTTACTGTTTATAACGAAATATGTTTATAGTGAAGTGTGATTACATTTAAGCTATTTCAGTTCAGCACTATTGTAATCACAAATTTATGTAGCACCAATTCCAGAGAAACTCACTGGATACATTTATGATCTGACATCACAAAACAATGATCAAACTTAGCAGTTTTTAAGTGCTTGTGAAAAAGAGGCACAAAAGGTTAAGGAGTTCATGTCGTAGGTTGGCATGATGATGGCTCAACCACAGCTAGGATTCTATTATGGTGTATAGCATTTTTGGCTTGAAATGATGGCTCTCCTTTTACACCCATACATAGTCATATATTAGTATTTATTATTAATTCAGCCTAACACACCATAGTACCTTTGAAAGTCATTATATCAATGGATACTTACAAGTTATATTAGAGGAGCCAAATTTAACCATATGGTAGACATGCAATATGCCCTTCTGATCTGTTTCAATGGGCCTGAAGTGCATTTGTGCACTATGGGGGCCATAAGAATACATGCTATGCAGCTCAGCTCATAGTGCATTTTTACACTTGTGCACAACTAGACTTGTGCCATTGATATGTCAATATTTATTAGTCATTGCTTGGCTGTCGTGTGTTGTTTACATGAGATTCTACGAACGTTAAAACTAATTTCTAAAAGCATATGAGATCAAATTGGCTCCATAGAGGGTTAAAATCGTGTTGTTCCTTTCAGAGATGTGTTGAGGAGGTTACCACAAAGGAGACTAAGTTACACAAAGTCACTGCAAAGCGAAACGAACTGTCACTTCAGCATAAGATCACCGACTCTGACGTGAAACGTACGGAGGATTGTATTCGAGAGATCAGTGCGCTCAAGTACAAAGCGTTGGACAGCAAGCGTCGGCTTCAGAGCACAATCAATGAAGCAGGAAATGGAGATGACCTGAGACGATTTGAGCTTCCTCTTCTCTCTTTGTTGTCCCCCGATGTTGAGGAGCTTCAGCGTCAGATCGCTCTTCACAATGTGAGTGTAATTGATGATTCTTGCTCCGTTGCTTACTTATTTGATCTTATTTGATCTTATTTGATCTTATTTGATCTTATTTGATCTTGTTTGAATCTTTTAAGTGATTGAATTTTCTCCTTTATGTAGGCCTAATTATTACTTTTGAATCCATTAATAGCATTGGACTATTTGTTTTTAAGAGGTACTGAAATGGTGCGTTATTATATAGTCTTGATAATTACATAAATGTCTGTATACATTAAGAATGTACAAATGTAGGTACATTTGTACATTCTTAATGTATACAGACATACATGCATGCTTAAATATGTTCAATTTTTCAATTCTCCATTTTCAATTCAGACAATTTTATGTTCCCATACAAGACATGCTTACGCATATGTGCATTTGTGTGGGAGCTGATGATGGTCCGAGTAGTCTGCCAGTCTTATCCGAACTTTTATGCTGGGGTAAAAATCTTATTTGGTATATCCCTCTATCAAACTTACTTACATAGTTCGTGGTTTTAGATTCTCAGGAAATCAAAAACCAATTTCTTATGCTGAGCAATATTTTTGATTGGACTGCACTGCTGTGGCAGCCTTTACTTCATTTGTGCATGCCTAAGATTGTCCTTGACTGCCAAATAGCATATGTTGGCATAATTTAAAATGGTGCTATATAGAGTGGTATGAACGACTCCTGTTGATACTACCTGTGGTATCAGTTGATTTTCTTGCATTGTTATGACCAGTAGTCTTTTTTAATCCCTCTTCTATTACCCTTGCATATCTTCAGAAAACCATTGCCCTAGCATATGATTCATTGAGATTGTGATTTGATTTGCAGTTTTTCTTACTTCTTTTCTTACCTCTAGTAGCTTAAATCAACCATTTTGCTTAAACACCGACTTCCAGAAGTAGTAATTAGTTTAATTTCTTGTACTTCTTTATTTTTTTATTACATCATCATAAGAGTTGCCTATAGCATTATCATCATCATCATCATTGTCATCATTGAGCTATGAAACTACACAATGCAACTGTAGTTTTATTTTACCTCCTTCCAAAGTTCAGACATGCACATGAACTTATGACACTGAGCAATTGTGCCTCCTCTTGGATGACCCCTCAGATTCGATACAGCACTTGTGAATAAATCTGGTGCCTTGAGTGCCTCTTTAGAAGTTTGAGATTACAATTGTAAGTGAAGGACTTGCTCAAGGTCCTTTCGTAGTAATTACCTCTGGCTTAAACCCATACTCTCTGTTTTTACAGGCCGACAGCTCTAACCAATCTGCCACCATGCCACATTGTTGTTTTTTCATTGTCATGTTCTCGACATTTTTTTCCATTATGTGACTAAATTAGAGTCTGCATTGAAATGCAGACACTAATTGACAACTCTATATACCATTTATTGAATGGAACTGCTTGTCCCTGCCTATCTATCTAAGCTCCCAGTCTTTAAGGCAAATTATCCCTTTTACGATTTTATCTATGAAACAACTAGCTTTGCTTTGCTTGCACATTGGCTTCAGATTTTATGTGACCACTGACCAATGAGTCAGGTAAACAGTACAATGGTGATGTAAATCTTTAATCACATGATATCAGATTGATTGCTTGGCTGGGTACAAATTGTCTAAACTGCTGAGCCCAATGCTCTCATTTATTGAGTTGCAGGTAAATCGATCTATATGAAATTCATACCAGCTGTTCAATACAGTGTTGCCTTAAATCGAATTCATGATTTTGCCTGGCATGTAAAACATGAGTTGTTGAACGACTTAGTTTTGTTACCTGTCCTATCTATTGCTAACAACATCGAGAAGAGATAGATAATTTTAATGTATATTAATGGTATATAATTATGTATATCATTTTATTTTAATGAGTATTAATAGACATTTAAAAAGAAGGTGAGTAATATTTTTTTGGGATGAGAAGGTTGATTTTTATGTGTTTATCTAGTTGTATGTAACTGTCCATTGAATAATGGTTAATTTTAGGCTGGTTTGAATTCCAAGCCCACTGCTGTTGGCCAGCATCGCAATAACCTAGCCTTAACAGGAACTGTTTTGCTGCCTGAGACTGATAGTAGCATTTGCTCAAGCAGATCTGATGATATTCAGACGTTAGATAATAAGAATATACGCTTCGTGCATAAAGCTGAGGGAAGTTTTCCTATTGAGTTCTGTGAACTTGTTCCAGGAGTTGACAAGCTAGGTCAGACTGGTAGGGTATTATCTGGAAAACATTTAGGAGAAGAGCAGCAGAGTGATTGTAAACTGGATTGGAGGCCTGATCTGCAAAAGGCATATGGTATAGTTGATCTGCAAAAGGCATATGGTATAGTTGATCTGCCTGTTCGTCGGGGTCCTTATCTGAATGAGTCAGATGCTGTGGATCTAAGTCGAAGCAATATGAATGAAACATCAGATAATGTTGAGAGATCATCAGGCAATCCAAATGCTGAAGATCGAAGAAAGACTCGTTTGGATCAAGGTCATGATGTGACTTTTGTTCAGCCAGGAATTGCCTATGAATGGTATTCTGAGAAAATCTTTCCAACTACAGAGAATGTTCAGCTCAGCATCAGAAAAAAATCTGTATTCAGCATTTCGGTGACAGCCACAGACATGAGATCTACTTTTCATTCCAAGGATGATAGTGTAGAGAACATTTTTGAAGCTGATTTTATGAAGAATGGCGCTTCACCGACGGATGGAGACTCAAAGTTATTGTGTGAAGATGCAAATCAGATATTAGAAATCACTGGTGCCGTGGAAAAGAAGAAGAAGAAAAAGAAGAAGAAGAAAGGGAAGCAGAATATTCATGACGAAGTTGTGGTTGTTGAATTGAGTAGTGACTTCAGGGTTACGGATGAAGTTCCTTGTTTACAGGACAAACGAGATGAAGCCACAGATGGAATTACATTTGTTACGGACTCAGTTGTACATGAAACCACAGCAGACGCTGAGAAGCTTTGTGGATCGATAGAACCTGACTTAAATGACGAATTTCAGTTTGTTGAAAGTAAGAGAAACAAAAAGAAGAAAAAGGCACAAGAATCATCAGAGGGGTTTCTAGGTCAGAGAATGGTGGAAGAAGAAAGAGAGAAATTAAATACTTTAACACTGTCCGATTCAGATGGGGGAACTGGAATTTGTGAGGCTGGTTTGAAGCTGGATAATGATGCTAAGTATCCGGATGCTCTATCAGTATTGGATTCATTGAAACTAGTGAAGAAGGAGGAGGAGGAAGCGGTTTGTGAAGCATCGGATTCAGGACACGAGTTGGAGGAGCAGACGAAAGTAGTTGAATCGGAAGTCTGGCTTCCAAGTGGTGCTGCAGATGTATCAGCTGAATCATTCGCAATCGGTTTCAGATGTACAAATCCACATGCAACAGAACATGTGCATCATTTTTTAAGCAGAAGTAATAAAACAGCAATTCATCTGCCTGGCTATCGATGTGATTCGAATTCCTTGAAGATAGATGTATCTAAGACAAAGTGTGAACTGATCAATGAAGGACGACAGCTAACCAAAGATGAGCCAATTACTGCTTGGGCAGATGATATATCTGACTTACATGGCATTTTGAATCAGAGAAATGTTGAAGTGTTGGGTACTGAGGAAGCACGTCTGTTCAGAGAACCTCTAGAACATGAGAATATGAAGGAAGAAATAAAAATAGATGGGTGCAATGATGCTCGATTGGAAATAAGCCCAGAAAATGTGGTTTCAACTGACTTGAAATGTACATTAGTAGCACCAAGTGAATCAACTGGTGCTAAAAAGAAAAAGAATAAGAAGAAGAAAAATCGTGAACAAAGCATGAAGAAATTGGATGTAGGAAGCAAAGATATAACCGAAGCACAAAAACCTCTCATTGAAGATAGTGACAAATTCAAACTTCAGTTGAAATCAGAAGATAAGTGCAGCATTGAATTAGAAGTGCTTGAGTCTAACAGCATGCTGAAAACATTAGAATTTGAACTCAGTAAGCCTGATCATCTAATTCCAGATTCAGATGATGTTGCACAAAGTTTGAACACAATTCCCAATCCCTTACCCCAGGAAAAAGCAACGGGTGAAAACCGTGATTCATCACAGTTTCCGACTCTTAATGTGACTGACTCGTCAGTGATTGGTTCGGCTCAATTGAGTGATATTACTAGGAAATCAGAGGTACCTAGCTCAGAGAATTATGATGAAGAGAACCTGGAAGAAAATGGTATGGAAGAGAGCTGCAAAAGCAAGCAAGTGGAATCGAGTGGAAAGAAATTATCAAAGAAGGAGAAAAGGAAACAGAAAAAAGAAAGGCTCAGTATGGAAAGTTCTGACATCAAGACCTTACAACAGGAAGCAGATATTCAGGATGATGCAACACAACGTCGTCTCAGCGATGAGTCTGTCGATAATCAAGCATCAACCAAGGCTCTTCACAATGAAGGCTTGGTTCTGGAGAGTTTTTTAAATAAAGATTATTCTGCTGCTGAAGATGAGACTACAGGTAAGGCTTCAATCAAAGTAGATTCTGTGGTGGTTGAATCTTCAATCAAATGCGAATCTTCATTTGAGGTTGCAGTTGCAGTGGATACGGTGAAAGATAAATATTCACTCCAAGATGCTGCCATGGGTTACTCGTCATTCAAAGATGGTGTTGAGGTGGTTATCGAGGAGGATGGATCTTCAAAAAAGGATACATTCATAAATGATGTTATAGAGGATAAATATCCTGTTAAGGATACTGTCAATGTGGATGTCATGGATGAAAAATCTTTAGTCAAGGATGCTGACACTGGAAATGTCATGGAGGATGAAAAATCTTTTGTCCAGGATACTTTCACAGTTGATGTCATGGAAGACGAGGTAGAGCTCTTGGAAGGCGGATCTTCAATTAAGGATGCTGATACTGAGAATTTTGTGGAGGATTTCAAATCTTTTGTCCAGGATACTTTCACAGTTGGTGCCACAGATGAATATTCAGTCAAGGATGTGGTTACCATGGATGTCATGGAGGCTGACTTATCTGTCAAGGATGCTGTTTCTGCAGATGTCATGCATGATAAATCATTAGACAAGGATACCAACACTGAGAATGCTGTGGAGGATGGAAACCCTTCTGTAGAAGACACCATTACTATTGTTGTTGTGGAAGCTGAATCTCCTGCCGAGGATGCTTTCATAGTTGATATCATGGAGGATGAGTTTTCAGCCAAGACTGCTGTTAAGGTGGAGAATGCTAACACTAAGAATGCCATACAGGTTGAATCTTCAGTCAGTGATGAAGTCACAGCTGATGTCATAGAAGATGAATCTTCAGCTAAGGATATCATTTCATCAGGTGAAATGGTTTCAGCTGATGGCTACTTTTCAGAGCCTTCTATGGCATATGATTTTTCAGATGAAGATACATTTACCCTAGGTGATTTAGACGAGGGATTTTTCCCCAGAAATGTTCACTCAAAGATCGCTGTTGAATCTGGATTCTCAACAGACGGAAATTTTGCAGTCGATTTCTTGGAAAATAAATTTCCTGTAAAGGATGTTGACAGATTGGTTACTGAGGCAAATGAAGCCTTCTTGTCTGAGGACTATTTTACAGTGAAGGGCGGAGAAGATGAATTTCTTGTGGAAAGTGATAGCTTAATAGGTACATCTAATGATTCATTTACAGTTGAGGATGATAGATCTTGTACGTTGGATGCTGTGGAAGATTACTTTTTTGTCGAAGATGCTGGTGCGTATGCTGCTGCTGCGGATGAATTTTCAGTCAAATATTTTCCTATGCCTGGAGAGGAGGTTGGGTACGTTTTGAAGGAAGGCCAGGATGCCTTTGAAGGTTATGAAGTGGAGGACGAATATGTTGTGAAGGAGGCAGTTGCAGTTAATGTACTACCAGAGGATGAATTTCTTGTTGATGTCGCTGACATGGCAGTCAAGGAAGATCCATCTGCTGTTGATTATCCCTGGACAGCTTCTGACGATGACGGTGGCTTTTTAGTCAAACTCAGTGAATTGGTTCAAAATGAAGGCTCATTCTTCTCTGAGGGCAGCATACCAGTTGATGTAGTGGCATCTTCAGTGATAATTGCCAGCAACGTGGACAATGAATTTTCAAACAACGATTTGGTTTCAGAGAGTGATGTGGGTGATGACTTCACAGTTGTTGATTCTAGTAAGGCATCACGTGATTTGAAAGTAGTGAAGCCTGTAGATGACAAGTCTTTAATGCAATGTGCTAGCACGATATGCACAAGGGAAGAAGATTTTACCCAAGACCATGTGGTTAAGGGAAAAGAAATAGATGACATGTTAATCGCTGATCTGACACTCATCTCTGATGTCAGTGATGCTCTTGGTCATGAAAGTGAAAGAGGAAGATATTACTCCTCTGAAGTGCCATCTTTGGAGTCTAAACCTGAATTCTATGCTGTAGCAAGCACTGAACTAGGTGCTCTTAAGGTTGAACAGGTTATAACAGGTGATGAAGAAACACTAGATTGGCATATAGAAACTGACAGTTCAGGACAGGATTCATCTGAAGCCGATGTAACTGATGACCTGCCAGATGACGAAGAGTTTCAGCGGGTCACTGATGAGAATACTGGCAACTGGAGAAATGTTAGGGATTCTTTTATCCTTAACAAACAGAAAGTGAGAAAGAGCAGGAAGAAAATGAGGAAAATTCGGATTCCCGAGTCACACTTGCCTGAGTGGCTGGAGCAAGCATTTCATGATAATATTGGTGGTTTGGAAGGAACTGGAGCTGTGCTAGTTGGAGCTGATTCACTAGAGGCAGGATTTAGAGTTGATGAATTGGTTGAAGAGGATTCAGCCACCATCCGGAAAACAATCAAAGTTGCTTCTTCTAAACTAAACATATTACATGATGCTGACAAAGCTGAACTAAAGGAATCTGATGAAGTTGGTGTAGTGGAAACAAAGGAATCAGATGAAGTTGGTGTAGTTGAACCAAAGGAATCAGATGAAGTTGATAAAGCTGAACCAAAGGAATCTGATAAAGTTTTTGTAGCTAAACCAGAGGATTCAGATGAAGTTATTGTAGGTGAACCAAAGGAATTTGATGAATATTATGCAGTGGAAACAATGGAATCGGATGAAGTTGGTGTAGTGGAAACAAAGGAATCAGATGAAGTTGGTGTAGTTGAACCAAAGGAATCAGAAAACGTTTGTGTAACTGAATCAAAGGAATCAGATGAAGTTGATAAAGCTGAACCAAAGGAATCTGATAAAGTTTTTGTAGCTAAACCAGAGGATTCAGATGAAGTTATTGTAGCTGAACCAAAGGAATTGGAGGAATATTATGCCGTGGAAACAAAGCAATCTGATGAAGTTGGTGTGGTGGAAATAAAGGAATCAGATGAAGTTGGTGTAGTTGAACCAAAGGAATCAGAAAACGTTTGTGTAACTGAATCAAAGGAATCAGATGAAGTTTTTGTAGCTGACCCAGAGGATTCAGATGAAGATATTGTAGCTGAACGAAAGGAATTGGAGGAATATTATGCCGTGGAAACAAAGAAATCTGATGAAGTTGGTGTAGTGGAAACAAAGGAATCAGATGAAGTTGGTGTAGTGGAAACAAAGGAATCAGATGAAGTTGATGCAACTGAACCAACAAAATCGGATGAAGATGGTGCAATTGATCCAAAGGAATCAGAAGGAGTGGATGTATTTGAGACAGGGAAGTCAAATCAGATTGATGCTACTGAATTGAATGAACTTAGCAAAGTAGAACTTATGGATACATTTGAATATCATGCAGTTGCAACAAAGGGTTCAGGTTCAGATCAGATACTTCAAACAAAGGCATCAACTGATCGCTTAGGTGTATCAGAGGAAGGTAGCACAATTGCAGTTATAACGGATAAAATTGAGACTTGTGATAATGTTGTTGAGCCTATGGATACTAGTGAATACGATGTGATGAAACATGATGAACCAGCTATAGATCATGTTGAACTGAAGGAATCGGGTAAATATCATGTAATTGTGCCAATAGAAATGACTAACGAGTGTGCAGCAGTGCCAAAGAAATTAAGTAAAGATGGTACAATTCAGCCAAAACAATCAGATGAACGACCCGCAACACCAAATGAAATAGACGAATGTCGAGGAGCAAAAACAAAGGAATTAGTCACCGATCAAGCACCTGGGCTAAGTAAATCATATGATGAGGATACAGTTGAACCCATGCATACATATGAAGGTAGTATAGCCAATCTAAAGAAAGCAGACATTGATCTCTTTCCTGAACCAACACAATCTGAAACAGCTGAAATAAAAGAATCAGGCGGTGAACATGAAGGTGATCGAAAGGCATCAAACAACGTTGGAAAAGCAGATAAAGAGCCTGATGAACACCGTACAGAGGAACCTATGGATATATATGAATGTCCTGAAGCTGAACCAAAAGAAAATTACAGAGCTGAAACAAAGAAATTTGAACAAACTGAAGTAGAAGAATATGTGCCAAAAGAAATTGAAGCAAGTTTGTTTACTGAAGCAGAAGAAACTTTTAATGATTCTATGACTATTATACTAAAATCTTCAAGTAACAATCATACAGCTGGAGTAAATGATTTGGAAGAGGTTGGAAAAGTTGAACAAAAAATATCTGATGTGACTATTTTGAGCGAACCTTTGGATGAAAGTGAATATTGCATTAGAGAATCAGAGGCTTTGGGTGAAAGTCATTTAGCAGAAGATAGTAGTGCGAATTATACAGATAAATCACATGTGGCTATCACAGCTACATTAAATCAGTCTGTAGAATGTAACATAGTTGAAGCTATGGATATCGATGAAATTGATGCCATCAAACGGAACGAAAATGCCACTGAGCCAACAGAATCAAGTAGAGTTAATGAAGCTGAATCAGAGGAATTACTCATAGGTCCTGTGTTAGCTGACTTAAGACAGTCAAAGGTTTCTGAGGATGGAAGACCTGAACTCGATGATGATGATGATGCTTCAGTTGATTATCATCAAGATGATAATGATGTGAGAGTTGAAACAAAACGTATGGAAGAAAATATTTCAGTTCAATTTCAGGTTTTGACTGAGACAAAGCCGGTAGATGATGTTGTTTCAATAGTACAAAACCAACAAGATCTAGATGTGTTGATTGTAACCGAACTAGCAGAGGTTGTTTCCGAGGAATCCAAACGAGTTGTTGAGGACTTCTCAGTAGACCAACGACTACTTACAGATGACATATCAGTTAAAACAATAGAAATGGAAGATGATTTCTCAGTTGAAAGGAGAGACTTTATAGAAGACATCTCGATTGAAACAGAACAATGTGCAGATGACATATCCATTGAGGCAAAGGAAGACCTGATTGAAGACATCTCGATAGAAACAGAGCAACTTACAGATTACATTCTAGTTGAAACAAAAGAGGTGGTAGATGATTACTCAGTTGATACAAAAGAAGTGGAAAATGATTTCTCAGTAGAAACAGAACAACTTACAGATGACATACCAGTTGAAACAAAGGAAGTGGAAGATGATTTCTTAGTAGAAACAGAACAACTAACATATGGCATACTAGTTCAAACAAAACAGGTGGAAGATGATTTCTCAGTTGAAGCAAAAGAGGTGAAAGATGATTTATCGGTTGAAACAAAGGAAGTGGAAAACGATTTCTCAGTAGGAACAGAACAACTTACAGATGACATACCAGTTGAAGCAAAAGAGATGGAAGATGATTTCTCAGTTGAAACAAAAGAGGTGGAAGATTATTTTTTAGTAGAAACAGATCAACTTACAGATGACATACCAGTTGAAACAAAGCAGGTTCAAGATGATTTCTCAGTTGAAACAAAAGAGGTTGAAGATGATATATCTTTAGAAACAGAACAACTTGCTGATGACATGCCAAGTGAAACCATAGAGGTGGTAGATGATTTCTCAGTAGAAACAGAACAACTCAAAGATGATATGACAATTGAAACAGAAGAGGTGGAAGATGAATTATTAGTAGAAATAGAACAACTTACAGATGTCATACCAGTTGAAACAAGAGAGGTGGAAGATGAATTCTCAGTTGCAACAAAGGATGTAGAAGATGATTTCTCAGTAGAAACAGAACAACTTACAGATTACATACCAGTTGAAACAAAAGAGGTGGATGATGAATTCTCAGTTGAAACAAAGGATGTAGAAGATGATTTCTCAGCAGAAACAGAACAACTTACAGATGACATACCAGTTGAAAGAAAAGAGGTGGAAGATGAATTCTCAGTTGAAACAAAGGATGTAGAAGATGATTTCTCAGCAGAAACAGAACAACTTACAGATTACATACCAGTTGAAACAAAAGAGGTGGAAGGTGAATTCTTAGTAGAAACAGAACAACTTACAGATGACATACCAGTTGAAACAATCGAGGTGGTGGATGAATTCTCAGTTGAAATAACGGATGTGGAAGATGATTTCTCAGTAGAAACAGAACAACTTACAGATGACATACCAGTTGAAACAAAGGATGTGGAAGATGATTTCTCAGCTGAAACAAAAGTGGTAGTTGATGATTTCTCAGTAGGAACAGAACAACTTACAGATGACATACCAGTTGAAACAATCGAAGTGGATGATGAATTCTCAGTTGAAATAAAAGAAGTGGAAGATGATTTCTCAGTAGAAACAGAACAACTTACAGATGACATACGAGTTGAAAGAAAAGAGGTGGAAGATGAATTCTCAGTTGAAACAAAGGATGTAGAAGATGATTTCTCAGTAGAATCAGAACAACTTACAGGTGACACACCGATTGAAACAAAAGAGGTGGAAGATGAGTTCTCAGTTGAAACAGAGGAAGTGGAAGATGATTTCTTAGTAGAAACAGAACAACTTACAGATGACATACCAGTTGAAACAATCGAGGTGGATGATGAATTCTCAGTTGAAATAAAAGAAGTGGAAGATGAATTCTCAGTAGAAACAGAACAACTTACAGATGACATACGAGTTGAAGGAAAAGAGGTGGAAGTTGGATTCTCAGTAGAAACAAAGGATGTAGAAGATGATTTCTCAGTAGAAACAGAACAACTTACAGATTACATACCAGTTGAAACAAAAGAGGTGGAAGATGAATTCTTAGTAGAAACAGAACAACTTACAGATGACATACCAGTTGAAACAATCGAGGTGGATGATGAATTCTCAGTTGAAATAAAAGAAGTGGAAGATGAATTCTCAGTAGAAACAGAACAACTTACAGATGACATACGAGTTGAAGGAAAAGAGGTGGAAGTTGGATTCTCAGTAGAAACAAAGGATGTAGAAGATGATTTCTCAGTAGAAACAGAACAACTTACAGATTACATACCAGTTGAAACAAAAGAGGTGGAAGATGAATTCTTAGTAGAAACAGAACAACTTACAGATGACATACCAGTTGAAACAATCGAGGTGGATGATGAATTCTCAGTTGAAACAAAGGATGTAGAAGATGATTTCTCAGTAGAAACAGAACAACTTACAGATGACATACCAGTTGAAACAAAAGAGGTGGAAGATGAATTCTCAGTTGAAACAAAGGATGTAGAAGATGATTTCTCAGCAGAAACAGAACAACTTACAGATTACATACCAGTTGAAACAAAAGAGGTGGAAGATGAATTCTTAGTAGAAACAGAACAACTTACAGATGACATACCAGTTGAAACAATCGAGGTGGATGATGAATTCTCAGTTGAAACAAAGGATGTAGAAGATGATTTCTCAGTAGAAACAGAACAACTTACAGATGACATACCAGTTGAAACAAAAGAGGTGGAAGATGAATTCTCAGTTGAAACAAAGGATGTAGAAGATGATTTCTCAGCAGAAACAGAACAACTTACAGATTACATACCAGTTGAAACAAAAGAGGTGGAAGGTGAATTCTTAGTAGAAACAGAACAACTTACAGATGACATACCAGTTGAAACAATTGAGGTGGTGGATGAATTCTCAGTTGAAACAAAGGATGTAGAAGATGATTTCTCAGCAGAAACAGAACAACTTACAGATTACATACAAGTTGAAAGAAAAGAGGTGGAAGATGAATTCTCAGTTGAAACAAAGGATGTAGAAGATGATTTCTCAGTAGAATCAGAACAACTTACAGGTGACATACCAATTGAAACAAAAGAGGTGGAAGATGAGTTCTCAGTTGAAACAGAGGAAGTGGAAGATGATTTCTCAGCAGAAACAGAACAACTTACAGATTACATACCAGTTGAAACAAAAGAGGTGGAAGGTGAATTCTTAGTAGAAACAGAACAACTTACAGATGACATACCAGTTGAAACAATCGAGGTGGTGGATGAATTCTCAGTTGAAATAACGGATGTGGAAGATGATTTCTCAGTAGAAACAGAACAACTTACAGATGACATACCAGTTGAAACAAAAGAGGTGGACGATGAATTCTTAGTAGGAACAGAACAACTTACAGATGATATATCAGTTGAAACAGAGGAAGTTGTAGATGATCTCTCAATTGGAAGGAAAGACCTGAGTGGAAACTTCTCGATTGAAATAGGGGAACTTACAGATGGTTTCTCAGTCGATACAACGGAAGGGGTCAATGATTTTGCGGTTGATGGCAGAGGTCTGTTGAAGGATCTCTCTGTAGAAACAGAAGAACTTGATGAAGTTTTTCCAATTGTAGACTGGGGATATAATGGAAAAGTCTCATCAGGTTCACATGAGTTACAAGAGGATAATAGATCTGAAAATGCAGAACTCGAGGATGGAATCTATCTCGAAATTGCTAGTGAAGAGATGGATGTCTCAGTGAATACAGAGGAATGTGGTGAAGGAAGAGAACTGGGAGATGACTTCTCTATGGAAGCATTTCATACACGACAGGACATTTCACTTGAAACAAGACATGTTGAGGGTGGTGTTCCAAATGAAAGAGTAAAACTGGAAGAAGGCTTGACAGTAGAAAGTGAACAATTTAAGGAAGAGATTTTAGCTCACAGTGTACAAACAAATGATTTCACAGATGAGAGTACAGACTTGGGAGAGGGCTTAACTTCAAAAGCAGAACAGGCTGATGATGGTAATGCTGTTGAAAAAGAAACTGAAAATGAAATTTCTGTATATGCCAATGACCAACATAATCTTAGCAAAGCTGAAACCCTACAACTTGAGGAAGTTCTGTCTGTTGAAGTGGACTTAAAAGGGAAGAATGTGTCAGTTGAATCAGACAGATACCTTAGTTATGAGCAGAACTCACACTCCCTAGATTATGAAGATTTTCGAGAACCATTAATTTTTGCATCAGGTCGAACAGAGTTGTCTCCGGTGAATGCCGAAGACCAAAGACGATGTCTGGATGTTTTAGGTTCTAAGAAAAAGAAAACGAAAAAGAAACGGAAAAAGCGACCCATTTCCTCGGAAGAACAACAAAAGGTTGATCCCATTTACTGTGATTTAACGCAGGAGTTCTCAGAGAAAACCATGCAAGAAGAAGGTAATTTATTACTTGAAACAAAAGAACAAGAGAGAGGGGTTCCAATTGAAATTGAGCGGCTAGAACACAGGGTCTCAGCTCATGGAGAGGAACAAGAAGATGGTTTGTCCGAAGAGCAAACTCAAGTTGATATCATGATCACCACAAAGCAAACAGAAAAGAATATCTCAGTTGAGGAACATCCAAAGAATGTGGAGGTCTTCACTGAAACAAAGCAGCCTGCAGATGGTGTTTCTGTTCAAATAGAGGAACTAGAGGTTGTTTTAATTGAAGATGAAGACGATGCTGTGTATGACATGCCAACTGAAGCAAAAACAGTAGCTGATGATGCATTATGTAAGGCAGAGCATGACATCCTGATCATGACCAAGCAAG
The DNA here is from genome assembly GCA_959347315.1 of Bimastos eiseni. Classification (NCBI taxonomy): domain Eukaryota; kingdom Metazoa; phylum Annelida; class Clitellata; order Crassiclitellata; family Lumbricidae; genus Bimastos; species Bimastos eiseni. Next base: position 15,940,226 of record OY365818.1, read on the forward strand.
ATGACGTCTCCTTTGAAGCTGAAGTTCTTGTGGAGGACTTCTCTTTTGAGGCACCAAAACATGTAGAGGACATTTCAGATGAAACCAGGCAAATGGAGGATGATCTTTTAATAAAAACAGAACAACTTGAAGATGATTTCTCAGTTGATAGAGAACAGCTAAAAGAAGACCCCTCAAATGTAAGAGAACGAATGGAGGAAGATAAGTTGGTTGAAGGAAAAGAACTTCAAGATAAATTCTCAACAGAAACGGAGCAAATTGAAGCTGAGGAAACACAACATGAAGAGAACATCTGTGTAGATTCATGGGAGCAACAACAGGATTGCTGGTACACAGATGACACTAGAAATCTTGAAACTGTTGACATGGAACAAAAAGGAAAGGGTGGTGACAATGATACAACGGATGCTAGAGTAGATGTAGTAGTGTCTTCTGAATCTTTCATTTGTGAATCGGATGAAATGGTTGTCTCTGCAACGATTGCTGTAGGTGAGACAGGACGAGAAGATGGTTCAGTGGCTAAGAAGCAGAAAAGGAAACAGAGAAAGATTAAATATTCAATTGTCTTAGAAGAACAACAGGTCAATGCTTCTTCATCTGAAGCAAAAGGAGATCTTATCTCAGTCAAAGCAACACTTCAAGATGAAAATATGGATGAAATACAATGGGAAGGGAATGTATCAGTTGAAACAAGCCAACAAGAAGAAGATGCTGCCTATGAAACAAAACAAAACGTTTTTGTCACAGTTGAAACAAAAGAAGATGGTGATAGTGTACTGGATATGCGAGATGAGGATGAAGACAAGGAAAAGCCAGTGCTTGATGACCTTTATAAAGAGAAAGAGGAACAAGTACCTGATGATGCTGAAGAGGAAGCATGTAATGAGACTCATGATAGAGAGACCTACAGGGAAGGAATGCAGGAGGATGGGGAAGATATCAGCATAAACGAATACCAAAAACTCCAAGAGGTGGAAACGGGTCAGGGTTCTAGAGATGTGGACTTTTCCTTTGAAAAGGAAGACAAGAAAAAGCAAGGCAAGGGTAGGAACACATGTGGAAAGCTGAAAAAGCAAAAGAAAGTTAGCAGCAAATCTAGCGAAACTGATAAGGTTACTGAGGATTCCTCAATTCAGGTTCGTATCGATGAACATTTTACCGATACCGATGGTGGACTTGAGCCAAAGGATGATTTTAAAGTGGCTTCAGAATCTGGAAGGGGGAATGGCTGTAGCATGGAAAGAGCTGAAAGTAGTCTTCATGCTGGCCTCGCAGAGAGCAGTAATGAGGTCTTTGAGGACCCAGAGCGGGGCCAACAGCAGTCTGGGTCTGTGTTGCGGGCAAGCCTTCCGGAACAGCTCTTCTTCTCCGACTCAGTCCCTATTCCAGGACAGGTAAAGATAAATGGTGTCGCATGGTGCTTGTTGCCTGGGCCCTGTTCGGCTCAGTTGCTTGGTTTCAGTTAAGCTGCTGGCTGGTTGTGGTTCAGCTAACTGGTCTGGGTTTACTGCGTGGTTTTTGTTCAGCTGCCTGAATTTGTTTCAGCTGTCTGGTCTTATGTTCATCCTTTAATGTTGAGTTGTGAAGTTATATTTTGTGCTGGTTTAAATTGTTTGGTTGATGTTTTAACTGTTTTTAGTGTAAGGTAGAATGTTTCTGGATCAAATTGCATGTATAAACTGTTTCTGCCATTTATATTTTCATTTTTATATTATTTTTTTATATTTATTTCTGGAATGACAGACTAGACTTTTGCAATTCCTGCAGATTGGGTACTAGAAGGGGCAGTGTAGAGTAACTGAAAGAGATATATAACACTTTTTGGGCACTTACTGGTAATCCAAGGCCCCTACTGGTACTATGAGGCCACTGCCAGTACTCTGAGGGGCACAGACCGGTTCTCTTAGGCCCTTACCGGTACTCTAAGACCCCTGCCAGTTCTCTGAGGCCCCTATGGGTACTCTAAAGACCAATATATTTACAACTGTAATTTGATATTACCCTTCTTCCAATATATGCTAGTTATGCATGAATGGCATGCTGTTATTACTCTATATTCCATTGCTTTTCAATGGCAGGTCCTCTTATGAACGTTAACTATTTTAAGAATGAATCATTTTATGCATTGTATTTAGACTGTGAATGTCTAACATTTGAAGTTTTTACCACAAGAGTAACAATAGTATTGTTGCATGAAGTGAGGTTGATACCTGGGTTTATAATTTTCTAGGACTGTCATTTTCATTTACTTTTTGATTCTGTTTTAGGTGAATTTCTGTTGGTCCTGGCAATACTGACACAATTTTCATTTTGTGTTCAACTGTTGTATATTCCTTTGCTTGCTTATAAGCTTACCTTGCTTGCTTAAGATGTTGCTTCTGAGTATCTTGTATTATTAGTTGTCTTGTATTTGAGATTCCTTGTGTTTTGTGCAGTTTTATTCAGTTTCATTTGATACTTAAACTTTCCCTTGTGTAGGTGCTGATGAGTGTAATGTTGGTGTTGTTGTGTATATGTTTCTGTTAGTTCTTATATTACTGATAAGATATCAAGTGATTACTTCTTCAGAATTCATTGCCAGTGTAGTCTCAGACATCCTTTATGATTTGTAAAACTAAATTTAGATTTTTTTATAATGACCAAAATCCCAGTATTGGAACCTGAAGTATTTAGACTGTTATTCAAGCTCAACACTTAGTTCTCTATAAGCATTCTATGTGGTTTCATCAGAATCCCAATATCAACATATCCATATGCAATAGCTTGATGGTAGGTAGGGTAGTAGTATAGATACAGTATTGCATGGCATGTTGTTTAAGAAATTTTTAAATGACCTTTTATATCATGTTTATGTATGTATTAAAAAGCTTGTTTTCAATTTATGCTAACTGCCAATCATGTTTATATGTAGGTCTATAGGTCTAAGTCATGAAATTTCTGTCTTTTGATGCATTTGGGTAAGTTTATTGACTAATAATAACTTTTTGCTTTGTCTAGCTTGCTCGGCAGAAGCAGGCACTGACAGAGACACTTCGCCTTCAGGAGAAGCACCAATCACTGATCCAGGATATTGGTCAGCGACTGGACGATGTCCAGGCAGCTCAGGAAAGGCTCCATGTCTCGGCCAATATCTCACCAGATGAAATGGAAACCCGGCTGCAACAGGCTGAGGTATGGCAGCTGCTTTCTTCTGTCTCTTCTCAGCCAATTCCTATTGTCTTGTATGTGTACAATGTCACGGTGTATGAAAAAAACACTCATGTCTATTCACTTTTCGTTAATCTGTTTAATGTTTATTGCACTTATGCCAACATTTTTCTTTTAGGATCTGGCTCTTGAGCTCCAAGTGCTGGAGGCAAACATTGGCGTCGTGAAGTCAGATGGTGAACTACTGGTGATAGATGCAGAACCTGGTGGAAAGGAAGCCATGACAACGACTTTCTGCATGCTGGAAAACAAGTTCAGGGATGTGCAGGGCCGTGTTTTGGATAAACTGAACAATCTTAAAGTAAGTCTTCAGTTTTCTGCTTTACTAAGATAATTTCAGAGTGTAGTAATTGATTGTGCTCCTGAGTAGGTTTCTTGAATGGACGCTATATTAATGCTTTGAATGAATGAATGAATGAATTGGCTTGTTGGACTGTCAATTGAGAGGTCGGGGTTCAAATCCTCGCTCTTGCAGAGTCTTGTGTTAGGATTTCTGCTCCACACTTCGTACTCAGAGCCAGCTTAAGTGACTGCTCCTCTTTTTCATGTAAGTTGGTTTAAGAGAGCACTAGACTTCAGCAGAAAATCGTATGAGAGTTTGTTGTATTTTTGCTTGCTGGTGAGTTTTGTAATATTTTAGGTGTTATCGCATATAATGGGAAGCTTTGAAGTTAGAGAACATATTACTCACAGCCATGCCTGTAAAGAGCATATTTATGATAGCCTTGGCCTTGAATTTAGTCATAAGAAGTTTATTGAAACCATCAATGTAAATTTATTACAAAAACAGATCATTCAACTATTATATGAATTCGTCATGTTGAATCAAACATCTAGTTATTTAAGGATGATGGACAACAGGAGTTCCCAAGGGGATTAGTCTCTGCTAAGTAGGAACTCCTTAAGTTCAACATGTGAATATAATCTTAGGGGAAGGAAGCTCAATATTGATATTTAGGGCATATCATTTTTTTTAACAGTTAGTGCGTCAATTAGCACGTAGTTTCTGATTCATTAACTCTTTCAACTAACAGTATGTAGAGCGAAAAGTAACATAACCTTGGTTCCCGGACAATTTGGCGCCGGACAATTTGGCACCGGAACAATTCTGCAACGGACAATTCGGCGCGTGGATAATTTGACACCAGGACAATTCGGCGACAGACAATTCGGCGCCGGATGAGTGTGTAAGTGTATTTAAACCAGATATTGGTATGTAGTAACTGGCATTTTTTAAATATTCAGAATGGGAGTGAAATTATATTATCCATATTATCCAGCACAGGTCGGGTTATTATAGAGACTGGAATTACTCAATTACGCAATTACTCAAAGTCAGTATTTTTAGGGCTGTTGTCTTAACAGCCCTAAAATACTGACTTTGAGTAATTGCGATTAAAGAGTACAGTAACATAAGGACATGGATTTATCAACTTGTACTGCCGTTAGTAAATACTATGTGAGTCAGAAACCGAAATCGATGTAATTTGTAATATTCGTTAGTTTTCTCTACCGTGGAGGACTGCCCTAGTTAGAAGGTTACTATAGACTCTACAATAACCAAACATTTGCTGGATAACACAGAGAATATTATTTTGCCCTCTTCTGAATATTTTTAAAATGTCAGTTAATACATACCGATATCTGGTCTAAATACACTAAGAAACGCATCCGGCGCCGAATTCTCGATCGCCAAATTGTCCAGTCACCCATAACCTTAGCTATTCTTAACTAAGTGTTTTTACAAAACATTTTCTAGCACCAAGCAGCAGTATCCAAGGAGATAACTTAAGGAGATGATGTCTCATGTTGATCGATAATTGTAATTGATAATACATCGGATTGCTATTATGCCATTGGCGGACTTATACAGATGTAATAATACTCAATACTAAGCGATTAATAAGTAGCTCTTAGGATGAAATATTTGAATTCACTCTTAAGTTGACAATTGTTTGGTAAGTTTCTTATTCTGAAGGGTGGAGCATTCCAGAAATATGATAGTCATATTATGTATGATCATACATTAAAAATACTTGAAAGGGTTAAGGATCTTTAAAAGTTTTGAAATTATTTGTAGAAGCATTCTATTTACTGAGCATGTTTTTAAAAATTTATCGAGCGTATCACCTCTAAACCTTGAGTAAATTCTAGACATTAGCTATAAAGGCCTTGAATTTAAGAGCATGCTTATAAATGTATTGAATCCTACTTTATAGAGGTTGCAAGTTTAAACAGAATCTTGATGAAAGCCTTTAGTATGTTTAGTGTGCATTTATAAAAGTCTTGAATTTGTGGAGAGTGCTGACAGGTGGTTGTAATTCTTTTCTTGAATGTTCAGGCGATGACACTTGACCGAGAAAAGCAGAAGGCGGCTTTCAAGAGAATCAGTGGTCGTCTGAAGGAGCAAGAGCAATGGCTGAGTCAAGCAAAGAGTCACTATTCAGAGGAGGATGACGAGGAGAGAGCAGAGGTGGAAAATGTCATCCACAGTCATCACCAGCTGATGGAGCTACAGGTCTCACATCAATAGTTGATGCTTATGATAATAAGGCTTTAGACAATGAAGATAACTAGGACAATGATTATGATGTTTATATTACATCATAGTCATGATGGCACAGTGGCCAATTGGTTTGAGCGGTCAGCCCGTAACGTTCAGTGTGCTGAGCGTGCGGGTTCGAGCCTCGTCCAGGGCGTCACTGTGTAGGGACCTTGAGCAAGTCCTTCGCACACCATTGCTCTGCAGTACAACTGCAATTGCGCCGTCGAGGTGTGTGTATGCACTTCTTAGCAAAAAAGATGTTGGAAGAAGGGCAGTATCAAATTTCGGAAATGAATGAATGAATGAATTACAATTACAAAGTGAATTACATGAACTATGCATTGTAACTTCCTGTATGTTTGCCAGTATCTTCTCATTGACCATTATTGGCAAATTTAAAACTTTGTTCTTATCAATCAATCAATCAAAACATTTATATAGCACTCCTTCAAGATGTCTACTCAGAGGCGCTCTCTGCGTTGGCCGTGATGATGTTAAATGTCGCGATTAAAAATGCATCAATTAGCAAAACTATTCTTATATGACCTATTTTGAAATTTACAAGTCAATACCAACACTGAGTAAGTTTCTTACACTGACAGTAAGACTCTTATTTCAGATGATTTTTTAAGTATGACTATTCTCAGCTGTAATTTTGTAAGTCAATTTTTTTTTCTTTTTGAACCAGAACTTGAAGCTGGACCTGGATGGTTGTCTTCGCGAACTGTCTGATCTGAGGGTTCAGTGTGGCCAGTTGATGGTGTCCAATTCCAGAGATCCCCTGGAGGATCAGTTGTGCCAGCGTGTGGTTGATCTTCAAGCAGCAATGATGGATTTCCGAAACAGTATATCAGCCAAGGAGGATCGCATGAAGGACCAGATAGCGATTGGTGAGAAGGACAAGAGGAAGGCTGAGGAAGCAATGCAAAACGCTGAGGATCTGAGGAAGTGGTTCGAGGATTCTCGCAAGGCGGCATTCGCTCCAATCACTTCAGATGAGACATCATCGACCTCATTCTCAGAGCTGAATTTCCAGGAGGTAACATGCCTTTGTGTTTACAGTTCAATTTTAGATGTGCACTTTCGATGTAATTGTGCATTATTGCTTATTAATAGCATTCTTGAATTAGCATTTTTAATGCTTTCAGTAGCAAATATGATAATCTTTATCTAGGACAGCGGTTCTCAAACTATGCGTCGTGACCCTCACGGGGGTCGCCTTACAATTTTTCAGGGGTCACCTGGAACCTTCAGGAATTTGTATCTCACATATAATATTTATGTAATCATGATTATTACACGAGCTAGCCTTCTACTACAATGACTTTAATTAATTCTTATCTATTTCTTGTACTATGATTCATTTAATAAAATTATTACCAACAAAAAATTTTTAATTGTTCTGTTAGTTTAAAGTTTGATCATGCTGTTATGCATGAGGAGTTTGGATTATCAAATAATAAGAAGTGAAATCCATCGTAGTAAAATCGTCAGCACAAACAATTAAATAAATATATACAGGTAACATAACTTGTCACATCTATCTCTCTCACTCTCTCTGAACAATGAACATCCGTGCCATCTGTTATTCATTCATAAACTACTTTCGAGCATTTGAGCATTCATTCAGACATTTAGACGACTTTGCTTTTTATTTTATTTAGATTTGAAATCTGTGTATTTATTTATTTATTTATTTATTTGTGTGAATTTTTTTCTGAAAATATATTGTCATTTTAATTGTTTGTGATGACATATAGAATCTGTTTAATCTATCTGTGCATGAATTGTTATGATTTTGCTTCTGAACATTTTGAAGATGTGATGACTCTGAACTCTAAATGAAACTGCCTTTCACTCGCTAAATACAGTATGTTTATAATTTCCTATTTCAGAGTCTTGGCTCTCAAATCTCCGATCTACGATCAGTTGTCGAATCTCTTGCAACTTTGTCCATTGAGAGACGAGATGACCAAATGTCTACTAGCTGGCCTGACAAGGTAACAGAAATTGTCTGGGCTTTGCAGTGGGCTATTAGGCCACAATATTTTCTGTTATGTTTGGCTGTGCATTGCACAGTGAACACCCATCGTCTAAATCAACTTGTGTTTCAATTGAATCTAGGGTTATTAAGGTTACAATTGAATCTAGGGTTATTAATGTTTCTATTGATTCTAGGGTTATTAATGTTTCAATTGAATCTAGGGTTATTCATCTGGATCCATGCAGTCCTTCCATCCAAGGATGACAGAAATTGATCCAGAACAGGAGTCTTCCCCAGATCATAACCGGATGAGGAACTCCTTTGATGAGCTGAGGACGTGCTGGAACACGCTGGAGGCGCAGATGGATCGTAAGGATGTGCAGATGAAGCAGGTCGTTGATAACCAAAGCAAGTTCTCCAGTGCAATGGATGGTGTTAACAGGTGGTTGGACGACGTTGAGCTTCAGCTCTGTAGCAACACATTTGACCAGGATGCAGAGAAAGCTCTTGCTGGCAATGAGGCAAGTTCTTAGGTCATTTATGTCATTGGCTTATAAGAACTATAAGGATGACTTAACTGGAGAAGGTGAAGGTACAAGAGCTGATGGTTATCTTATTGAAATATCAAAGGCTGAAAAATTTTCCTGTTTGAAGTGGTTGATTTGCTGATAATTACATGTACCTGTAGCAAAGACATTTTAGTTAATAGATGCCTTGTCTATTTTCATTTACCTTTTCACCACAGCTGCTGTCCTCAGAATTTCAGTGCAGGAATTAAAAGATCTTTCAAGTGCAGTATAGATGCAGTCCTGCTAATAAATGTTTTTTTCCATTCGTTTTTTTCCATTCTTTAATGCTTTAAAGATGGGGTGAGTCTACTAAGCAGAACTGGGAAACCAATGCAGTTCTCTATTAAGGGATAAAGCAATCTAGAATGAATTCACATGTGCATAGTGCTTTGCAATAATGCAATAACTCAAACAGTTTTGTTTGGTTTATGAAATGTCAGTTAGTACGAAACTGAAAACGACTGAAACTGTATGTCATCATGTAATCCATACATGATAAAAATGCATGCATACTAAGCAGCAAAAGGTGGATCATTAGCAGAGGGGAGGTCCAGCTAAATAGGGGTGGGTTCATTCCAGGTGGGGATGGTTAGATGCCACAGATCATGAGAGGTACTGCAAATGTTAGCTATGAAACACCCAGATATATCTATATTATTTTCTACTGTTAGGTGTTGAAGAAGGAGCTGAGGAAGTTGGGAGAAGACCTGGAAGAGATAAATTCAAAGTCTCTGATGCTTTCAATTGACATGAACTCCGAGCATAAGATCCTCTTGCGTCAGATGATGGAGCGTCTCAACCAACGACTGGTCAGACTGGACAAACAGGCAGCCAAGCGTGAAGCCGAACTTAAAACAAGGATCAGCGACTGGGCAGCATATCAGGTCAGTCATGCAGTACATAAATATGCACCTTCTTGGATTGTTTTGAATTGGAGAAGTGTTTAGGATTTTTTAATGTACAATCCGAGTTAGCTGATTTACTTTAAATGGACTCCTTTTTACCCTCTTTTCTTTAACTTGGCTTGCGTAAAGTTTGTCATGAACGTTGGTTCGTCGGAGTTCTTTCAGCTCTTTTTTCGGTATGTTCCTGTTGACCTGCAGAGCTGAAATTTTGCACACATGTCACTAGGGCATAACCGGAAATCGCCTCGGACATTAGCCTCGACCGAATATTGGACTATTTGGAAGTATTCGCCTCGGCAAATATTACACCTGCAAATAGCTAAAAATAACTTTTTTGAAAAAATAATGTTTTTTGATAAAATAATATTTTTTCATCAAGTAAATTTAGGACCTAACGGACTTACTCATAAGTTATTGATTAATTAAACAAGAACTTAACATTCCATTGAATTTTCTTTAAAATAATGATGTTAATTTATATATTTTAATTTCTTTTGGTTGCATTCCCGGGGCAACCAAATCAGTAATTTTCCCACTTGAATTGACTCCACTCACTTTCCGGTAAACATTAGAGAGTAAAGACGTCGTTGATGACTTCATATTTCAAATTTTATAACAAGGTTTTAAATTTTGTCACAAATAAAGTTATTAAATAATAAATATATTTTTATAGCCTAGAGTGTGATGATACGCTATATGAAGGATATTGCTCTAGACTCTGCATTGACTATAGATAGTTATCCGTGGCAGGTTAACTATGCTTTGCCTATGGATGGTACTCACTATCAGATTTGCCGCTAATATTCGGTTCATACCCGGATCCGACAAATAGTTCATCCAAATACTCGGATTCGGTACTCGGTGGAAATTGTCTACTCGGTTATGCCCTACATGTCACGCTTGTATGACAATCCAATGAATCAAATTTTTGCGGACATATCTCAAAAATTTAGAAAAAAAATATTACAGAAAATGTGCAAAATTAAATATCGTTTACCCACTCGAACGAGTCCTTCTTGCCAAGCTCCCAAACTCCGGCAAGTTTACACCATAAATGATCTCTTAAGGAAATAGATCGAATGCGCCATCTACCAGATTAGCAAAAGCCAATAAAAGAGGGTCCCAAAAAACCCATGTTTTTACTTTCACTTGTCTATCTTTCCATAGTCTGATATGTTGTCCATAGATGTGAAAAATGTGCTAATGAAAGGTTGTCACAACAATCTAGATAAATGCTGTATAACACCTCTTGATGTCTTGATGTGCCTCCAGTGTGTCTATCACGTCATGTTGTATTACATTCTGTCTGTCTATGGATTTTAGTTTTCTGTAATCTAGAGATAAGTCCATGAATTTGTGGAGATATAATGTTTGTTACAGTTTACGCATTTACTGAATGAAGCAAAGCACTTACCAAATTTCCCATTATAGGATAAATCTGCACTACTAAGCATAAGCTATAGTAGACTTATTAATATAGAGCTATGACAATGATATATTCGTTTCTTCATAGAATAAATCATGCGAGATGGCAAATCACGTCATAAGTTATATTTTAAGATAATAATAATAATTGAGAAAATTATTGATGCTAGGTAGTCTAGTTAGGAGTTTTGTGTGTTAGCATTTTCGTTTTTAGTTCGTGCATGGCCAATACTGGTGCAGTCTGGATGACCAAATTATCATCGTTGACATGCATCCATGCTTAGTAATGATCCGTTCTAAATGATCTGTGTGTCACTTTCCAGAGGGACATGTCTAAGCTGATAGATAACTTGACGGCACTTCGCCAGGAATACATTCATCTGAAATCCAGCAACCCTTCACTCGAGAGACTCTCTGAGGAGGGTCAGAGACTGGGACGATTGCTTGAGGTCTATGAAACTGAGTGGAATGGACTGAAGGCCTGTCGAGGACAAATGGTGGTCAGCTGTTCCCAGGTGGTGCCGTGGTCAGTCGAACTGGACCTGAGGCTTCAAAAGCTCTGGCTTGAAGTGAAGCAGTTGGTTAGTTATTCATCGTCTCATGTAATTGTCTGAATATCACATGTCTCTTTGGAGCGACGTTATAACATTCTCATTGATGATGCATCATCGGCTTAGTTGTCAATAACAACATTGTGATGTAATCTAACATTTACAGAAATCAGTCATCTTTGTAAATATCGCATAAACTGAACTATGACTCATGTGCAAGTGTTTCTTTGTTTCCATTGTGACATGCATGTCTTTTGTTTTTTGTTTTTTTTGACATCACAATAAGCAACTGATTTTCTGTCATCATTCTGTCATCATTTTCTGTTATCATCTTCACCAGTCTTGTCTGCACATTTTACCAATATGGAATAAACTCCCATCTAGGAACTCCTCGTCTTCATTTTACACCTCCCTGAAATCTGTCCTGTTCGGCCGCAGTTGGGCAGGGAGTAGGGCTGGCGTGGGTTCCTGGGTTCTCGGCAGTACCCGACTCCAAAAATTAATTGAGTAATTTTTTTCTACTTGAGTACCCATTTAATCCCACTTCCGGTCGGAAATTGCAATTTCCGGTTCCAGTTTTCCAAATTATGGTGACTCTTTGGTGAGTTAATTCATTGCAAATTGGCAATCGCAGGCTTGCAGGAAAGTTGCACCCTATACCAGGTCCTGGTTATACACTTATATTGTTTCCTTACTTACTATTATTGACTGCTGTGTCTACTTAGTCTATCTATGGTCTATAGTAGAAGTCATGCAGCTTGTATTAAGCAGTTCCGGTATTAAAGGGTACTCGAGTACCCGCTAAGCCACTCGACCGAGTACTCGACTAAAAACTACTCGTTAGCGGCAGCCCTTGCCGGGATAGCCTTTGAGCAGATATTTTGAGGAAGTGCTGTATCAAGTCTTTATAATTGATTGATTTGATTGATTGATTGGTTGGTTGGTTGGTTGGTTGGTTGGTTGGTTGGTTGGTTGGTTGGTTGGTTGGTTGGTTGGTTGGTTGGTTGGTTGGTTGGTTGGTTGGTTGGTTGGTTGGTTGGTTGGTTGGTTGGTTGGTTGGTTGGTTGGTTGGTTGGTTGGTTGGTTGGTTGGTTGGTTGGTTGGTTGGTTGGTTGGTTGGTTGGTTGGTTGGTTGGTTGGTTGGTTGGTTGGTTGGTTGGTTGGTTGGTTGGTTGGTTGGTTGGTTGGTTGGTTGGTTGGTTGGTTGGTTGGTTGGTTGGTTGGTTGGTTGGTTGGTTGGTTGGTTGGTTGGTTGGTTGGTTGGTTGGTTGGTTGGTTGGTTGGTTGGTTGGTTGGTTGGTTGGTTGGTTGGTTGACTGACTGATCGATCGATCGATCGATTGTCATATATACAGACTGAATCACGATAACTAGATTTTCAACATTCCAGTATTGTTTATTCATTTCATAGGCATCTGAAAATACGTTTTTGATTGAGAGGACATCCGTTCATTCAAATCAGTACGAACGTATGTTGGAGGAGTTTGCAGAGTTTCTGGAAACAGCAAGAACCAAGCTGATGCTGGATGCAGTCAACTGCTGTAGCGAGGATGACTTGCATCAACAACTTCTATCACATAGGGTAAACGCTTCTGTGTAGCTTCTCTTGCATATGGCCGTCGTGGCCTTTCTTGAAAGCATCTCAGTCTTTACCATAAACCTGCCTTACCTTGTCTCTGCTGTGCATCATTTTTTACAAGATGAAGAAATGCAGTTCTCATTTATTATGCTTCACATATTGCATTCACATTATTAAATTAAACATACTAATTAAGATATAGGACTGCCTGAGAAAAATAATTACTCGGACATCATATGTTAATGAAGTAATATTTCCTGCTCTTTAATCAAAGTAAGAAATTCTGCTTAAATACTACAAATATTCATGTATATTAATAATTTCTAATTGGCATACCACAGTGTGATTACAAGTCATAGTATGATCAAATGATTGCAAGTTTTTTACAGGAGTCGTATTTAACTGTATGACAGCCCGGCAAGGTGCTCATCTGCCCTACTGTCCTACATTTCAATAATGACCCTCTGGCGAATGGAAGGCTCAGTTGACCTTTGGTAGGATATATCAGGAACCAGTCCTGTGTCCATGCTTTGTTCCAGAGTGTTACCATTTTCACTGCATTCAGAATAGAAACTAAATTTTGAAGCTATTAGTTTCTATTCTTTTGTGAAGTATCTATTCTATTCTATTTTCTATTTACGGATTTATAAAGCGCCTCTCACAGTACAACCTAATCAGAGACAAAGAAGTCATTTTGTAGAGCAGATGAGCACCTTGTCGGGTTGTCATACAGTTAATTACGATTTCCTAACACAGGATTGGTTCCTGCCTGTTAAAGATGCTGGCCACTCTGGCAATTGAAGATGCAACCCCACAGGCCAACATCATACTACATCATACTTCTTGTTTATGATTATAGAGCTAAAGGTGAACTTTCATCAGGAAATAACATTTTAGTGGTCTGAGATGAAAATATTGACTTTGTGAACTTTGTTTAGGACTTCTTCCATGACCTTGTGAGTCATCGGTCAATGTTGACTTCGCTGAGAGATAGGACGGACGTGACGACGCGCCTACGCTGCAGCGATCGTCACAAGAAGCTTGATGACATGTCACGAGTCGTTCTGGACAAGGCGGACCTTCATCGCGACCAACTGCAGCGGGCAACGAAACTCTGGTCCGACTTCCACGCCCAGTTTGAGACTATGCAGACGAGATTGAAGCAACTGATAAGAAGCATTCAGGTCAACTCAAGGTTGGACCAAGAAAGCACTGACGGATTACGTAAGAGGATTCGTGAATTGAATGAGGTCAACGAGGCTCTTGAGGAAGATAGATACAGGATTGGCCACATGGTTGATGGTGGCAAACAGCTCCTGCATCTGGTGAATTGTCCATCGCTGAAGAAGGAGTTTGATGAATTCAACGCAGACTGTGTGGATGTCCGTAGCTATGCATCAAGGGAACTTAAAAGGTTTGCATATATCTCTATCTATCTGTAGGGATAAACCAAGTGTCAATTTCCTATCGAGTAATATGAGTTCTCTAGTACTCTGTTTTCATGGGTGATGAAGGTATATTTAAAGATTTTATCTTAACAATTACCTTTATTTATTAATTGAATTTGTAATGCATGCAGGATCAAACCAAAATGTGACTCTGAGGTACATAATTTGTGCATAATTGACATTTATAGCTGTTGCTTTTATTTTAAAACGATAATTAAGCATTTCATGGACATGAGAGCTTGTGTGAATAGATCATACTGAGATCATTTGAAAATATTTTTCAGATTATCACTGAATTCAGCATATTGGTGTTAATGCTTTTTCATCTTTGTCGTTTTCATTTATAGAATTGAAACCATGGTTGATTTGATGGATCAGTTTGAGAGGGATGCTGAAGAGTTAGAAGGCTGGCTGTGTGATGCAACTGAAAGTGCTCTTGACTTGACTAATTACATGCAGCAAGATGACATTTCTACTGTCAAGAGTCAAACACATCAGATGCTTGTGAGTTTTTGTATTAAACTTAATGTTTATTTATTATTATTATCATCTCGAATGCGCAACAGTCTAGTGATTGACTTGCAGAACTGTTGAAAGAGAGTTTGGGGCTCAGATCCTTGCTAGGGTCAAAGCATGAGGGTTTTGCTCCACTTGTGTCCCTGGCAACAGGGCTACAAAATAATTACACTCACTAGAGTGATTGGATAGATCAGGAAGCTAGAAAAGGGCTGACTGCTCATGCTCATTAGTATGGGCTGTGAAGAACAAAGTCGTTGAGAGACTTCATGAGCTTGGCTGACTCTTGGGCAAATTTAAGGAAGTGCTCTTCTTCTATTGGTAGCTACTGGTTAGTCATTATGTAATTATAATTGCTTAAGTTAATTGAGTTTTTTTTAGTTTTCCTAATTTATGTTCTTGTGATGCTCTGTTTTTCTAGTTCATTGTTCTAAACTAATAAATACAGTCTAGGGATCTCTGTAGTACCATTATGTCACCTCTCCTCTGCTTGCTCTCTCTTTTCTGCTACTTTCCATTCGATGACCAAATTCTTAAGCTTTCCTATCCAGTTGCCGCTACACAGCCGCCATCTTCACCAACTGCCACCATAGCTTTCTCCTCAGTTTGAACTCCCAGGATTTTTACTGGCCTGAAACCGGAATGAACAGAGGAGTTTGGCTATTGCGGACTTAATTAGATATACCACCAGTGAATAAGCTGGACTCCCTGACGTTGCTTTTGTGGGTGGTGAGAAATTCTCAAAATTTACATTTAATTACATTATCATAAGGCATAGCACCAGTTGGTGTTTATTTCACTTTCATGTGCAACTCTAGTCATAACCTGTTGGTAAATCCACTGAATGTCTTGTGTTCTTGATGATGTGATACCATCTCTTCGTTGTTGTCTTCCAGTTGATCCGTAAGGAGATGGAGAACAAACTTCCGGTGAAGTCCGGACTGCACCTGCTTGCTTCAAAGCTGATGCACCTGAATCATCCGAGCGAGCGCCATCTGAAGCCAAGGATAGATGGCATTGAGAAGCAGTGGCTCCACCTGGTGGCCTTGATGCCAGCCAACGAGGAGCAGCTGCATGTCGCTCAAATGGCACTGCTGCCGTCACATCAGGCGCTCAAGGAAGTAATGGCTTGGATCGATGAGACGGAATTCACTCTTAGGGAGATGTCTGCAGATGCTCCGAAATGCTTGGAAGATGTGCAGTTGATGCTGAAGAGATGCAGGGTAAAGCTTCTGTTCATTCTGTTTGTTTAGTAATTACTCGTTAGCACATGTATGGTTGATGATGCTAACATTAGTTGTAACAGTGTGTGGCACAGTGTCCAATTGGGTTGAGTTTCGTTGGAAGAGTTATCGTGTAGGGATCTAGAGCAAGTCCTTTGCACACAATTGCTCTGCAGTATAACTGCAATTGTGCCGTCAAGGCATGTGCACTTCTGGATATATTCTAAGAGGGACAATGTTTCAAATTAAAGATGCATTGTATTCTATATAATTATTGCTAAATGCTGAAATACTGGACACATTCAAACCTTACTTTGCATTTATTGAGATTGTTCATAAATATAACAATGGTATTCTATTTGCTGTTTAATGAATTCAGGACCTCAAAGTGGAGGTGAGTCACAAGCAGCTGACAGTGGAATTTGTGAATCGGGTGACCCCTACCTCGGCCGACGATACAAGCGCAACGCGTCTGAGCGATCAGATGGAATTTTCCAATGCAGTTGGTGTCATGAACCGACGATTCGTCACTGTTGCAACAGATGCTGCGGAGAAACTGAAGAGGATGGAACTGCTGTCACTGCACTGGAACGAATATCAGCAGAACGTCACAGATCTTCTGAACTGGTTCAAAGAACAAGAACAGAAGTTGCAAAGCTTTGAAAAGATTTCTCATCTGGCTAACATACCACAGACTCTGACAGACATACAGGTACAATCAGCTGAATTTTCTAAACTATTTAAATATGTATTTTGTACCTATAGTGGGTAAGTAAGTAGGTAAGTATTGTCTTTAGTGCACCATTTGAAAATATGAGATTTCAGTAATAGAAAGTAATGATAAAACAGTGAAGTAATAATATTGATAATAATGTGGTCTCTTTAAAATTGATTATGTTATAGATTAAATATCTTTGATATGAGATAAATATACAAAAATGTATTTATCGGTATATAGTTTCTTTTAAATCCAGACATATACATGCATACATGCCTTGCATCAGTTCTGTATCACAATGTACAAGTATATCCAATGCATTTCTTTTTCCATCTTCCTCTCTCTGCCCCCTTATACCAAAGCTATGCTAGATACTAGAATATTTATAAATATAAGTGTGCACGTTTATATAGCGTCCATAAGGCCTTGACTGCTTATTTTCAATGAATTAATATAATTACAAGCACAGTATGAACGAATGATGAAAAGCCATTACAGGAGTCGAAATTAACAGTCAGCAGCCATGCAGGGCGCTCATTGAGTTATAAATCTCATTTTAACAAACGCTGCCGCCTAGCAAAAGTCATTTGGTGTTATAATCATTATTGTAGTCTAATAATTTATAGGACACTGCTCTTAAGTTAAGGGCAGGGCACACAGGTTTGTTTACAAGTGCTGCGTCATATCAGAGGGGTTGTCCAGAGATTTATGTCCCGAGTTCAGTAGCCAGAGAGACCAGAAAGAGATGACTGCTAAGACGAGGTAAAAGAGCTGTGTTCATTTAAGCTTTCATTAATTAGTATAGTACACACTGCACAAGTAATAGATCTAAGCATTTCATCAAACTGTTTCATTTCTTTTGAACGATTGCGGCCCATTTTTTCAGAAATTGTGATTTAATAGAATTATGAAATTTTTATAGTCAATACTGAAGTCACTGAAGGAAAAGGAGTTGGCCATATCTCATACACAACAGCTGGCGACCAGTCTCATCGAATCAACGACAGGCGACTCCGTCATGGACTTCGGAATCCAAAAAGAATGCAACGAACTTAACAACAAATGGACAGCACTTGACAAACACGTAAGATTTTTGATCCTATTAACTATTAAAATAGACCTTATAATACAATGACATGCATTCATCTGTGTGCCATTTGCAATTAAAATGCCCGCCAACCAACATCTCATTTACAAATCAAGTGGCTGGCTAACTGTGGTCAAGTAATTAATTGTTAATGATTAATTTTTATTAATTGATTCTTTGTAATTAGTCTGAACAAATATGCGTGAAATATGAATTTTAATGGGCACTCTGGCTAAACATTAAGATCATTAGATGAACACTCTAACTTAGCATAGCATTTAGATTTTTAGAAGAACACTCCAACTCAACATTTATATCATAAATTATGTTATCAAGTTAGATTGACAATCTTCTTGTACAGTAAATGTATGCTAAACTGTACCAATCAGCACATTATTGTATTTCTTGATGATTTTATATGGCGTATGCTCGCCAACCCTTGTTATTTGCAGGCAAAACAGTTACAGTCTGACCTTGAGAGTCGGTTAAAACTGCACGAACAGTTCAATTTGCTTGTCCAGACAGTTCTTCCATTGATGGACGAAGTAGAATCATCGTTAGAAAAGTTTAGATCTACACCTATTGAAAATGAAGAATTGAATAAGACGTTGGAAGCACTAAAGGTTCGATATATTTAGCTTTAAATTGCGACAGATAAAATGTTTCAGCAAATGATTAATATTTAATTTGAGGTTTTAGTTGACTCTCTTATCTAGCGTTACTAGGGCAATAAACAAAAGATTTTCTAATTCTTGATCATGGTATGAAAAGCATAATTCACTATTCATAGTGAATTATGCTTTTCATACCATGATCAAGAATTTGTTTGACATTTTATATTTAATTTGGTTGTTAAATTGGAATAAGTGTCAGCTAAGTTTATCATGTAACAAAGATGCCACGTGTAGTGTTGGAAAAATACATTGCTCATTTGACTGTTCTCAATGTATATTTCATTGGCAATTTTCTGAATGTTTCTGAATATTTTAAATTATCGCTTTAGTTTTGCACATGTTGAATCCCTGATAACAATTTGCTGACTATATACAAACTACAATATATCAAGATTAACAAGAAATGGTACGAAATGGTTGCCCGAAACAGAAGTCTGCTATCCAGTTACAACTGCAGTTCACAGTTTATCGACAAGAGGGATTAATTAGTTGCTCATGCCTTTTAGTGCATGCTCTGCATTACATTTCTATTTAATATTCTTTCATTACATTATGGAAGAATTTTGTGTTTACCTTTTAAAATAGTTTACTATGAACTGATGAATGAATGATTTGCAGCAACTGAGGACTAAGTTCCTGGCTTCAAAGCCTGACTTAGATAAACTCAAAGTGAATGGAAAAGACTTATTCAGGAATCAGTCAGTTGACGTTCGTCGTGATATAGATGCACATATCTGTGATGTCGCAAACAGGTAACAGCATTCTACTGACATTCAGATAAAATCTATGTTCTTAGGATAACATTGTTAGGAAGTCAACCAAACTTTTAGACGTGTCCCATTTCTTTTTAGCTGTCAAAGTTTTAATCATTTATAATGAAGCAGATGTAACCACTGTCAAGCTGTTGAAATTTGTGAGCCAACTATGAAATTAATAGTATTAGATACCTCTCATATTTCATTTATCTCTAACAGAGTGGTTTGAATGCTGTCTGACAGAGCCTCATATTCAGATGAAAATTATTGACATTTAAAGCATGTTCATTTCTATTGTATCTCCCTCTGTGTCTGCTTGTCTCTGTCTGTATGTTTGTCTGTCTCTGTATATACATAATGTCTGTCTGTCTGTCTGTCTGTCTGTCTTTCTATCAATACACTATTATATGATCAACATGTTTTATATTGTTACAGCTATATTATTCACATTACTCCTTTAAGGGCCTCACAGGGAGCACTGGGGATGGGTGTGGTTCATTGAAAGTTGAAATATCCAGGTTCTACTAAATATATCCATTAAATAGGTATCCCACGTGTGTTATGATTCTTCTGAAAATTCAAACAGCTGTTGTCTGTTTCAGATGGGAAAAATTGGATGAATCTTTAAGTGCCAGGATATTGCATCTGGAAAACATTGGTAAACTGATGAGGACCTATAGTGCAGAGTATGATGCTACTTTCCGGTTGATTAGTGAAGCAGAAATTCTCCTGCATAGTGACTTGAGAATGCAGCCAGGTGAAGCTAGGCTCCTACAACCATTTGATGTTCAAGATGACAGAGCCCAGGTACATTGTGTCATCTGTACATCTTTATTTTGGTCATTGCATAAAATTAGTGCTTCTGATATTTCAAAAGAATAAATTGTCTGGAAATGGTAGTGAAGAGTATTGTTTCAAAAGTTTAGATTTGGTATTTGTCGGCTCCTAGTTATTCAGATAAAGGCTGAGTTAGGCCAGATGGTCAAAAGCACAGAAAATCGTTTTATGGTATATTGTTGCAAATAAATGTCTTCTTTTCAACATCTGAAATAAAAATTGTTGAATTCAAATATTTAGCTTGGAAAACATGACATTTGATGCATGTGGTGTCAAGGTTTGCATTGCTAAAATATGCATGTTTTCAGAGGTGAACGACCTAGATTTCATATGCTGACCTGCCATAATTTGATAAGTAGCAAATAGATTTTGATACTGTGTGCTTTAATGCATACAGAATACAGCCCTTTATTGCCTAGCTGAGTTGCAGAGTAATAAAGTAATGGTTGCTAAGATCTTTGATGACACGGATATTCTGAAACTTTGACTTTCTCAGTTGCTAAGATTAATTATACTAATGAAATAGTCAAACGAGTTTAACTTAAGTTGTACAAAAGATATTTCGACTCTGTAAAAAGTATTTTGAAGCAGATGCATTGTAGAATATGATTTAATAAATAAAAAAGTCCAAAACGACAAGAGGGAGCATCAACGTTGTTTGTTTAGAAGTTCCTATGCTGAGAACGAAGGACATTTTACTTTATTTACTAACCAATAGAGCAATAATTTTTTCATTTAATGTTTTGAATTTTAGAATATCGTAATGAATGCAGCTCAGACTTTTTCATCTCTGCAACAACTGAGCCAAAATCTGACTCAGAGAGTCGAAGGCACATCCATTTCCGTTCGTCTTCGCTCACAGGAGCTCGACCTTGAGCAGCGATTGACCTCCGTGAAACAGTCTCTGGCCAATCGGAAGGGTGGGGTTTCTAAAAACGACTATGGAGAGACAAAATTGCGGACTATAATGGATGATGTTGAGAAGTTTCTGAAAGGAACAGAGCAGACTCTGCATGGTATGGACCTGAACCGTGATTCTTCTGGTGTGGATGAGTTACAAAGAGAATGCACTGCCAAACTGAAGGATCTGCTGTCACGCTTCAGAGAAATGCATCCGACCTTCGAGTCCATCGGTCGCCTGGCTCATTCACTTCCGCTGACGGAGCAACACTCAAGATGTGTCGAGGAATTGAACTCCAGATGGTGGGATCTGCTGAATGGTACGAAGGAGAAGATGCGGCTCCTGCAACAGTGGACCCTCTTGAAACAGGACTTCCAAGAGAAGTGTGACGACTGTCTCGTTGTTTTGGCTCGGGTCGAGAAAGACTTGAATGTCCGGCTTGCGGGAAACTATGAAGGTCTGCTACAACAGAGAGAAACATTTGAGGTATGTTTTGTTTTTTCAAACCTTTGCCATTTCTGTGTTTCATTTATGACTCTGTTAAACAGATTGTGCCACCTGATGCAATTGATTTTGAGGTAAATTCGTACAACGTTCCTCTAACCTCTGCATGACTCCAGGCTTTTAATTCCATTAGCCTCTCACTCGTAAAAGGATTTTATTCAAGAATTTCTATGCTGAGTAGTCTGTATAGTCACTCTGTAATAGGCGCTATATTAATCTAAAGATATGATATGATAAGAAGTGACAATATTTCCTCTCTTAACCACTGATTGGCTTGTCTTGACTCTTCTGTCAAGACCACAATGGCTTAATCAACATCCTTTGTCTGCATTGGTCCCTTTCCCTGGTCGAATGGACTTCCCTGTTCTCCTCGCTCTTCCATCTCCTCTGTCTCTTCCTCTCTCCTCAAACCTTCTTTTTCTCTAGAAGTACCTCACACTGGGAGCACTTCTGAAGGGCCTATGCTTTGAGAAGCACTGTTTAAATGTAATGTAATCAGGCATTTATATAGCACCTCTTCAAGATATCTACTTATAAATGATCAAAATTAATGCAATATACCAAGACGACAATGCTGCATTTCTCAGATTTCTAGAAAAACAACTGCTGTAGTTCACTTTTTAATTTAATACACTACATTGTGATTACAGCACTTTGCAAGTTTCCAGATTTGATTAGGTTATTGAACAATGGTTTATGCTTTTTAAATTAAACTGTTTTAGGCATTTGAGAATGATCTATTCTCCCATAAGCAGACACTTCATTCCATCATCAGCGAAGGTCACCGGATCATTTCAAACAATGAGACCACCAATGTTCCTGATCTTCAGCGGAAACTCGATCTGCTTTCCAACGAATGGCGAAACATCTTGGATCGAACCAACAGGAGAAGAGCCGACATCCACGGGGCTCTTGATCTCTGGAGGAAGTACAGGAACCATCTGGAAACAACGCGACAAAGTCTCCTTGATATTGAGAACAGCATGGAACCAGATGTTTCCACAAAATGGACAGTGGATAGAATTGGTACAGCTATAGCATCCTATCAGGTAATTAAATTCATTGCTCTGTGATAGTATTCTTTGCTTAATGATAGTATTCTTTGCTCAATAATAGTACTCATTGTACAGTTGTCTTCAGGATCATGAATTACTTGTTCATATGAACAACTCGTAATGGAAACTTTGCTTCTCTTCATACCCATAGAGCTAAGGCAAGGGAAACCGGATTGTGATTTTTTAAGTAGTGCACGACAAAAACAGTGAAATCTCTTTAAGGCAACATAAACTAATGGTCCTTTTTACAATTGCTCAGTTGCTCTCTTTAAGTTTCTTGAAATTGACAAAGAGTGTCTGAACTGTTCCAATATGAACAAACGCCTTACAAACGATTCAGTGTGTCGAAGTGGCATCATGATATTTTAGAATAATCGCACTGTTGTGTGCCAATCCTTTTGATAATTATTGAAAATGTTATAAAACTTTCTTATTTCCTCGGAGCTGTCCTCTCGAGAGTGCCTCTGAATGGCTAGTACAGCAAAATGTGCTTTTTAAATTCTCAGCTGTGATTGAATTTGAATTTATATGAATTTAATATAGCGCCCCTTCAAGACGACTACTCAGAGGCGCTCCCGAACCAGGCCCGAGCAAAAAGATGAGTCTTGAGGTGTCGATGGAATGTATCAGAGGGTACCTTAGGAAGGGAGTGGATGACCGGATAGAGACCATTCCACACTGTAGGGCCAGCAATGGCGAACGCCCTGGACTGTGTCATGGTTGTGTCATGATGTGCTGTATATATTCATAAACATGTAATGTTATTATGTGTTGTTATTCTAATTATAAGACACTGATTATGCATTTCACCTTGAGTTCTTTAGATGTGTTGTTTTTCCTGTAGAAATTGCTGGCCAGCCTATCAGGAGCCAGACCACAGTATCTGGCTCTTCAGGACGCTGGTGCCCTGCTGATGAAGACTTCTGATGCTGAGACGTGTCAGAAAATTTACACTGATTTGGCTGAGCTGGAGAACCAGTGGCTGACTCTCGACGGCCGACTTCTGGAAAGAACCAAAAGCATGAAGGAGAGGCTGAAGCTATGGAATGAAATGGAACTTGGAATGGAACTGATGCTAACCAAACTAAAGGATGCACGGATGTCGATGCAGCGACCATTTCCCGTCACTTACGATGACTTGGAGGCTGACATTAGGGAATGCCAGGCATGTATTGTATTGCATTTTTAGATTTATATAGCGCCTCTCACAGAATAACAATACAGAGACGTTCTCCACACTGGCCTATTACAATGTTAAGTGTCAGTTCAAACAAATACTCTCACAACAATTAGCAAAACAGTTAGCAGTAAGCTAAATAAGTCACCAGTGATGGGCCCACGAATAAGCGTGGGACCATCGACAGCTGACAGTTGGCATTGATGTTCGGAGTCTCGGTAACCTATGCTATGCATACAGTGATGATAGTCTTGTTTTCTCTGCTTCAGATCAACAGTGGTGTACCTTAGCATATTATTGGTCTGCTCTTTTTTTTATTCTTCTCTCTCAGTCTACTTGATCTTGTGTCTCCTCCCATTTTACTCTGATTTGCTGCCCAATCTCAGTGTTCAAGATTCGTATCATGCTTCTGTGTATTCCACTGATGTTGGACAGCATTTAGTTGTTTTGGTGTTGGGTTCAAGCCAAGCTTCTCTTCTAACCCCTCAACTAGGTAACTGTTAAGGCATCTATAGTCCACTTCATGTTGCTTGAAATGTAAGAAAATATGTTATTCTTGGCTTACAGTGACAGGTCTGCTCTTTGGGCAAAGCAACTCAATTACAAATGAAAGAAGTTTCAAAACATAGTTCAATATTATTGAGTCTTCAGTGGTTGCCACTTATTAACAAACATTAGATTTTCACCTTTGTTTGCATACTTCGGTGATCTGTAAATTGTCAATCTTAGTTATTGTTTTTCGACTAAAACACTGGCTGCATGAGACAGAGTCAAAGATGTAGTAAATTTTGATATGTAAGCTAATCTATCTAATGACTTCTGTAGCACCATTGTCATGAAGCAACAACTTATGTTTGCCTCAAATGATGAAGAGCTTAATGCGTTAAGGAAGCTTTTGTCAAAATGCAGAAAAATCAGAAGTCAGACTGCAGTGGACAGTTTTACTCAACCCTATCTTCCCCATGTTATTTCTAGCACTGAATGTTATCAAGTTGTATCGTAAATTTTTAAGAACTTTTGCAGTAATGTGGAAAACTATTTAAACAGTGACCTTGACATCCTTTGATCTGTTTTGTCTGTTCTCGTTCCTCTTTCCAGCATAGGGAGAAGTTATTGGAGGGACACAAGGAAAAGCTTCGGATGCTGAAAGAGGAGCATCTTCAGTTGAAGCTCTACATAAGCGAAGATGACACTTCCATTCTTCATCAACGGCTTCTGCTTCTCGATAAGCTCTCAGATGAGTTGCTGCAGCAGGTTGTTGCCAGGCGACAGCAGCTTAGCAACCTATTACAACGATGGACTCAGTTTAGCGAAAGATGCAGACGTCTTGAACAGGAGCTGAGGCGACTGGAAGCTGGTGTGACTAACAACAGTCAACTCAGTGTTGAGGATTTGATTCTTGCCCTGAATACTGTAAGTACCCACTCAAGTTGCCTCTCTTGACTGATCTTCCTGGAATTCTATTTTTATTGATGAACTGACCATTCACAACAGTTGTCAAGGAGGAGGAGGAGATTATTATTATTATTATTGTTAATTAATTGAATATGTGATGTGCGTAAGGGCACGCCGAAATTTGAATCTGAGGCGCAGATAGTCAGTCGCCAGGAGAAGATGCACCAAGATAAATTTGGTAGGGTCGTCATGACAGGAAAGCTTAAGCTGTTAAGTTTTGGTTGAAGTTTGCATGAAGGAATCCTGTCAAAGTTTTGAAACTTCAATGTATAGTCATTGTTATCCTAAGTGCTGAAGCAACTCAAAGTGACTGCTAGATTTCCTGTTTCAGCATTTACTTACCCTTCGTTCACTTGTTCGCTGAATGGTTAACACTTTAAAGACCAGCGTTATCAATTATGCCTTACGTTTTACTACTTGCTATTCATTAAAAGAGCTCTGGAAATGTTCAGTTGAATTGTACTGTGTCTGCTGATAAATTGTTTTGCGATCTTGCAGAGATTCAAGGACGAATTAGCTGACATGCGAAAAACCCTCAGTGACCTCACATCGCTTGGCCATGTGCTTCTTCGTGCTAGCAATGGAGCTCGTGCTAAGGAAATTGACGGAGCAATAAAGAGACTCGATGATCTCTTGCTTAGAGTGAACGAAAAGGCCATCAACAGGTTGAACTCTGCATATTTTGTTGTAATGGATCATTGGGGATCGTGATCATTGTGACTGTTGTGATGATGTTTGTGATGATTGAACACAGTGTGTCTCTGGAAACTTTCTCTGTGACATTACCTTCAATCTTAACGATCTTGGCTGTGAATGTGAGCATGATTTTGTTTGTTTTTTGACATGATTATTGTAATGTGTGTGGTTTCTGAAGACTGAAGAAGCTGGAGGATACATTGAGAACGGTCCAGCAGCTGGAGAGGAACATGAAGATGTTGAGGCAGTGGCTGATCAAGACGGAGCATGAGATGAACTTACCTCTTGTCTATAAGCACTGTGACTTTGAGGAAATCAAGGAACACATCAATCAACAGCAGGTCTGTCTTGATTACTTGATTCACTCTTACACTTGCAATCTGTCGACCCAGTTAGAGGTTAGAGCCTTGAGCATAGGTGGTCAAGGTTTCACTTTTCCACATGTAGAACCAAATTATCATATCTTGTTTTGCAGCTCAGTCAAGTATGGAATGGAGGTGCAACAGTGTTTAACTTCCATTCATACATACACAAGAAATTCATTGGAGGAGCAATATTTAGAGCGGCCGTAGGGGAAGTTGTGTTTCGACGAAGTCTTTGTCAAAGAGCTAAACACAATATAAGATGCAAGTCCCCAACCGTGTTATATCAGAATAATTCTTGTTATAATAAACTGAGTTTTAGGGAGGTGTAAGTTCATTTGTTCATTCATACTTATGTTTATTTATTTATCCATTTGTTCATTCACTGCCAAGTATTGTTAATTATTAACTTGATATTTCGCTAACCATTTCATCGCAACTTCAGTTGTATGTATTCCACCCAATTGCTGTAATGCTCCGATGTGTTATTGTCACAGGATCAGCAGAGAGATACAGAGAAGCAGGGTTGTGGAGTGACGGCCGTCATTGGTCTTTGCGATGTTCTACACAGGGATTCCGACGCTTGTCCTACATCCATTGAATCGAGGGCTGTCATAGAAGCCAAGACGAGTCTGGAACTACGTTGGAAAAACATACTCCAGCTGTCTTTTGAGAGAAAGCAAAGGTTGGTAGGACAGCATGTGTGATCCTCATGGAATGAACGTGTATATGTCTATGTAACTGTGTATTTCCTAGTTGTAGAGAGCTGATAACAGAATAAGAACTGACTATGGCCACAGTGACTGAGTTCAGAAGGTAGTTACTTACCACAGGGTCGTTGAACTTACAAAGGCTGCGAAAAAATTCCGTTTTATTGGACAGTACACTTAATTTATGAGAAAACCATTTTCTTTTGTTACTATTTATTTCGTGCATTGCTGATTTCTCTTTAATCGTATAGCATTGAAGTA
Organism: Bimastos eiseni; assembly: GCA_959347315.1. Taxonomy (NCBI): domain Eukaryota; kingdom Metazoa; phylum Annelida; class Clitellata; order Crassiclitellata; family Lumbricidae; genus Bimastos; species Bimastos eiseni. The sequence goes on from OY365818.1 coordinate 15,967,370, forward strand.
ACTTGGAATCTCTGGGAACGTTTTGGCAAACTGGCGAATGCCTTTCTGGTATGGCTGGATGATTCAGAACTGGCTTTGTCACTGGCTGATGTTCCGGACGAGGACCTTGAGAATATCAAAGAGGATCGTCAGAAATGCCAAGTAAGTTTTGTGATCATGCGCCATGTAATATCATTTATGAAAAATTTTTCACAGAGTATCGCTTGATAAAGTTTATTATATAAGTCTTATATAAGTCACTGTGTGTGTCTAAGACACACACAGTGGGTATTCTGCCCATCTGTGTTTTAAAATCTCTTAGTGAATACTAATATTAGTCTAATCAGAAAGTAAGTCACTCTTCAGTCTACAGAGCGAGACGTTCTACCCTTTCGACACAGCTTAGCCCAGAGACTCTGGACATCTATGCCATCTGTCAGCTGTCGACGGAAGTCCGTTGGTTGACTCCACACTTATAATCCTTAATCGCTAGGCTAGGTTAATCTTAATTTACATTTTTGGACTACCATTATTATTATTATGTATATTTTTATTTTTATTTTATTTATTTTGTATTGGTGCACATTATGGTGTCTGGACAAACACATTTATTATTTGGTCTGCTGGGAAGGGTTGGCTCGGATTGTTCCTTGTTCCCGGGCACCTACTTCAGAATTTTTACCCATACCCTAACCCAAGCTTGTGTGTGGGCCCACCACTGGCGACTCTTTCAGCTTACTGTGCCCTGTTTTGCTAACTTATGTATTTTTATTCGTATGAAATTATATTTAACATCATTTTGGCCAGCGACAGTGTGTGCCTCTAACTAGGTATCTTGAGAGGACACTGTATAGATGTTCGATCACATTACATTCATGTCAGTTTATTGTTTTATCATTTCTTTCTTTTGCTTTCTCTTTTAGAAATTAAAGAATGACATCGATTGTCATTTAAGTGATCTTGAACATATCAATCGACTATATCGGCAGATGGCACGCGAGGGACGAAACGACTGTGCAGAGGAATTGAAGCGAAAGGTGGAGCTATGCAATGACAGATGGGACATGCTCTCACAGAACACCAATGCTATACTTCACAGAATGGATAACCAGTTAAACACCGGCGAGAAATTCACTGCCAGCATCAAAACTTTGACGGATTTCCTTAACCGAGTAGATGTCAAGATGACTCAAATTGAGTGCTTGTCCTCCGACGACAATGAAACGAAGCTGGCGAAGATCAAGGCAGGCGAACTCATTATCTCTGCTGATATCGTTGCTTGATCTAATTACTGAAATAAAAACTTTGAACATTTATTGAATTAAATTTGTTGTTTGTGTAAACTGAGCCTTTTTAAATCAGACATGTTCACCTTTTGCCAATTAATGTCTATTGCATGAATTGATAATTAAGTTGAATTCTAATGAATGTCATTGCTGTAAATACTTAGAAATACACACAAGAGGACTCTACTATGTGTAATATGATGGGTTTATTTTTAGAACAAAATTATGATAAGGGGGCTGAGTAAAAGTGAGTGGTGTAATTCGTACACAGTCGAAGCAACGATTTTCATTAGTTTTACTGTTATACATTTCTTCAGGCGAATGGTAAGGAGGGTTCTGTGTTTATTGTTAGTTATTGTTCTTCTTCTTCTTCATTCTCTGCCGATGAGCGGGTTTGTGACATGGATGATTCTTGTCTTCTCCTCCTTTCTCTCCAACTCCCTCTGTCGCTCACTTTCTTCTTCGTAGCTACATAAGGTTCTCCATCTTTTCCTTCCCCTCGTTGCCTTCCCCAACATCCTTCCCTCTGGTGTCATCAGCAGCAGATCCCTTTTTTAAATATGTTATTGGTGTAAAATGCCTACCATCATCTGTATAGCAACAATATCTTGTTTTGCTTAGTGTTACCAAAGTCTTTAAAAGTACCTCAGTAGCTATTTGTTTGCTTGTAGCTTTTCATTTTTATGATGAAAGCTCTAAACCATGGTTTGTACTGTTAGTCTCCAATCAGTCTTTTCTGTAATACATTCTTACTTTATGGTTTATATGTCAGCTAATTTTAAATGTTTCAACAGTTGATCGGTGATGAAATTGAAGCAAGGAAACGACATCTAATTCAAGTGGACAAAACATCTCGTCACACAATGAAAAGAACTGACCCAACAACTTCTGCTCAGATTCAGCAAGATGCGAATAATTTCCAGATGGTCAGGGAGGGTGTTCTCTCTCGCTATGTCAGCCTGTTAGACAAATTGCAGATGCTAGTTAATGAAGAGGTTGGTGACTCTCAATTGGAATCTCTGATATCGTTGCCTGAAGACTTTCTTATATCCTCGGGGCTGTCACGCCGAGAGCGCTTCTGAATAGCTATTACTGTATGAGGCGCTATATAAATAACCAGATACGATGCGATATTGCTGTGATTTGGTTTCAATCAGGTCATGTATCGAATAATGTTACATATTGTACATCGGAAGGGTCAAAGGCTGTAGCACAACATTTTACACTTTTAAATTGACCTTTCGACACCAGCATTTGAAATATCATGGTTGAACATCTTGGTATGTTGATGATTCCATAACCGGTTTCAATCAACACAATCAATAAAATGTAAGCTTGGCTTCTTAATTAATTTCAATTCTTTTGGTAGTCGGCCAGGATTCACTATTGCACTGCCAGCATAAAAATACCAGTTTACTGATTCATGTTATTTGGCCTAAGGTGGAACAAGTTGACCGTTATATGGATTGAATGCTTATGGATACAGGTTAATACGAATCAAGGCAACCTGAACTATCATTACCATTGAAATATTTGTTTGGTTACAACTTAAATTAATATTAACATGCTCTTGAGATATAAACTTACACTAAAGTTGACATGTTCGTGATATAAAAACTTGACTTAACAAGAGTTTGACTATGACAAAAATTAACTATAATTGATCAACTAAATCGTAATACCAAATTGTTATGTGATGGAGCCTTTCACTTTCAGAAAACAAGGAATGTTTGTGAAAAAGAAGCTTCTGTGATTGCTTTACGCGATGAACCATCAAAGCCATCGCCTAAAAAAGGTATCCGCTACATTATGACTTGCAATCTATTTGCAATCTATGAACTGCTTGAAGTGCTTTGTAAGCCTGCAGTGTAATATGGTTCATAGAAGGAAACTCAGCTTTTGTATGGGTTCCATGTACATAAATTGTATATTGATACCATACCTGTGCCATTCAACTCTTTGGGTTTTCATGGAACATAACCATAGCCATCTTTTTTTCCAATCAAACAGTGAACTAACATACAACAGCGGTCAACACATATTCAAAGAATGATTGTGAAAATAGGGAACAGTTATGGGACCTTAATCCCACTAGCAATGTAATCCTTACATGTTTACAAGTATAGCAGTTGGTTAGGGTTATATTAATCCCACTAGCAATGTAATCCTTACATGTTTACAAGTATAGCAGTTGGTTAGGGTAACAAGTACAAGTCAGCGTTATTTATGCAAGTAAAATTCTTAATCATTATTTGCTATGCAATTCTACTGAGAATTTTCTTGGTAGAAAATAATCAAATGTTTTGAACACGAGTCTTATATTAATTTTAACATGTCTGAAATACAATAGAGACACAAAGTCATGCATCTTATTTACTGCTGATTGCTATTGTTTTATTATGATCGGTTTTAATAATGAGTTTTGTTTATTTTCGTCCCAAAGGCTTGGACAAGCGAAGTGCGATGAAGAAGGATATACCTATAACTGAAGCTGATCTGTGTGCAGCACTTGAGGTTGCCATAACAGAGGCATCAACTCGTCTTTTGGCTTCAGAAGCAGCCATTGGCATTAATGCTGAAAAAAATGATGCTTCAGCTCATCTTGGCATTGTAAGACTTGTAATTACGACTTTTTGTTTAGCGCTGTCAGTAGCAAGCTAGTTCTAGCGTGCTTTACAAGTTTACATGACAGTTTGCTGCAAATTATAAAACTAATTATCAACATTACATAGAAAGTAGGATTTTAGCTGTGTTTTGAAAGCAGTGAGGGTTTTGGTTTCCTGAATGGCTGCAGGTAGACTGTTCCAGGCACGTGGGATGGAAACCCAAAAGGCCCAATCGCCCACTTTAGTCTATGTTGTGACCTGCTGGGTTCATCTGACAGCGGCCTGATGTGACATGTTGGTTTCCCTTCTAAGACTTTGCAGTCGCGACGTCCATTCATCACTGGCTTCTGCACATCTTTGATTTAGAAACCTTGCGATTTCTTGCTATTGAAGATTCATTTAGGGATTTTGGTTCTTAGACTGTATAATATGTGCATGTTTGTATATGCTGTGTGTCTGAAAAGTTATAATTAGCACTTCACTTTCCATTTAGTTTGGTTATAGCAATGGGTATGAACTATGTTTTATTATATTTTGTGACTTAGAATGTTGTGAGTATATGAAAGCTTAGGATGATATACAGACTTAGGTCCTCTTTGAATAGCACTTAACCAATTGAGCACTTCAAGGTTTTTAGATGATTTATGATATAGGGTCATGCCCATGTCTCAAAATAAACCAAGCAAAATTTGTTTTTGTCAGGTGGAAAATCTATATATAACATAGAATGTCAGCCATTATTAAAATTGGTGTAAATTTGAAAAAGTTCTGACACAAACAATTTTGCTTGGTTTATTTTGAGATACGGTGAATAAGAGGTGCAAATATTCAATTACACGAGTTTGAACGACAAGTCTGAACTCTGCAGTTCACTTAAGCTAAGAGTTTCCTGATGTAACTGAAAGTGAAGTTGATTATCGTCCTGTGTGGTGTCTTATTACAGGATCACGTGATTGTCAGTTGTAAGAACAGTATGCAGACTGTTCATATGATGGCCAAACATCTGTCACAGCAGGCTAAAATTCCAGCAACAACGCTACGACGAATTCAAGGTTGATTTTTACTGAGTTCAGCAAATGAATGCTTGCTTACATACTTGCTTAGCCTACTTCACTTTGGCATTATCAATTGTAATACAATGTGATGTAATCAAGCATTTATATAGCGCCACTCAAATCAGAAGCGCTCTCAACGGGCGTCTGTGCTTGGTTGGGCAAGTTGTTACGAAGCCAGTAAGAAAAATTACTTTGCATTGCTTAGCAGCAGATAGTAATCGTAACCTCTAAAACGCTGCGAGAAAACCACCAGCTTATTCTCGAGCGCTGCGTCAAGTCATAGGGGTTGTCAAAGTGTAGTCCGATGGGGGAGGGGGAGCAGAGTCCTTTTTCTGTTGGGTCAGAGGATGCAGCGTAGCAGATTGAGGCAGGGTGTCGTTTGGTCAAGAATTGGAACGTGGAAATCAGGTGAATGAGGGTAGGAGTTCTTGAAGAGATTAAACTTTAGTTTCAGTGTTGGGTGGAAGCAGTTCATGAACTATCAGAAGGTCCACTGCTCATTTATCAAGGGCATGTAATCACTAATCAACATTGTTATTACATAATCAACATCAGCATTTTGTTATAACCATTATTTCCTTGAGGCAAGTGCTTGGGTCATCTGGACCAAGAATAACGATAGATATCCAATTACAAGGAAAACTCCTCCTTACAGAGTTATTTGCTTGACAGTAATGTAAAATGAATGGATATAGGTCAATGAATGGATATAGGTCAATGAATGGATATAGGTCAGTTTGTTTGTTTAGGTTTTTATTTATTAAAGAAATATATATATATAGCCTTACTCAAGGAAATGGTGTCAGATGAAATTGGTGAAATGTTTCCTGTCAGATTCTTTTTCCAGTTTATGAGCAGTAGCGTATTGTAACGTCCATAAAAGACTGTAATTAATTGTGTTTCACTGTAGCTTTGGATGACAAACTGAAAGAATTGGAAGCCACTTATGCCAGGTTCAGAGGACAACCTCATTTGCATGATGATTTAGTCTATGACCTTGATGACCTTGAGGAGTGGCTTACTGAGGCAGAGGCCATCCTGGCAATTCGAAGGGACCTCCTGCTCAACCCTCTTCCACAGCTGGAAGTGGCCATCAAACGCCATAAGGTATACAGTGCTGAAGTGTCCAGATTTGAAACGTATTTGAGCCTTCATTTTTACCATTAGAATTATTGGTTCTTAATTAGTAGGTTTGGTTTTAATTTGAATCTTAGATTAATAGATATTGTATGGCTGAAACCTGAGAAATGTCTGCTATGCTCTGGCAGATGTGATCGTTGATTTCAATGTATTACAGTTTAGTAGGACAACAGAAACTGGTTTGTAGGACCTTTGGATTCATGATAGATGATTGGCTTTGATTGTGCTGTACAGAAATTCTATATTTTAACATCTAAAGAAATTGGCCATTCGTATTTTACCAGATGTCCCACTGTTTTATAGAATAGACCCTACAGGTATATGCTGTTGATCAGGTTAAGATCATATTTTAACACTATAACACTTTAACGACCAGCACATACAAAAATGTATGGGAAACCAATCTGACTGGTCGTTAAGGGCTAACTATGCGAGTGCATTAAAAGTGACTGAAGAACCAATGCAGCTCATCGTTAAAGGGTTAAGCAACTATTGACGACATGAATATATAAATTTAGGTTTTACATGGTGGTTAAAACTATTTTTAATTGAACATTGTGTATTCTTAAAGCTGTTTGTTTCATTTTAGGAATTCCTTTGTCTGATGAATGTTTACCAACCACGAATTGCCTCTGCATTCCAGAAAGCAGTGTCCTTATCAACCGTTGAGATTACTCCTGACACATTGAAATTAGTGGAGCGATCCAGATCCGTTCGCCTGAGGTACGAGTTCATCCATGCGGAGGAGTCTTTGTGGCGGAAGAAACTCCAGATGGCGTTGGTTCACTCACAAGATTTCTGTCATGCTGTTTCTGAGATGTCTGCTTGGCTGACGAGACTGGAGCGAAAACTTGGCAAGGAACTTCCTGTTGACATTCTGGACAGGAAACAGACCCTGCTCTTAAAGTACAACAAATTCAAGGCAAGTATATTTTATTGAATTGAAAATGAAGAAAGGTTGCGCTCTGGCCCGCTGCCATTTTATTTTAACTGAGTGTATGACTCAGCTTTCTTAGAGAAATGCTGGAATCTCGAGATTATTATTATTTCGTTTAAAGCTGTTTACACTTTCGTTAATAATATGCAAAAATCCCATGCTATAATAATGGAAGTCATTTTAATAAATTAAATTATTAAACTTGATGTTCTAAGACAAGATTAAGTGTTTTCTAGGTTATAATTGTTTCTGATTTCCTTTTAACTTGTAGGCTTTGAAGGCAGATCTAAACACCACTCAGCCACGTGTCTCTAAATTTCAAGACATCTCGTTATTCCTGATGAAGGACGATTCCACCGAAGAAGCGATCGGCATCAAGGAAACGCTGCAGGAAGTCAGCAGTAAATTGAAGAACCTGACGAGAACATGCCAGGAAAACATTAACCTCATAGAGAACACGACAGGATGGCAATCAGAACAGGTTGCCATTGTAATTCCCAAGGTTTGTCAATCAAGATGCCTTGCTTCTCAGTCAATGTTAATACACACTCATAGTTCAGTCTTGTATAGCTACTGTGCAGGAACTTTGTGTACGTCCTTCATCCAAACTGCTTGTCACTTCATGTTTAAATCATTAAAGCCTTTATACTGCTAGGAATGAAAATCTTCTCAAGTGTCTCTGAGTTATGCCCACTCTGTTCACTCCCCACACCAGAGCTGTCACCTAGAACAGTGTTTCTCAAGCTTTTTGGTCGTGGGACCCAGTTCAGAAAATCTTTGAATGCCTGCAACCCACCTCACAAAATCGAACAATATTGTGTTAAAATTTAATTAGCATTTCAAAGTCAATTTGCAATGAATATACTCGATAAAATGGCTGATCGGTTAGAGCGGTCACCCCATAACACTCACTGTGTGCTGAGCGAGCAGGTTCGACCCTCGTCCGAGGCGTAACTGCATTTCAACATTTTGCAGGGACCGAAGGACCTCCAAGGACTTCATTCCAGTCAACGTATTCCCTGGGAGCCAAAGTCTTCCACTGACTCCAGCCTTCGTTACACAACCGATTATTCCCCACAAAGAAAGGTAATTGTCATACAATAGATTTGAGGATAAACTGTTCTGAATCACAGCAACTAGGTCGGATTTTGCAGTTAATAAGACAGCTAATTCTGATCATTCCTTCTTTCGTTCAGAGTTAAGTGTCCCTTCAAGATTTCTTCTCAGAGGCAATCCTGACCCTAAATTGCAGTACTACAACAATATATAACTAATAATAATATTTATATGAGTACCGGATCGATAATGATGACGATAACGATGCTTTTATTGCAACCAAAGCAACCCATATGAAATCAATAACAATTAACAGAATAGACAGGTAAAACAAGAAATTAATTATTTAATAATATAAGTATGAGGCTGTAGTTGTTGTTATCAATATTTTTATTACTATTGATTGTATTTTTTATTGTCATTATTGGTGGTATTGATTATTATTATTATTTTTAATGCATAAAAGTACTTGCCGGAGTTGATGGGTTGTATATGTGGTAAGGTGAGATCATAGACGCCATTTCCTCATTGATTTAACCCAGAGCCTTTGAAATAGTTGACTGGTAACCAAGGCATCATGAGTCGCATTAGTCGGCCTTCGTCTCAACTAGTAGCAGAATCCATCCGTTCCATGCTCAGTGCATCATTGTTCACTAGTGAGACCACTACAAAAGCTGTTGTTGTGTGCTGAGTCCTAGAGCTGAGGTTTGTGCCCAGTTTAAGGTCCTAGCTGCTCCAATTGATATGTGAAATGTGAAGGAATCTGAAACTGTGAATATGATGCCCAATGGCTTTTTGAAAAGGGTGCATTCACACAGCTCAATGCTGTCCATGTTCTGTTATTAGCCATGTTAAGACATTGTTTCCTGTTGTTTTTGCCATTATTTTTGCTATTATTATTACTATGATGATCATTATTAAATTTTATGATTATTATTGTTATTTAAAGAAATTATTATTAAAAAATTTATTTATTTGTAAACCAACGGACATGGATACAGACTCAATAGTTCATTATTATTATTATAAGGCATTGTTATTATTATTATTATTACTATTATTATTATTTTTATTATTATCATCATCATCGTCATCATTACAAAGAAATTAAGCTTATTTGCATTGTACAGTGTATTATATTGTTTGCAAACAATTTATGTTTAATAGCAAGTTATAACAATCAATGAAATGGCAGAAATCTCTGTTCATTAATAATCTATTCTGCTCACTTCAACGTAGTAGATTTATAATGATCATGTGATTATAGGAAACTATTTGAAATCGTCATGATTATGATTGCTTCAGAACTTAGAGAATATTAACCGCTGTTCTGTTTTGCTATAAAATAGTGATGTAAATTTAACTCTTTTTTGTTGGAATTGGCCAATCACGTTCAAGATTTCCATGCTGCAAGCACTTGGTGTGATCATCATATCCCATGATTGAATAGCAGATCTCCTTATAGTGACACTATATAGGTGCTTGATTGATTGCTTTAATCTAAACTCCGTCACTGTTTGGATTTTGACAGTGCCAGTCCCAAGCCTGGAGAAGGAGGAGGGTGACACCAAAATCATCTTTAATCTTCATTATCTAATGGTGTTGTTAAAAAATCAACACACTGTTTTATTCTCCCTGATAATTGTTTGGTACATTGGCTTCATGCTTTACAAAATACTTTGAACATTTTAGCTGGGCAAAAGGCGACAGCGGCCGCTTGACTTATTCTCATGTCCTCCCGAAATGGAGACTAAGTACTTGTCGTGATTCTCTGTGCCATCGTTGGATGTTTCTTTTGGTTCTGCTTTTCTGACTTTTTTTTTTTTTCTAAACAGGTTGCTTGGTTATTTATTTTATTTTGATGCAAGTGAATGTTTTTTAAGGTGTTCTTTTGTTCTTCTTGTATTTTTACATGGTTAACATGTTGCATCATGTGTTATTGTTCATCAGCTTAAGGTGTTGTTGATCTTGCATCACCCATTATTTGAGGCCTTGAGCGCCAGTGGCCTGCCTATGCCTAACTCACTGGAGTTGTGAGAAAATGGAAAAATTTAAATGCAAAGCATAAATCAAATGGTTATGTTAAATGCAATTTTTAACTATTAACTAATTATTTTGATATAAGTCATACTTCCAGGCCAGTTGTAGACTACAACTCGAGTACTACGCTCACTGAATAAGGTCATTTGTCAAGGTCATGTGTGAGTTCGGCCATTCTTGCACTTAAAGAAAATCAACTAACTCCATATTTCTTGATAATGTAAACCATCTTGTTTTCTAGTTATTAATCAGCAAAAGCAAACTGAATAAATGTCAATTGAAGGAGCATTTGGTATCGTGTTCCCCATACTGGATCAGTGTGAGTCTTAAACATTATCAATCTGGGTGTTACTCTGGTATCTTTCTCTGCACACATCTCTAATCTCTCTCGGTCCAGCTTTTATCATTTGCGGCAACTATGCACCATCCGACGATCTGTGTCCTCAAAAAAATTTCAAATATGGTTCGTGCCTTCATCTGTTCCTGCATTAACTACTGTAACTCATTACTCATCGGCCTACCAAAAGTCCGCCTCACTCCGCTCCAGTCTGTACTCGACGCAGCTGCTCGTTTGATTGCCCGTCTTCCGCGTTTCTCACATATCTCTACGTTCATGACACAACATCTTCATTGGCTTCTCCTAACTGATAAAATTCAGTTCAAAATCCTCTTTCTTACATGAAAAGCGTTTCTGGGTCAAGCTCCACACTATCTTTGTGATCTTATCAGGCAACCTATCTCGGCTACCTCTGGATGTCCTTTCCGCTCTTTAGACTGTCAGGACCTTCTAGTTCCTTGGTCTAGGACTGCCACAGTCCTAGACCGAGCATCATGCCTATGCCTCTGTGGACCCGTTGCTATGGAACAGCCTTCCTGCTGTGACTCGTGCTGCAATCTTATCTAGTAGTGCAAGTGTTTCTGCTAGTTCTCTTAAGACTTTTCTTTCCTCTAGAAGTTTTTCGCACTGGGAGTGCCTCTGATTAGGTTGTACTGTGAGAGGCGCTTTATAAATCCGTAAATAGAAAATTATGATAAATCGGCATATAAAGCGGGTTCATCAGTAGGCTACAGTGTTGCCCATACTGTCAATTTTACGTGTGCAATGCTGGGCAACAGAGCTTGAAGAGTTATGCTTCTCTGGCATCAGTGCACTGGCCAATGCCACAGACAATCTTCCCATAGAATAGCTAATACAAGGAAGAATATCGGTTGGGCCACTATGGCAGTGATAGCTTGACAGTAGTTGAATTGATTGGCATCATAAACACCATATTTTGGGAAGTTTTTCCAAGGCCTATTGGAAGCTCAATGTCTCATTTCATGCATATGCTTTTAGAGCATGTGGGGTAATGTATCTTTATGTTAACTTTGTTAATGTTGTTTTGTTATTTAACAATTTAATTTTTAGATAAATGCATAATGCAAGATTAATGCTGTTGCTTTATTTTGTATGTGGTTGCATGAGGTTAAATGAATTGGGGCTTGTCTGCTTGTGATAACTTGTGGCTGGTAGCTTTGTTAAAAAACGTGGTGGTCATTGTGGGATTTGGAATGGTAATAACTTCTTAAGGCTTTGCTTCATTCCTATGCAAAGATGCAGGTATAATAAGTTGCTAAGTGAAGATTTCTGTACGGGTTGTTCTTTTGTTGTTGTTATTGTCATTATTATTAAGATCATGATTTGTATAGTTTGTATATAACTACACATTTGCTAATTGGTGTGAAAATATCACACACGTTGTTAATGATAAAGTGATAGATCATTGGTTTGATGGAAGTGCCACCCAAAATGGTTTTTATTCAGTTGGAGATTGGTAAGATATTCTGTATGACGCAACATAAATAAAGGAGGAAGAAATGGAGATGAATGAAAGCTGAACTATAGAATGGATGTTAATTTTAAAAGCAATAACAGTAGTCGTGAATTTATTCATGGTGATATGCATGACAGTGGTGGCAATAGCCATGATGATTATTTTTTAAATATTCTTTATAATTTAATTAGTTAAATACACAGTTGAATCTCCCTCTACTTTTGCCATAACATCCATTGCCATTTTTCTTCAGTTTATGATTGGGAGTATTCGATAGTGTAGTGGTTAGAATGCTGGATTGTCAATCAAGAGCTCATGGGTTCAAATCCTTGCCAGAGCAGAACTTTGTGTCAATATTTCTACCCCACCTGCACCTGTAGCTGACTGTCGGTGGGAAGATGAGAGGGAGAAGAAGTGGGCTTAGCCAAACACCCTCTAATCCCTCTTATGCTGAGGCTAAGAAAATGAAGTCGCTCAGGGGCGGCGATCCTGGGGGGGGCGGGTTCAGGGGGACAAGCTCCTCCACCTTTTACAGAGAGGGGACATATTATACGTGTGTACCCCACATTTCCATGGCTGCCTCAGGACTAGCTCAAGCAAATTCTCTGCTTCTTATTCTTATGATGGTGCAATACAATAACACAAGTTTTAGTTCTTCTTTTAAGCCAACTTAGTACATAATTATAGTCAGTAAATCTGAATCTGACTGCAGGTCATACATATTCCAAGTTTTATCATCAAAATGATGAGTGAATTTTATAAAAAGTTTGCTAAATACCGAAATAGTGGTCAATGAGTTGAGTTTATCGAGTTTTAATCAAATACATACCAATCATTAGTTTGCAATTACACAGACTGAGCACAAACATCAGTAAAGTAATATATAAAAATAACTTAATCAAAAAAATGCTGACACTGACTTACAAACTTAATACTGGTGCAACAGACAGTGCATGATGAGTGGCAGCTTATTATATGGCGATTTTTCATTTGCAGTCTTGAAGACGAAGACGTCGGAGTCGTAGAAAATCGCCCCAAGAAGTCGAACGTTTTGATGCGCGCATGTCGAGCAGCTGTTCCAATTCAGTTGTCTCTTCTTCTGCTTCTTTGCGCAACGTACCTCATCGCATTCACCTGTACAGACGATCATTGTGCCAATGCTAACAACCTCCAGAACTCATTTCAACCAATGCTGATTTACAGAAATGGCGCCCCACCCACGTAATCCTTTGTGGCTCCATCTGTTGATGCCGCTTATTGTCGACTTAATTAATGCCTGACGATTACTGATTATGTTGTATACAAGCTTGCTTTGGCGCAATGACTGCTTAACATGTGATCTGATAAACTGATATTCGTAGATATTATTATTAAACATGTAAGCTAACTCAACTAATAAATTGTACCCATTCTGCTTTAACATAATTTTGTATGCATGCATACATACATATATACATTCATTCATGTATATATGTATGTATACATTGTGCATACCAAGTACATACATACATACATCCATATGTAAATACAATTGTACAGATGCATATATTTATATACACACTCATTAATGTATCTAGAATGTGTGTGATTATATTTGAATACATTTATTTCCATGTTTTTATATAGTATTTAATGTGATACAATTGTTTTTCTTCTGTTCCTTCTAATTTCATGTCATCACACCTCTTCCACTTTGAATTTCAGTTTTATACTTGCATGTTGCGAACAAAATAAGGCCTAATGTTTTTTTAAACATCTTTATTATGATTGGGAATGCAATTGCAAGAATGCTAATATTTATGTTTGCCAAAGTTAAATGCAATTTCAAACTATCAAGGTTAGAAGAAAGTCATCTGATGTGACTAAGTTTAACCAAGGTAGTGGTGAATTAGAATATTAATATAAGGGGTAGTGGTCAAAACTGTTTCAGAAGTTCTTTTAAGAGATTTAGCAAACCGTTTTGTAGACTAATGATGCTTCCCTGATTGCTGCTGATAAGAGATATTAGTGTTACACATGATATGAATTTAGTACCAATTGATATCAGTCTTTGCCCTGTGCTGTGAGTGTATGTGCTTAAGTTGATGGCTGGTGATAGGACAACTTAATACAAATGAGAATATGGTGGTAGACCTAATAGCAACTGTTTGCCCATCTCTTGCCAGAAGATGTGCTTGATTTTAAAAATTCCATTTCCCTTTTTGTCCTACCTCACTAGTTTGGTAAATATTGATTTGTTCTTTTATATGTATTGATTGATTGATTAATAAGTCTCTATTGATTAGTTTGGTGTACGTTACTCGGTTACGTAGATGATGTAAAACGTGCATTTTGATTATATTAACTCGTGAGTGTTTTATTTTCATGGCTCTGTGAACTTTTTGCATTTGTTTTATGTGTGTTTGAATTATGTGTATAAGTATACACACACTGATTTTAGCTTGTTTTTTCTTCCCTATAAATGCCATTAATTTTATGATTTGTTCTTCTTTGTACTTAAAACAAACTTAATTGACAAAAGAATTATATAATATTATACACATTGTGAGCCCTGCCTGATGTCACTGCCATTCTCAATCCATTTTGCAATATGTATTTGGAACAATGACACTTGATGCTTGCTTGCAGTTCACCATGGGTGAATAAGTCTGTAAAGCATGTGCAGGCAAATGACTGTGAAGACCTTCTTAGAACTATTTGCATACCGACACATGCCTGTATGCACAGGTCTACCGCGAGGGGAGAGTAGTGAGAAAAATGCCCAGGGGCCTGTCCCTCAATCAACTTAGGAAAAATATTATAATCAATTATAAAATGTGATTTATGCCTTTTTAAATATAACATTACTGACTACTGAGACTTAAATGCAATTAATTTAAACTTTGAATATCACTGTACGGCTCTGCCTAGAGTCTTGAAAATTCTCCGCAATTTTTGTGCAAATGGGCCCAGAATTTCTATCAGCTGGCGTGTGTTTACAATGCAACTGTCATTATGATTAGTTCAGAAGTGCAAGCACACCTCTATTCGCTCAAGGTCCCTGCACAGTAACTCCAAAGGTCCATTAGGTATAGGTGTAAGGTGCAAGTTGGTATCACCAAATCAGAGACAGCTTTATACCGAATGTGCTGTCGGAGAGGAAGCCAGTGCAGAACCTTCAACATGTATCTTATGACATGGTCATATTTTGGTATTTTGCCCAATAAGACACGCTGTGGCTCACATTATACAATCAAGCAGTGCTTTTTATTCTAGAAAAAATGTGCCGAAACTCATCTTTTAGTCGAAAGAAATTACGCTAAATTAGCTACCAAATAAAGTCAATTTTAAAGGACACAATCATCACAATCTATACACTTACTTATAAAATAATGTTAGAATGTAAAAAATTGACAAGTCTTGTATCAAATTCTAGAGTTTTTGCACAACTACTATTTCTATTTTATGGTAATTGAAAAAAGTACCAGAAAAAAAGCACTGCAATCGAGCATAAGAATCTGCTGGCAGGCAGACCAGAATGGAGGCTTAAACAGTAATTAAGCCTTGTGGTTATGAAAGCATGGACAAGGGGGTAGTTGCAGCACATACCGCTAACGAACATGCAACAGTACAGAGCTGATAAGGTTGGTAATGACAATCACTGCTAAGGCTATGCAAATGTGGTTCAAATGTAGGCTTTTTGTCCAACAGAGTCAGGGATGGTAGTTGAAAAATTGTAGATAGGAAATTTGTTAAAATAATTAATATCTATGGTCATCCATCGCTCTAGCTGAGGGTATTCAATCTTTCTCTCTTTTCTCCTGAATGTCGTCCAATCATCCCTCCCTTAATGCTTCTAAATACCCAATTTATCTGCTTTGATACTCCTCACTCAGCAACTTCTGAAGTTTGATTTTGTTCTCCTCTCTGAAATTTGTAAATTCTGTGTGTTCCAGAAATTTTCCTTGAGCGCCACTCAGGCCTGTGCAGGAAATAAGTAAGTACATATTCACCAGCTGCATATCTGCACTCTGGTGTTACCTACATTGCAGTCATTTTGAAGTACAGCATACTGATTAAAAGGACTTTCGTACTTGATTGTCTGCCTGTGGAACACAGTCATGAGATTGTTGGCATAGGGAGTAGGAGGTCGTCTTTATTGGAGCAAGGAAAATGAGCAGAACGTGGCCTTAGTTCTCATTCTCAAATACCGCTTTTAAAAGGCCAGCATCGGCCAACTGTCTGTTTGAATGCAGATTCATCTTCTGGCAGGTATCGTTGACGAATCCATCGATTCACCAGCGGCGGATCCAGACCACCTAGTAAGGGGGGGGGCGATTTTTAGGTTTTAGTAGCAACCGCAGGTTGCCACTAAAACTCTAAAATCTAAATCTAAAACTCTAGTCTTCATCAAATGATTGTATTTCAAATTTCAATAATTATAAATTACTTCAAAATATAATTTACAACAGTGTATATCTACATTAAAATTTGAACATTTTTGTTGACATTGCATACTTTCTTTATAAAGGGCTGCAAAAGCCAAGTAAAAATCGTTAAAGAAATTTCTTTCCAAATAATATAAGGGGGGGGCGATCGCCCCCATCGCCCCCCCTATGGATCCGCTACAGTACACAAAACATTTATGCGGCTCAAAAATATAACGCGTTTTAGCTTCGCGGCCGACAGTTCTTTGCAGATGTCTAAAGAAGGCACCAACCCTGACCATAAACGACGTCTACCTTGATCCTCACGATGCTTAACCTGACCCTTTCCATATGCGGCGTAACAATTACGCACGGAAAAATAACTTCTGCGGCCGAAAGTTCTTTGCAGATGTTCAAAAACAGCACCAACCCTGACCCTAAACGGTCGCAACTCGACAAATTTTATATGTGTTCGGCTGTAGAAGAAACATTTTCGAGATACTGATCGCGAATCAAAAGTTTAACCTGACCCATTCCTCATGCGGCGTAACAATTACGCACGGAAACACAACTTCTGCGGCCGAAAGTTCTTTGCAGATGCCAAAAAGCGGCACCAACCCTGACACTAAACGACCCACACAACGCCTAATTGTACCGTCACGATGCTTAACCTGACCCTTTCCGACTCTCACAACGCACATTAAATTTTTCGGTGTTTTCAACTGTGCGCATGCGCCAAAGGTTGCGCGTGCGTAGAGGTCATGACTCGCGGAAAGTTGTATCTGTTCGGCCGCACAAAATGATGGGGCATCAAAAGTGAACCAATTTCAGTAGATTCTGAAATATTTCACTTTGATTCGATAGGTGGCAGCACGGTTTTGAAAAAGCCCACAAGATCGAATTACTGCATTTGTGGAAACGTTGTCCTGTTACAGCCTTGTATTGGCATATAGGCCGAACGCCTCAGAATCCAGCCGTTAGCGTTGCGAATTGTCAGCATGTCGATTGGCGCTATATAATTGATCGATCACAGATTAACCAACAGAACTCAATGTAACACTTAGACGCTTCCCATTTAATGTAGACAACACATTTATGCGGCGCAAACATTAAGCGTTAATCACAAAGCGTTTTAGCTTCGCGGCCGAAACTTCGACCTCAACGCAGCGAAAAATTACTTCTGCGGCCGAAAGTCCTATGCAGATGTCTAAAGACGGCACTAACCCTGACCATAAACGACGCCTAACTGGACCCTCACGATGCTTAACCTGACCCTTTCCTTATGCGGCGTAACAATTACGCACGGAAAAATAACTTCTGCGGCCGAAAGTTCTTTGCAGATGCCTAAAAGCGGCACCAACCCTGACACTAAACGACCCACACAACGCCTAATTGTACCGTCACGATGCTTAACCTGACCCTTTCCGACTCTCACAACGCACATTAAATTTTTCGGTGTTTTCAACTGTGCGCATGCGCCAAAGGTTGCGCGTGCGTAGAGGTCATGACTCGCGGAAAGTTGTATCTGTTCGGCCGTAGTAATAACCTTTTCGAGAAAATGATGGGGCATCAAAAGTGAACCAATTTCAGAAGATACTGAAATATTACACTTTGATTCGATAGGTGGCAGCTCGGTTTTGAAAAAGCCCACAAGATCGAATTACTGCATTTGTGGAAACGTTGTCCTGTTACAGCCTTGTATTGGCATACAGGCCGAACGCCTCAGAATCCAGCCGTTAGCGTTGCGAATTGTCAGCATGTCGATTGGCGCTATATAATTGATCGATCACAGATTAACCAACAGAACTCAATGTAACACTTAGACGCTTCCCATTTAATGTAGACAACACATTTATGCGGCGCAAACATTAAGCGTTAATCACAAAGCGTTTTAGCTTCGCGGCCGAAACTTCGACCTCAACGCAGCGAAAAATTAGTTCTGCGGCCGAAAGTCCTATGCAGATGTCTAAAGACGGCACTAACCCTGACCATAAACGACGCCTAACTGGACCCTCACGATGCTTAACCTGACCCTTTCCTTATGCGGCGTAACAATTACGCACGGAAAAATAACTTCTGCGGCCGAAAGTTCTTTGCAGATGCCTAAAAGCGGCACCAACCCTGACACTAAACGACCCACACAACGCCTAATTGTACCGTCACGATGCTTAACCTGACCCTTTCCGACTCTCACAACGCACATTAAATTTTTCGGTGTTTTCAACTGTGCGCATGCGCCAGAAGGTTGCGCGTGCGTAGAGGTCATGACTCGCGGAAAGTTGTATCTGTTCGGCCGTAGAAAAAACCTTTTCGAGAAAATCATGGGGCATCATAAGTGAACCAATTTAAGAAGATACTGAAATATTTCACTTTGATTCGATAGGTGGCAGCACGGTTTTGAAAAAGCCCACAAGATCCATTTGAGGAAACGTTGTCCTGTTACAGCCTTGTATTGGCATACAGGCCGAACGCCTTAGAATCCAGCCTTGAGCGTTGCGAATTGTCAGCATGTCGATTGGCGCCATATAAGCGATCGATCACAGATTAACCAACAGAACTCAATGTAACACTCAGACGCTTCCCATTTAACGTAGACAACACATTTATGCGGCGCTAAAATTACAAAGCGTTTTAGCTTCGCGGCCGAAACTTCGACCTCAACGCAGCGAAAAATTACTTCTGCGGCCGAGAGTCCTTTGCAGATGTCTAAAGACGGCACTAACCCTGACCATAAACGACGCCTAACTGGACCCTCACGATGCTTAACCTGACCCTATCCTTATGCGGCGTAACAATTACGCACGGAAAAATAACTTCTACGGCCGAAAGTTCTTTGCAGATGTCTAAAGACGGCACTAACCCTGACCATAAACGACGCCGACCTTGACCCTGACGATGCTTAACCTGACCCTTTCCTAATGCGGCGTAACAATTACGCACGGAAAAATAACTTCCGCGGCCGAAAGTTCTTTGCAGATGTCTAAAGACGACACTAACCCTGACCATAAACGACGCCTAACTTGACCATGACGATGCTAAACATGACCCTTTCCATATGCGGCGTAACAATTACGCACGGAAAAATAACTTCTGCGGCCGAAAGTTCTTTGCAGATGTCTAAGGACGGCAATAACCCTGACCATAAACGACGCCCAACTGGACCCTCACGATGCTTAACCTGACCCTATCCTTATGCGGCGTAACAATTACGCACGAAAAATATCTTCTACGGCCGAAAGTTCTTTGCAGATGTCCAAAAACGGCACCAACCCTGACCCTAAACGGTCGCAACTCGACAAATTTTATATGTGTTCGGCTGTAGAAGAAACATTTTCGAGATACTGATCGCGAATCAAAAGCTTAACCTGACCCTTTCCTCATGCGGCGTAACAATTACGCACGGAAAAATAACTTCTGCGGCCGAAAGTTCTTTGCAGATGCCAAAAAGCGGCATCAACAGTGACACTAAACGACCCACACAACGCCTAATTGTACCGTCACGATGCTTAACCTGACCCTTTCCGACTCTCACAACGCACATTAAATTTTTCGGTGTTTTCAACTGTGCGCATGCGCCAAAGGTTGCGCGTGCGTAGAGGTCATGACTCGCGGAAAGTTGAATCTGTTCGGCTGTACAAGTAACATTTTCGAGAAAATGATGGGGCATCAAAAGTGAACCAATTTAAGAAGATACTGAAATATTTCACTTTGATTCGATAGGTGGCAGCTCGGTTTTGAAAAAGCCCACAAGATCGAATTACTGCATTTGTGGAAACGTTGTCCTGTTACAGCCTTGTATTGGCATACAGGCCGAACGCCTCAGAATCCAGCCGTTAGCGTTGCGAATTGTCAGCATGTCGATTGGCGCCATATAATTGATCGATCACAGATTAACCAACAAAACTCAATGTAACACTCAGACGCTTCCCATTTAACGTAGACAACACATTTATGCGGCGCCAAAATTACAAAGCGTTTTAGCTTCGCGGCCGAAACTTCGGCCTCTCAACGCACGGAAAAATTAGTTCTGCGGCCGAAAGTTCTTTGCAGATCCCTAAAAGCGGCACCAACAGTGACACTAAACCACCCACACAACGCCTAATTGTACCGTTACGATGCTTAACCTGACCCTTTCCGACTCTCACAACGCTCATTAAATTTTTCGGTGTTTTCAACTGTGCGCATGCGCCAAAGGTTGCGCGTGCGTAGAGGTCATGACTCGCGGAAAGTTGTATCTGTTCGGCCGTACAAGTAACATTTTCGAGAAAATGATGGGGCATCAAAAGTGAACCAATTTCAGAAGATACTGAAATATTTCACTTTGATTCGATAGGTGGCAGCACGGTTTTGAAAAAGCCCACAAGATCCATTTGAGGAAACGTTGTCCTGTTACAGCCTTGTATTGGCATACAGGCCGAACGCCTTAGAATCCAGCCTTGAGCGTTGCGAATAACTTCTGCGGCCGAAAGTTCTTTGCAGATGCCAAAAAGCGACACCAACAGAGACACTAAACGACCCACACAACGCCTAATTGTACCGTCACGATGCTTAACCTGACCCTTTCCGACTCTCACAACGCACATTAAATTTTTCGGTGTTTTCAACTGTGCGCATGCGCCAAAGGTTGCGCGTGCGTAGAGGTCATGACTCGCGGAAAGTTGTATCTGTTCGGCCGTAGTAATAACCTTTTCGAGAAAATGATGGGGCATCAAAAGTGAACCAATTTCAGAAGATACTGAAATATTACACTTTGATTCGATAGGTGGCAGCTCGGTTTTGAAAAAGCCCACAAGATCGAATTACTGCATTTGTGGAAACGTTGTCCTGTTACAGCCTTGTATTGGCATACAGGCCGAACGCCTCAGAATCCAGCCGTTAGCGTTGCGAATTGTCAGCATGTCGATTGGCGCTATATAATTGATCGATCACAGATTAACCAACAAAACTCAATGCAACACTCAGACGCTTCCCATTTAATGTAGACAACACATTTATGCGGCGCAAACATTAAGCGTTAATCACAAAGCGTTTTAGCTTCGCGGCCGAAACTTCGACCTCAACGCAGCGAAAAATTACTTCTGCGGCCGAGAGTCCTTTGCAGATGTCTAAAGACGGCACTAACCCTGACCATAAACGACGCCTAACTGGACCCACACGATGCTTAACCTGACCCTTTCCTTATGCGGCGTAACAATTACGCACGGAAAAATAACTTCTACGGCCGAAAGTTCTTTGCAGATGCCTAAAAGCGGCACCAACCCTGACACTAAACGACCCACACAACGCCTAATTGTACCGTCACGATGCTTAACCTGACCCTTTCCGACTCTCACAACGCACATAAAATTTTTCGGTGTTTTCAACTGTGCGCATGCGCCAAAGGTTGCGCGTGCGTAGAGGTCATGACTCACGGAAAGTTGTATCTGTTCGGCCGTACAAGTAACATATTTCGAGAAAATGATGGGGCATCAAAAGTGAACCAATTTCTGTAGATTCTGAAATATTTCACTTTGATTCGATAGGTGGCAGCACGATTTTGAAATAGCCCACAAGATCGAATTACTGCATTTGGGGAAACGTTGTCCTGTTACAGCCTTGTATTGGCATACAGGCCGAACGCCTCAGAATCCAGCCTTGAGCGTTGCGAATTGTCAGCATGTCGATTGGCGCTATATAATTGATCGATCACAGATTAACCAACAAGACTCAATGACACACGCAGACGCTTCCCATTTAACGTAGACAACACATTTATGCGGCGCAAACATTAAGCGTTAATCACAAAGCGTTTTAGCTTCGCGGCCGAAACTTCGACCTCAACGCAGCGAAAAATTACTTCTGCGGCCGAAAGTTCTTTGCAGATGTCTAAAGACGGCACTAACCCTGACCATAAACGACGCCTAACTGGACCCACACGATGCTTAACCTGACCCTTTCCTTATGCGGCGTAACAATTACGCACGGAAAAATAACTTCTACGGCCGAAAGTTCTTTGCAGATGTCCAAAAACGGCACCAACCCTGACCCTAAACGGTCGCAACTCGACAAATTTTATATGTGTTCGGCTGTAGAAGAAACATTTTCGAGATACTGATCGCGAATCAAAAGTTTAACCTGACCCATTCCTCATGCGGCGTAACAATTACGCACGGAAACATAACTTCTGCGGCCGAAAGTTCTTTGCAGATGCCAAAAAGCGGCACCAATTCTGACACTAAACGACCCACACAACGCCTAATTGTACCGTCACGATGCTTAACCTGACCCTTTCCGACTCTCACAACGCACATTAAATTTTTCGGTGTTTTCAACTGTGCGCATGCGCCAAAGGTTGCGCGTGCGTAGAGGTCATGACTCGCGGAAAGTTGTATCTGTTCGGCCGCACAAAATGATGGGGCATCAAAAGTGAACCAATTTCAGTAGATTCTGAAATATTTCACTTTGATTCGATAGGTGGCAGCACGGTTTTGAAAAAGCCCACAAGATCGAATTACTGCATTTGTGGAAACGTTGTCCTGTTACAGCCTTGTATTGGCATATAGGCCGAACGCCTCAGAATCCAGCCGTTAGCGTTGCGAATTGTCAGCATGTCGATTGGCGCTATATAATTGATCGATCACAGATTAACCAACAGAACTCAATGTAACACTTAGACGCTTCCCATTTAATGTAGACAACACATTTATGCGGCGCAAACATTAAGCGTTAATCACAAAGCGTTTTAGCTTCGCGGCCGAAACTTCGACCTCAACGCAGCGAAAAATTACTTCTGCGGCCGAAAGTCCTATGCAGATGTCTAAAGACGGCACTAACCCTGACCATAAACGACGCCTAACTGGACCCTCACGATGCTTAACCTGACCCTTTCCTTATGCGGCGTAACAATTACGCACGGAAAAATAACTTCTGCGGCCGAAAGTTCTTTGCAGATGCCTAAAATCGGCACCAACCCTGACACTAAACGACCCACACAACGCCTAATTGTACCGTCACGATGCTTAACCTGACCCTTTCCGACTCTCACAACGCACATTAAATTTTTCGGTGTTTTCAACTGTGCGCATGCGCCAGAAGGTTGCGCGTGCGTAGAGGTCATGACTCGCGGAAAGTTGTATCTGTTCGGCCGTAGAAATAACCTTTTCGAGAAAATCATGGGGCATCATAAGTGAACCAATTTAAGAAGATACTGAAATATTTCACTTTGATTCGATAGGTGGCAGCACGGTTTTGAAAAAGCCCACAAGATCCATTTGAGGAAACGTTGTCCTGTTACAGTCTTGTATTGGCATACAGGCCGAACGCCTTAGAATCCAGCCTTGAGCGTTGCGAATTGTCAGCATGTCGATTGGCGCCATATAAGCGATGGATCACAGATTAACCAACAGAACTCAATGTAACACTCAGACGCTTCCCATTTAACGTAGACAACACATTTATGCGGCGCCAAAATTACAAAGCGTTTTAGCTTCGCGGCCGAAACTTCGACCTCAACGCAGCGAAAAATTACTTCTGCGGCCGAGAGTCCTTTGCAGATGTCTAAAGACGGCACTAACCCTGACCATAAACGACGCCTAACTGGACCCTCACGATGCTTAACCTGACCCTATCCTTATGCGGCGTAACAATTACGCACGGAAAAATAACTTCTACGGCCGAAAGTTCTTTGCAGATGTCCAAAAACGGCACCAACCCTGACCCTAAACGGTCGCAACTCGACAAATTTTATATGTGTTCGGCTGTAGAAGAAACATTTTCGAGATACTGATCGCGAATCAAAAGCTTAACCTGACCCTTTCCTCATGCGGCGTAACAATTACGCACGGAAAAATAACTTCTGCGGCCGAAAGTTCTTTGCAGATGCCAAAAAGCGACACCAACAGAGACACTAAACGACCCACACAACGCCTAATTGTACCGTTACGATGCTTAACCTGACCCTTTCTGACTCTCACAACGCACATTAAATTTTTCGGTGTTTTCAACTGTGCGCATGCGCCAAAGGTTGCGCGTGCGTAGAGGTCATGACTCGCGGAAAGTTGTATCTGTTCGGCCGTACAAGTAACATTTTCGAGAAAATGATGGGGCATCAAAAGTGAACCAATTTCAGAAGATACTGAAATATTTCACTTTGATTCGATAGGTGGCAGCACGGTTTTGAAAAAGCCCACAAGATCGAATTACTGCATTTGTGGAAACGTTGTCCTGTTACAGCCTTGTATTGGCATACAGGCCGAACGCCTCAGAATCCAGCCGTTAGCGTTGCGAATTGTCAGCATGTCGATTGGCGCTATATAATTGATCGATCACAGATTAACCAACAAAACTCAATGCAACACTCAGACGCTTCCCATTTAATGTAGACAACACATTTATGCGGCGCAAACATTAAGCGTTAATCACAAAGCGTTTTAGCTTCGCGGCCGAAACTTCGACCTCAACGCAGCGAAAAATTAGTTCTGCGGCCGAAAGTTCTTTGCAGATGCCTAAAAGCGGCACCAACCCTGACACTAAACGACCCACACAACGCCTAATTGTACCGTCACGATGCTTAACCTGACCCTTTCCGACTCTCACAACGCACATTAAATTTTTCGGTGTTTTCAACTGTGCGCATGCGCCAGAAGGTTGCGCGTGCGTAGAGGTCATGACTCGCGGAAAGTTGTATCTGTTCGGCCGTAGAAAAAACCTTTTCGAGAAAATCATGGGGCATCATAAGTGAACCAATTTAAGAAGATACTGAAATATTTCACTTTGATTCGATAGGTGGCAGCACGGTTTTGAAAAAGCCCACAAGATCCATTTGAGGAAACGTTGTCCTGTTACAGCCTTGTATTGGCATACAGGCCGAACGCCTTAGAATCCAGCCTTGAGCGTTGCGAATTGTCAGCATGTCGATTGGCGCCATATAAGCGATCGATCACAGATTAACCAACAGAACTCAATGTAACACTCAGACGCTTCCCATTTAACGTAGACAACACATTTATGCGGCGCCAAAATTACAAAGCGTTTTAGCTTCGCGGCCGAAACTTCGACCTCAACGCAGCGAAAAATTACTTCTGCGGCCGAGAGTCCTTTGCAGATGTCTAAAGACGGCACTAACCCTGACCATAAACGACGCCTAACTGGACCCTCACGATGCTTAACCTGACCCTATCCTTATGCGGCGTAACAATTACGCACGGAAAAATAACTTCTACGGCCGAAAGTTCTTTGCAGATGTCCAAAAACGGCACCAACCCTGACCCTAAACGGTCGCAACTCGACAAATTTTATATGTGTTCGGCTGTAGAAGAAACATTTTCGAGATACTGATCGCGAATCAAAAGCTTAACCTGACCCTTTCCTCATGCGGCGTAACAATTACGCACGGAAAAATAACTTCTGCGGCCGAAAGTTCTTTGCAGATGCCAAAAAGCGACACCAACAGAGACACTAAACGACCCACACAACGCCTAATTGTACCGTTACGATGCTTAACCTGACCCTTTCTGACTCTCACAACGCACATTAAATTTTTCGGTGTTTTCAACTGTGCGCATGCGCCAAAGGTTGCGCGTGCGTAGAGGTCATGACTCGCGGAAAGTTGTATCTGTTCGGCCGTACAAGTAACATTTTCGAGAAAATGATGGGGCATCAAAAGTGAACCAATTTCAGAAGATACTGAAATATTTCACTTTGATTCGATAGGTGGCAGCACGGTTTTGAAAAAGCCCACAAGATCGAATTACTGCATTTGTGGAAACGTTGTCCTGTTACAGCCTTGTATTGGCATACAGGCCGAACGCCTTAGAATCCAGCCGTTAGCGTTGCGAATTGTCAGCATGTCGATTGGCGCTATATAATTGATCGATCACAGATTAACCAACAAAACTCAATGCAACACTCAGACGCTTCCCATTTAATGTAGACAACACATTTATGCGGCGCAAACATTAAGCGTTAATCACAAAGCGTTTTAGCTTCGCGGCCGAAACTTCGACCTCAACGCAGCGAAAAATTAGTTCTGCGGCCGAAAGTTCTTTGCAGATGTCTAAAGACGGCACTAACCCTGACCATAAACGACGCCTAACTGGACCCACACGATGCTTAACCTGACCCTTTCCTTATGCGGCGTAACAATTACGCACGGAAAAATAACTTCTGCGGCCGAAAGTTCTTTGCAGATGCCTAAAAGCGGCACCAACCCTGACACTAAACGACCCACACAACGCCTAATTGTACCGTCACGATGCTTAACCTGACCCTTTCCGACTCTCACAACGCACATTAAATTTTTCGGTGTTTTCAACTGTGCGCATGCGCCAGAAGGTTGCGCGTGCGTAGAGGTCATGACTCGCGGAAAGTTGTATCTGTTCGGCCGTAGAAAAAACCTTTTCGAGAAAATCATGGGGCATCATAAGTGAACCAATTTAAGAAGATACTGAAATATTTCACTTTGATTCGATAGGTGGCAGCACGGTTTTGAAAAAGCCCACAAGATCCATTTGAGGAAACGTTGTCCTGTTACAGCCTTGTATTGGCATACAGGCCGAACGCCTTAGAATCCAGCCTTGAGCGTTGCGAATTGTCAGCATGTCGATTGGCGCCATATAAGCGATCGATCACAGATTAACCAACAGAACTCAATGTAACACTCAGACGCTTCCCATTTAACGTAGACAACACATTTATGCGGCGCCAAAATTACAAAGCGTTTTAGCTTCGCGGCCGAAACTTCGACCTCAACGCAGCGAAAAATTACTTCTGCGGCCGAGAGTCCTTTGCAGATGTCTAAAGACGGCACTAACCCTGACCATAAACGACGCCTAACTGGACCCTCACGATGCTTAACCTGACCCTATCCTTATGCGGCGTAACAATTACGCACGGAAAAATAACTTCTACGGCCGAAAGTTCTTTGCAGATGTCCAAAAACGGCACCAACCCTGACCCTAAACGGTCGCAACTCGACAAATTTTATATGTGTTCGGCTGTAGAAGAAACATTTTCGAGATACTGATCGCGAATCAAAAGCTTAACCTGACCCTTTCCTCATGCGGCGTAACAATTACGCACGGAAAAATAACTTCTGCGGCCGAAAGTTCTTTGCAGATGCCAAAAAGCGACACCAACAGAGACACTAAACGACCCACACAACGCCTAATTGTACCGTCACGATGTTTAACCTGACCCTTTCCGACTCTCACAACGCACATTAAATTTTTCGGTGTTTTCAACTGTGCGCATGCGCCAAAGGTTGCGCGTGCGTAGAGGTCATGACTCGCGGAAAGTTGTATCTGTTCGGCCGTAGTAATAACCTTTTCGAGAAAATGATGGGGCATCAAAAGTGAACCAATTTCAGAAGATACTGAAATATTACACTTTGATTCGATAGGTGGCAGCTCGGTTTTGAAAAAGCCCACAAGATCGAATTACTGCATTTGTGGAAACGTTGTCCTGTTACAGCCTTGTATTGGCATACAGGCCGAACGCCTCAGAATCCAGCCGTTAGCGTTGCGAATTGTCAGCATGTCGATTGGCGCTATATAATTGATCGATCACAGATTAACCAACAGAACTCAATGTAACACTTAGACGCTTCCCATTTAATGTAGACAACACATTTATGCGGCGCAAACATTAAGCGTTAATCACAAAGCGTTTTAGCTTCGCGGCCGAAACTTCGACCTCAACGCAGCGAAAAATTAGTTCTGCGGCCGAAAGTCCTATGCAGATGTCTAAAGACGGCACTAACCCTGACCATAAACGACG
Organism: Bimastos eiseni; assembly: GCA_959347315.1. Lineage (NCBI taxonomy): Eukaryota > Metazoa > Annelida > Clitellata > Crassiclitellata > Lumbricidae > Bimastos > Bimastos eiseni. Next base: position 15,995,443 of record OY365818.1, read on the forward strand.
CCTAACTGGACCCTCACGATGCTTAACCTGACCCTTTCCTTATGCGGCGTAACAATTACGCACGGAAAAATAACTTCTGCGGCCGAAAGTTCTTTGCAGATGCCTAAAAGCGGCACCAACCCTGACACTAAACGACCCACACAACGCCTAATTGTACCGTCACGATGCTTAACCTGACCCTTTCCGACTCTCACAACGCACATTAAATTTTTCGGTGTTTTCAACTGTGCGCATGCGCCAGAAGGTTGCGCGTGCGTAGAGGTCATGACTCGCGGAAAGTTGTATCTGTTCGGCCGTAGAAAAAACCTTTTCGAGAAAATCATGGGGCATCATAAGTGAACCAATTTAAGAAGATACTGAAATATTTCACTTTGATTCGATAGGTGGCAGCACGGTTTTGAAAAAGCCCACAAGATCCATTTGAGGAAACGTTGTCCTGTTACAGCCTTGTATTGGCATACAGGCCGAACGCCTTAGAATCCAGCCTTGAGCGTTGCGAATTGTCAGCATGTCGATTGGCGCCATATAAGCGATCGATCACAGATTAACCAACAGAACTCAATGTAACACTCAGACGCTTCCCATTTAACGTAGACAACACATTTATGCGGCGCCAAAATTACAAAGCGTTTTAGCTTCGCGGCCGAAACTTCGACCTCAACGCAGCGAAAAATTACTTCTGCGGCCGAGAGTCCTTTGCAGATGTCTAAAGACGGCACTAACCCTGACCATAAACGACGCCTAACTGGACCCTCACGATGCTTAACCTGACCCTATCCTTATGCGGCGTAACAATTACGCACGGAAAAATAACTTCTACGGCCGAAAGTTCTTTGCAGATGTCCAAAAACGGCACCAACCCTGACCCTAAACGGTCGCAACTCGACAAATTTTATATGTGTTCGGCTGTAGAAGAAACATTTTCGAGATACTGATCGCGAATCAAAAGCTTAACCTGACCCTTTCCTCATGCGGCGTAACAATTACGCACGGAAAAATAACTTCTGCGGCCGAAAGTTCTTTGCAGATGCCAAAAAGCGACACCAACAGAGACACTAAACGACCCACACAACGCCTAATTGTACCGTCACGATGTTTAACCTGACCCTTTCCGACTCTCACAACGCACATTAAATTTTTCGGTGTTTTCAACTGTGCGCATGCGCCAAAGGTTGCGCGTGCGTAGAGGTCATGACTCGCGGAAAGTTGTATCTGTTCGGCCGTAGTAATAACCTTTTCGAGAAAATGATGGGGCATCAAAAGTGAACCAATTTCAGAAGATACTGAAATATTACACTTTGATTCGATAGGTGGCAGCTCGGTTTTGAAAAAGCCCACAAGATCGAATTACTGCATTTGTGGAAACGTTGTCCTGTTACAGCCTTGTATTGGCATACAGGCCGAACGCCTCAGAATCCAGCCGTTAGCGTTGCGAATTGTCAGCATGTCGATTGGCGCTATATAATTGATCGATCACAGATTAACCAACAGAACTCAATGTAACACTTAGACGCTTCCCATTTAATGTAGACAACACATTTATGCGGCGCAAACATTAAGCGTTAATCACAAAGCGTTTTAGCTTCGCGGCCGAAACTTCGACCTCAACGCAGCGAAAAATTAGTTCTGCGGCCGAAAGTCCTATGCAGATGTCTAAAGACGGCACTAACCCTGACCATAAACGACGCCTAACTGGACCCTCACGATGCTTAACCTGACCCTTTCCTTATGCGGCGTAACAATTACGCACGGAAAAATAACTTCTGCGGCCGAAAGTTCTTTGCAGATGCCTAAAAGCGGCACCAACCCTGACACTAAACGACCCACACAACGCCTAATTGTACCGTCACGATGCTTAACCTGACCCTTTCCGACTCTCACAACGCACATTAAATTTTTCGGTGTTTTCAACTGTGCGCATGCGCCAGAAGGTTGCGCGTGCGTAGAGGTCATGACTCGCGGAAAGTTGTATCTGTTCGGCCGTAGAAAAAACCTTTTCGAGAAAATCATGGGGCATCATAAGTGAACCAATTTAAGAAGATACTGAAATATTTCACTTTGATTCGATAGGTGGCAGCACGGTTTTGAAAAAGCCCACAAGATCCATTTGAGGAAACGTTGTCCTGTTACAGCCTTGTATTGGCATACAGGCCGAACGCCTTAGAATCCAGCCTTGAGCGTTGCGAATTGTCAGCATGTCGATTGGCGCCATATAAGCGATCGATCACAGATTAACCAACAGAACTCAATGTAACACTCAGACGCTTCCCATTTAACGTAGACAACACATTTATGCGGCGCCAAAATTACAAAGCGTTTTAGCTTCGCGGCCGAAACTTCGACCTCAACGCAGCGAAAAATTACTTCTGCGGCCGAGAGTCCTTTGCAGATGTCTAAAGACGGCACTAACCCTGACCATAAACGACGCCTAACTGGACCCTCACGATGCTTAACCTGACCCTATCCTTATGCGGCGTAACAATTACGCACGGAAAAATAACTTCTACGGCCGAAAGTTCTTTGCAGATGTCCAAAAACGGCACCAACCCTGACCCTAAACGGTCGCAACTCGACAAATTTTATATGTGTTCGGCTGTAGAAGAAACATTTTCGAGATACTGATCGCGAATCAAAAGCTTAACCTGACCCTTTCCTCATGCGGCGTAACAATTACGCACGGAAAAATAACTTCTGCGGCCGAAAGTTCTTTGCAGATGCCTAAAATCGGCACCAACCCTGACACTAAACGACCCACACAACGCCTAATTGTACCGTCACGATGCTTAACCTGACCCTTTCCGACTCTCACAACGCACATTAAATTTTTCGGTGTTTTCAACTGTGCGCATGCGCCAAAGGTTGCGCGTGCGTAGAGGTCATGACTCGCGGAAAGTTGTATCTGTTCGGCCGTAGTAATAACCTTTTCGAGAAAATGATGGGGCATCAAAAGTGAACCAATTTCAGAAGATACTGAAATATTACACTTTGATTCGATAGGTGGCAGCTCGGTTTTGAAAAAGCCCACAAGATCGAATTACTGCATTTGTGGAAACGTTGTCCTGTTACAGCCTTGTATTGGCATACAGGCCGAACGCCTCAGAATCCAGCCGTTAGCGTTGCGAATTGTCAGCATGTCGATTGGCGCTATATAATTGATCGATCACAGATTAACCAACAAAACTCAATGCAACACTCAGACGCTTCCCATTTAATGTAGACAACACATTTATGCGGCGCAAACATTAAGCGTTAATCACAAAGCGTTTTAGCTTCGCGGCCGAAACTTCGACCTCAACGCAGCGAAAAATTACTTCTGCGGCCGAGAGTCCTTTGCAGATGTCTAAAGACGGCACTAACCCTGACCATAAACGACGCCTAACTGGACCCACACGATGCTTAACCTGACCCTTTCCTTATGCGGCGTAACAATTACGCACGGAAAAATAACTTCTACGGCCGAAAGTTCTTTGCAGATGCCTAAAAGCGGCACCAACCCTGACACTAAACGACCCACACAACGCCTAATTGTACCGTCACGATGCTTAACCTGACCCTTTCCGACTCTCACAACGCACATAAAATTTTTCGGTGTTTTCAACTGTGCGCATGCGCCAAAGGTTGCGCGTGCGTAGAGGTCATGACTCACGGAAAGTTGTATCTGTTCGGCCGTACAAGTAACATATTTCGAGAAAATGATGGGGCATCAAAAGTGAACCAATTTCTGTAGATTCTGAAATATTTCACTTTGATTCGATAGGTGGCAGCACGATTTTGAAATAGCCCACAAGATCGAATTACTGCATTTGGGGAAACGTTGTCCTGTTACAGCCTTGTATTGGCATACAGGCCGAACGCCTCAGAATCCAGCCTTGAGCGTTGCGAATTGTCAGCATGTCGATTGGCGCTATATAATTGATCGATCACAGATTAACCAACAAGACTCAATGACACACGCAGACGCTTCCCATTTAACGTAGACAACACATTTATGCGGCGCAAACATTAAGCGTTAATCACAAAGCGTTTTAGCTTCGCGGCCGAAACTTCGACCTCAACGCAGCGAAAAATTACTTCTGCGGCCGAAAGTTCTTTGCAGATGTCTAAAGACGGCACTAACCCTGACCATAAACGACGCCTAACTGGACCCACACGATGCTTAACCTGACCCTTTCCTTATGCGGCGTAACAATTACGCACGGAAAAATAACTTCTACGGCCGAAAGTTCTTTGCAGATGTCCAAAAACGGCACCAACCCTGACCCTAAACGGTCGCAACTCGACAAATTTTATATGTGTTCGGCTGTAGAAGAAACATTTTCGAGATACTGATCGCGAATCAAAAGTTTAACCTGACCCATTCCTCATGCGGCGTAACAATTACGCACGGAAACATAACTTCTGCGGCCGAAAGTTCTTTGCAGATGCCAAAAAGCGGCACCAATTCTGACACTAAACGACCCACACAACGCCTAATTGTACCGTCACGATGCTTAACCTGACCCTTTCCGACTCTCACAACGCACATTAAATTTTTCGGTGTTTTCAACTGTGCGCATGCGCCAAAGGTTGCGCGTGCGTAGAGGTCATGACTCGCGGAAAGTTGTATCTGTTCGGCCGCACAAAATGATGGGGCATCAAAAGTGAACCAATTTCAGTAGATTCTGAAATATTTCACTTTGATTCGATAGGTGGCAGCACGGTTTTGAAAAAGCCCACAAGATCGAATTACTGCATTTGTGGAAACGTTGTCCTGTTACAGCCTTGTATTGGCATATAGGCCGAACGCCTCAGAATCCAGCCGTTAGCGTTGCGAATTGTCAGCATGTCGATTGGCGCTATATAATTGATCGATCACAGATTAACCAACAGAACTCAATGTAACACTTAGACGCTTCCCATTTAATGTAGACAACACATTTATGCGGCGCAAACATTAAGCGTTAATCACAAAGCGTTTTAGCTTCGCGGCCGAAACTTCGACCTCAACGCAGCGAAAAATTACTTCTGCGGCCGAAAGTCCTATGCAGATGTCTAAAGACGGCACTAACCCTGACCATAAACGACGCCTAACTGGACCCTCACGATGCTTAACCTGACCCTTTCCTTATGCGGCGTAACAATTACGCACGGAAAAATAACTTCTGCGGCCGAAAGTTCTTTGCAGATGCCTAAAATCGGCACCAACCCTGACACTAAACGACCCACACAACGCCTAATTGTACCGTCACGATGCTTAACCTGACCCTTTCCGACTCTCACAACGCACATTAAATTTTTCGGTGTTTTCAACTGTGCGCATGCGCCAGAAGGTTGCGCGTGCGTAGAGGTCATGACTCGCGGAAAGTTGTATCTGTTCGGCCGTAGAAATAACCTTTTCGAGAAAATCATGGGGCATCATAAGTGAACCAATTTAAGAAGATACTGAAATATTTCACTTTGATTCGATAGGTGGCAGCACGGTTTTGAAAAAGCCCACAAGATCCATTTGAGGAAACGTTGTCCTGTTACAGTCTTGTATTGGCATACAGGCCGAACGCCTTAGAATCCAGCCTTGAGCGTTGCGAATTGTCAGCATGTCGATTGGCGCCATATAAGCGATGGATCACAGATTAACCAACAGAACTCAATGTAACACTCAGACGCTTCCCATTTAACGTAGACAACACATTTATGCGGCGCCAAAATTACAAAGCGTTTTAGCTTCGCGGCCGAAACTTCGACCTCAACGCAGCGAAAAATTACTTCTGCGGCCGAGAGTCCTTTGCAGATGTCTAAAGACGGCACTAACCCTGACCATAAACGACGCCTAACTGGACCCTCACGATGCTTAACCTGACCCTATCCTTATGCGGCGTAACAATTACGCACGGAAAAATAACTTCTACGGCCGAAAGTTCTTTGCAGATGTCCAAAAACGGCACCAACCCTGACCCTAAACGGTCGCAACTCGACAAATTTTATATGTGTTCGGCTGTAGAAGAAACATTTTCGAGATACTGATCGCGAATCAAAAGCTTAACCTGACCCTTTCCTCATGCGGCGTAACAATTACGCACGGAAAAATAACTTCTGCGGCCGAAAGTTCTTTGCAGATGCCAAAAAGCGACACCAACAGAGACACTAAACGACCCACACAACGCCTAATTGTACCGTTACGATGCTTAACCTGACCCTTTCTGACTCTCACAACGCACATTAAATTTTTCGGTGTTTTCAACTGTGCGCATGCGCCAAAGGTTGCGCGTGCGTAGAGGTCATGACTCGCGGAAAGTTGTATCTGTTCGGCCGTACAAGTAACATTTTCGAGAAAATGATGGGGCATCAAAAGTGAACCAATTTCAGAAGATACTGAAATATTTCACTTTGATTCGATAGGTGGCAGCACGGTTTTGAAAAAGCCCACAAGATCGAATTACTGCATTTGTGGAAACGTTGTCCTGTTACAGCCTTGTATTGGCATACAGGCCGAACGCCTCAGAATCCAGCCGTTAGCGTTGCGAATTGTCAGCATGTCGATTGGCGCTATATAATTGATCGATCACAGATTAACCAACAAAACTCAATGCAACACTCAGACGCTTCCCATTTAATGTAGACAACACATTTATGCGGCGCAAACATTAAGCGTTAATCACAAAGCGTTTTAGCTTCGCGGCCGAAACTTCGACCTCAACGCAGCGAAAAATTAGTTCTGCGGCCGAAAGTTCTTTGCAGATGTCTAAAGACGGCACTAACCCTGACCATAAACGACGCCTAACTGGACCCACACGATGCTTAACCTGACCCTTTCCTTATGCGGCGTAACAATTACGCACGGAAAAATAACTTCTGCGGCCGAAAGTTCTTTGCAGATGCCTAAAAGCGGCACCAACCCTGACACTAAACGACCCACACAACGCCTAATTGTACCGTCACGATGCTTAACCTGACCCTTTCCGACTCTCACAACGCACATTAAATTTTTCGGTGTTTTCAACTGTGCGCATGCGCCAGAAGGTTGCGCGTGCGTAGAGGTCATGACTCGCGGAAAGTTGTATCTGTTCGGCCGTAGAAAAAACCTTTTCGAGAAAATCATGGGGCATCATAAGTGAACCAATTTAAGAAGATACTGAAATATTTCACTTTGATTCGATAGGTGGCAGCACGGTTTTGAAAAAGCCCACAAGATCCATTTGAGGAAACGTTGTCCTGTTACAGCCTTGTATTGGCATACAGGCCGAACGCCTTAGAATCCAGCCTTGAGCGTTGCGAATTGTCAGCATGTCGATTGGCGCCATATAAGCGATCGATCACAGATTAACCAACAGAACTCAATGTAACACTCAGACGCTTCCCATTTAACGTAGACAACACATTTATGCGGCGCTAAAATTACAAAGCGTTTTAGCTTCGCGGCCGAAACTTCGACCTCAACGCAGCGAAAAATTACTTCTGCGGCCGAGAGTCCTTTGCAGATGTCTAAAGACGGCACTAACCCTGACCATAAACGACGCCTAACTGGACCCTCACGATGCTTAACCTGACCCTATCCTTATGCGGCGTAACAATTACGCACGGAAAAATAACTTCTACGGCCGAAAGTTCTTTGCAGATGTCCAAAAACGGCACCAACCCTGACCCTAAACGGTCGCAACTCGACAAATTTTATATGTGTTCGGCTGTAGAAGAAACATTTTCGAGATACTGATCGCGAATCAAAAGCTTAACCTGACCCTTTCCTCATGCGGCGTAACAATTACGCACGGAAAAATAACTTCTGCGGCCGAAAGTTCTTTGCAGATGCCAAAAAGCGACACCAACAGAGACACTAAACGACCCACACAACGCCTAATTGTACCGTCACGATGTTTAACCTGACCCTTTCCGACTCTCACAACGCACATTAAATTTTTCGGTGTTTTCAACTGTGCGCATGCGCCAAAGGTTGCGCGTGCGTAGAGGTCATGACTCGCGGAAAGTTGTATCTGTTCGGCCGTAGTAATAACCTTTTCGAGAAAATGATGGGGCATCAAAAGTGAACCAATTTCAGAAGATACTGAAATATTACACTTTGATTCGATAGGTGGCAGCTCGGTTTTGAAAAAGCCCACAAGATCGAATTACTGCATTTGTGGAAACGTTGTCCTGTTACAGCCTTGTATTGGCATACAGGCCGAACGCCTCAGAATCCAGCCGTTAGCGTTGCGAATTGTCAGCATGTCGATTGGCGCTATATAATTGATCGATCACAGATTAACCAACAGAACTCAATGTAACACTTAGACGCTTCCCATTTAATGTAGACAACACATTTATGCGGCGCAAACATTAAGCGTTAATCACAAAGCGTTTTAGCTTCGCGGCCGAAACTTCGACCTCAACGCAGCGAAAAATTAGTTCTGCGGCCGAAAGTCCTATGCAGATGTCTAAAGACGGCACTAACCCTGACCATAAACGACGCCTAACTGGACCCTCACGATGCTTAACCTGACCCTTTCCTTATGCGGCGTAACAATTACGCACGGAAAAATAACTTCTGCGGCCGAAAGTTCTTTGCAGATGCCTAAAAGCGGCACCAACCCTGACACTAAACGACCCACACAACGCCTAATTGTACCGTCACGATGCTTAACCTGACCCTTTCCGACTCTCACAACGCACATTAAATTTTTCGGTGTTTTCAACTGTGCGCATGCGCCAGAAGGTTGCGCGTGCGTAGAGGTCATGACTCGCGGAAAGTTGTATCTGTTCGGCCGTAGAAAAAACCTTTTCGAGAAAATCATGGGGCATCATAAGTGAACCAATTTAAGAAGATACTGAAATATTTCACTTTGATTCGATAGGTGGCAGCACGGTTTTGAAAAAGCCCACAAGATCCATTTGAGGAAACGTTGTCCTGTTACAGCCTTGTATTGGCATACAGGCCGAACGCCTTAGAATCCAGCCTTGAGCGTTGCGAATTGTCAGCATGTCGATTGGCGCCATATAAGCGATCGATCACAGATTAACCAACAGAACTCAATGTAACACTCAGACGCTTCCCATTTAACGTAGACAACACATTTATGCGGCGCCAAAATTACAAAGCGTTTTAGCTTCGCGGCCGAAACTTCGACCTCAACGCAGCGAAAAATTACTTCTGCGGCCGAGAGTCCTTTGCAGATGTCTAAAGACGGCACTAACCCTGACCATAAACGACGCCTAACTGGACCCTCACGATGCTTAACCTGACCCTATCCTTATGCGGCGTAACAATTACGCACGGAAAAATAACTTCTACGGCCGAAAGTTCTTTGCAGATGTCCAAAAACGGCACCAACCCTGACCCTAAACGGTCGCAACTCGACAAATTTTATATGTGTTCGGCTGTAGAAGAAACATTTTCGAGATACTGATCGCGAATCAAAAGCTTAACCTGACCCTTTCCTCATGCGGCGTAACAATTACGCACGGAAAAATAACTTCTGCGGCCGAAAGTTCTTTGCAGATGCCAAAAAGCGACACCAACAGAGACACTAAACGACCCACACAACGCCTAATTGTACCGTCACGATGTTTAACCTGACCCTTTCCGACTCTCACAACGCACATTAAATTTTTCGGTGTTTTCAACTGTGCGCATGCGCCAAAGGTTGCGCGTGCGTAGAGGTCATGACTCGCGGAAAGTTGTATCTGTTCGGCCGTAGTAATAACCTTTTCGAGAAAATGATGGGGCATCAAAAGTGAACCAATTTCAGAAGATACTGAAATATTACACTTTGATTCGATAGGTGGCAGCTCGGTTTTGAAAAAGCCCACAAGATCGAATTACTGCATTTGTGGAAACGTTGTCCTGTTACAGCCTTGTATTGGCATACAGGCCGAACGCCTCAGAATCCAGCCGTTAGCGTTGCGAATTGTCAGCATGTCGATTGGCGCTATATAATTGATCGATCACAGATTAACCAACAGAACTCAATGTAACACTTAGACGCTTCCCATTTAATGTAGACAACACATTTATGCGGCGCAAACATTAAGCGTTAATCACAAAGCGTTTTAGCTTCGCGGCCGAAACTTCGACCTCAACGCAGCGAAAAATTAGTTCTGCGGCCGAAAGTCCTATGCAGATGTCTAAAGACGGCACTAACCCTGACCATAAACGACGCCTAACTGGACCCTCACGATGCTTAACCTGACCCTTTCCTTATGCGGCGTAACAATTACGCACGGAAAAATAACTTCTGCGGCCGAAAGTTCTTTGCAGATGCCTAAAAGCGGCACCAACCCTGACACTAAACGACCCACACAACGCCTAATTGTACCGTCACGATGCTTAACCTGACCCTTTCCGACTCTCACAACGCACATTAAATTTTTCGGTGTTTTCAACTGTGCGCATGCGCCAGAAGGTTGCGCGTGCGTAGAGGTCATGACTCGCGGAAAGTTGTATCTGTTCGGCCGTAGAAAAAACCTTTTCGAGAAAATCATGGGGCATCATAAGTGAACCAATTTAAGAAGATACTGAAATATTTCACTTTGATTCGATAGGTGGCAGCACGGTTTTGAAAAAGCCCACAAGATCCATTTGAGGAAACGTTGTCCTGTTACAGCCTTGTATTGGCATACAGGCCGAACGCCTTAGAATCCAGCCTTGAGCGTTGCGAATTGTCAGCATGTCGATTGGCGCCATATAAGCGATCGATCACAGATTAACCAACAGAACTCAATGTAACACTCAGACGCTTCCCATTTAACGTAGACAACACATTTATGCGGCGCCAAAATTACAAAGCGTTTTAGCTTCGCGGCCGAAACTTCGACCTCAACGCAGCGAAAAATTACTTCTGCGGCCGAGAGTCCTTTGCAGATGTCTAAAGACGGCACTAACCCTGACCATAAACGACGCCTAACTGGACCCTCACGATGCTTAACCTGACCCTATCCTTATGCGGCGTAACAATTACGCACGGAAAAATAACTTCTACGGCCGAAAGTTCTTTGCAGATGTCCAAAAACGGCACCAACCCTGACCCTAAACGGTCGCAACTCGACAAATTTTATATGTGTTCGGCTGTAGAAGAAACATTTTCGAGATACTGATCGCGAATCAAAAGCTTAACCTGACCCTTTCCTCATGCGGCGTAACAATTACGCACGGAAAAATAACTTCTGCGGCCGAAAGTTCTTTGCAGATGCCTAAAATCGGCACCAACCCTGACACTAAACGACCCACACAACGCCTAATTGTACCGTCACGATGCTTAACCTGACCCTTTCCGACTCTCACAACGCACATTAAATTTTTCGGTGTTTTCAACTGTGCGCATGCGCCAAAGGTTGCGCGTGCGTAGAGGTCATGACTCGCGGAAAGTTGTATCTGTTCGGCCGTAGTAATAACCTTTTCGAGAAAATGATGGGGCATCAAAAGTGAACCAATTTCAGAAGATACTGAAATATTACACTTTGATTCGATAGGTGGCAGCTCGGTTTTGAAAAAGCCCACAAGATCGAATTACTGCATTTGTGGAAACGTTGTCCTGTTACAGCCTTGTATTGGCATACAGGCCGAACGCCTCAGAATCCAGCCGTTAGCGTTGCGAATTGTCAGCATGTCGATTGGCGCTATATAATTGATCGATCACAGATTAACCAACAAGACTCAATGACACACGCAGACGCTTCCCATTTAATGTAGACAACACATTTATGCGGCGCAAACATTAAGCGTTAATCACAAAGCGTTTTAGCTTCGCGGCCTAAACTTCGACCTCAACGCAGCAAAAAATTACTTCTGCGGCCGAAAGTTCTTTGCAGATGTCTAAAGACGGCGCTAACCCTGACCATTAACGACGCCTAACTGGACCCTCACGATGCTTAACCTGACCCTTTCCATATGCGGCGTAACAATTACGCACGGAAAAATAACTTCTACGGCTGAAAGTTCTTTGCAGATGTCCAAAAACGGCACCAACCCTGACCCTAAACGGTCGCAACTCGACAAATTTTATATGTGTTCGGCTGTAGAAGAAACATTTTCGAGATACTGATCGCGAATCAAAAGTTTAACCTGACCCTTTCCTCATGCGGCGTAACAATTACGCACGGAAAAATAACTTCTGCGGCCGAAAGTTCTTTGCAGATGCCTAAAAGCGACACCAACCCTGACACTAAACGACCCACACAACGCCTAATTGTACCGTCACGATGCTTAACCTGACCCTTTCCGACTCTCACAACGCACATTAAATTTTTCGGTGTTTTCAACTGTGCGCATGCGCCAAAGGTTGCGCGGCGTAGAGGTCATGACTCGCGGAAAGTTGTATCTGTTCGGCCGCACAAAATGATGGGGCATCAAAAGTGAACCAATTTCAGTAGATTCTGAAATATTTCACTTTGATTCGATAGGTGGCAGCACGGTTTTGAAAAAGCCCACAAGATCGAATTACTGCATTTGTGGAAACGTTGTCCTGTTACAGCCTTGTATTGGCATACAGGCCGAACGCCTCAGAATCCAGCCGTTAGCGTTGCGAATTGTCAGCATGTCGATTGGCGCTATATAATTGATCGATCACAGATTAACCAACAAAACTCAATGCAACACTCAGACGCTTCCCATTTAATGTAGACAACACATTTATGCGGCGCAAACATTAAGCGTTAATCACAAAGCGTTTTAGCTTCGCGGCCGAAACTTCGACCTCAACGCAGCGAAAAATTACTTCTGCGGCCGAAAGTTCTTTGCAGATGTCTAAAGACGGCACTAACCCTGACCATAAACGACGCCTAACTGGACCCACACGATGCTTAACCTGACCCTTTCCTTATGCGGCGTAACAATTACGCACGGAAAAATAACTTCTACGGCCGAAAGTTCTTTGCAGATGCCTAAAAGCGGCACCAACCCTGACACTAAACGACCCACACAACGCCTAATTGTACCGTCACGATGCTTAACCTGACCCTTTCCGACTCTCACAACGCACATTAAATTTTTCGGTGTTTTCAACTGTGCGCATGCGCCAAAGGTTGCGCGTGCGTAGAGGTCATGACTCGCGGAAAGTTGTATCTGTTCGGCCGTAGTAATAACCTTTTCGAGAAAATGATGGGGCATCAAAAGTGAACCAATTTCAGAAGATACTGAAATATTACACTTTGATTCGATAGGTGGCAGCTCGGTTTTGAAAAAGCCCACAAGATCGAATTACTGCATTTGTGGAAACGTTGTCCTGTTACAGCCTTGTATTGGCATACAGGCCGAACGCCTCAGAATCCAGCCGTTAGCGTTGCGAATTGTCAGCATGTCGATTGGCGCTATATAATTGATCGATCACAGATTAACCAACAAGACTCAATGACACACGCAGACGCTTCCCATTTAATGTAGACAACACATTTATGCGGCGCAAACATTAAGCGTTAATCACAAAGCGTTTTAGCTTCGCGGCCTAAACTTCGACCTCAACACAGCAAAAAATTACTTCTGCGGCCGAAAGTTCTTTGCAGATGTCTAAAGACGGCGCTAACCCTGACCATTAACGACGCCTAACTGGACCCTCACGATGCTTAACCTGACCCATTCCATATGCGGCGTAACAATTACGCACGGAAAAATAACTTCTACGGCTGAAAGTTCTTTGCAGATGTCCAAAAACGGCACCAACCCTGACCCTAAACGGTCGCAACTCGACAAATTTTATATGTGTTCGGCTGTAGAAGAAGCATTTTCGAGATACTGATCGCGAATCAAAAGTTTAACCTGACCCTTTCCTCATGCGGCGTAACAATTACGCACGGAAAAATAACTTCTGCGGCCGAAAGTTCTTTGCAGATGCCTAAAAGCGACACCAACCCTGACACTAAACGACCCACACAACGCCTAATTGTACCGTCACGATGCTTAACCTGACCCTTTCCGACTCTCACAACGCACATTAAATTTTTCGGTGTTTTCAACTGTGCGCATGCGCCAAAGGTTGCGCGGCGTAGAGGTCATGACTCGCGGAAAGTTGTATCTGTTCGGCCGCACAAAATGATGGGGCATCAAAAGTGAACCAATTTCAGTAGATTCTGAAATATTTCACTTTGATTCGATAGGTGGCAGCACGGTTTTGTAAAAGCCCACAAGATCGAATTACTGCATTTGTGGAAACGTTGTCCTGTTACAGCCTTGTATTGGCATATAGGCCTAACGCCTCAGAATCCTGCCTTGAGCGTTGCGAATTGTCAGCATGTCGATTGGCGCTATATAATTGATCGATCACAGATTAACCAACAGAACTCAATGTAACACTTAGACGTTTCCCATTTAATGTAGACAACACATTTATGCGGCGCAAACATTAAGCGTTAATCACAAAGCGTTTTAGCTTCGCGGCCGAAACTTCGACCTCAACGCAGCGAAAAATTACTTCTGCGGCCGAAAGTTCTTTGCAGATGTCTAAAGACGGCACTAACCCTGACCATAAACGACGCCTAACTGGACCCTCACGATGCTTAACCTGACCCTTTCCTTATGCGGCGTAACAATTACGCACGGAAAAATAACTTCTGCGGCCGAAAGTTCTTTGCAGATGCCAATAAGCGGCACCAACAGAGACACTAAACGACCCACACAACGCCTAATTGTACCGTCACGATGCTTAACCTGACCCTTTCCGACTCTCACAACGCACATTAAATTTTTCGGTGTTTCAACTGTGCGCATGCGCCAAAGGTTGCGCGTGCGTAGAGGTCATGACTCGCGGAAATTTGTATCTGTTCGGCCGTAGAAATAACCTTTTCGAGAAAATCATGGGGCATCAAAAGTGAACCAATTTCAGAAGATACTGAAATATTTCACTTTGATTCGATAGGTGGCAGCACGGTTTTGAAAAAGCCCACAAAATCGAATTACTGCATTTCTGGAAACGTTGTCCTGTTATAGCCTTGTATTGGCATACAGGCCGAACGCCTCAGAATCCAGCCTTGAGCCCACAAGAAAAAGCCCACAAGATCGAATTCCTGCATTTGTATTGGCATACAGACATACAGACGCTTCCCATTTAACGTAGACAACCAGCGGCGGATCCACACCATCTAGTGAGGGGGGCGATTTTTAGGTTTTAGTGGCAACCACAGGTTGCCACTAAAACTCAAAAACTCTAAAATCTAAATCTGAAACTGTAGTCTTCATCAAATGATTGTATTTCAAATTTCAATATTTATAAATTACTTCAAAATATAATTTACAACAGTGTATATCTACATTAGAATTTGAATATTTTTGTTTACATTGCATACTTTCTTTATAAAGGGCTGCAAAAGCCAAGTAAAAATCGCTAAAGAAATTTCTTTCCAAATAATATAAGAGGGGCGATCGCCCCCATCGCCCCCCCTCCCTATGGATCCGCCACTGCGATTCACCACTGACTGCACCCAGACGCAAGCACGGCAAGAACCACAAGCACGTATAGTATTACGGCTCCTAACTTCGTATTAAAACAGATTACATGTACTGGCTGACTGACTGACTAACTGACTGACTAGCTTGCAAGCTGTCTTTAAACTATATTCTTTGTAAACAAACCTGTTGATATTGTCATGGAAATGAGCGTTCGCGTTCGGACGCGAAGCTTTCTGGGTTTCAAATACTTAGTGCATTATTTTGTTAATTCAGATTAACCATAAATATAAACGATGCCACAGGAATCGAGACTTGAAAAATTCATAAAGGACTTTGTACAAACGAAGTTAACAGAAGCTGTATATCTGTATCTTGACGATGCTATTATAATCCGTCCTTGTGACAAAAAGGGTTCCATGTTCTTGGCTTCTCTTTGGGCCAAAACACTGCAGAATGAGTCAAATTTTCCTCCGATTCGATACAAATATCGTCGTCAGGTAATAGAATCTGTAGATCATCTTGTTTTGGAAACGAAGGAAGTCAGCTTCGCCCTGAACATGACCACAGGTGCTTTGACCATGAATGGACCCTTCATATACGACTGGTTTACAGCGAAATTTAGAAACATTCTGGTTAATTTTGATTCTGAATTTGCTGAGAGTTGGACTTTCATTCCGACTGAGCCTGGTGACCTTCCAACAGTTGGCATTAGAGTCCAAGATGACTACGAGAAAGCAGGTAAGAAAAGGGCAGAAGGCTATTTAACATTGTTACCTGTTACTTTCATCTCGTAAGATGTGCCATGTAATTTTTAGAATAATGGTATTTACCTTTATTAGTCAGTCAGTGTAAGCTTACTATAGCGCTCCATCAAGATGGCTACTCAGAGACACTCTTGCTTTGACTACGACTGGAAAGAAAAAGTTAAAAGAAGAGTAGAATGCAGACATGGAATTTCTAGGCAAGAGGTGAAGCTCTTGGGAGCCCAAGCATAGAAAGTGCTCGATGATAAACATCGTACCATAGTGGTACATGTAAAGCGGATAACCAAGTCCCCATGGGTAGCAGAGCAGAGTTGGCGTCGGTCGCTATAGTGGTTGCAATGGGCCAACACGAGTCCTTGAGGTAGACCGGTGCCACACTTCAAAGGCAAGGACAGAGCAATGCACTGTGGGAAAGATAACCAGCGCAGACACCTTGCATATGAGCAGATAGCTGACCTGTTTTCGGGATGCCCCTATCAGGCATTCGGCTGAACGCAGAACTCGTTTCAATCTCCCAATATGTCTCCAAGGGCCACCAGCATATGTATGGAGGAGCAGCTTGTCTAGTCCAAAATCTTGATCCTAAACATTATGTTTAAAATAGCTGGTCCTGCTGAGTGAAACTCTTCACCAGAAGCGATCCAAAGATCCTCCTTGAATAATAATATTTATTTAAATTAAGCTTAATACTCATCTCTTCTCTAAGTATTTTGACAAGTCACTACTAATTGTGACACGACCTTTGAGTAAGACTTTTGTTTTATGAATGCATATTGTAAATACAAGTTCTATTACATACTATCGATCATATTTATTTATCCTTTCAGAGACCGAAGCGTATCTTCTTATGGAAAATCGAGGTCAAAGAATGAATGCAGCATTTGAACAGAAATTGAAGATACATTGCCATCAGTACTTAGAGGCAGATGCTGGTCATATATCTCTTTCAAAGGTAAAAATTGTCTTCACTGTTTCACATCCTCATGATTGCATAAGCCTACTTACTGTATATTATGGCCTATGGTGACTCCACCTGGATCTGTAGAATTTTTTTCCTTTGGGTCACACTGTGTAGCTCTAATTATAGCAGAACTCTTTAAGGATTAGTGTGTACAAAAGTGCATTGAAAACTATTCCCTCTTGTCATTATAGGGTTAAAAACATTTAAGAAGTGCTGAGTGGCAGTCCCATTTTAGTTTACTTACTTGCAAAGATTTTTCTTCATGCTGGAGCAGTTGCAAATGGTCATATGGGTCAGTGACTTATCCTAATCTCAATTTATGGTATGTAAATTCAAATTCCAAGCATGAACCACTGGTTGAAAACAATAATTGTATTGTTTTGGATTGCTAAAGTAAATACCATGTTTGACTAGAGCATGAGAACTGTTACAATCCTGGTTGTTTGACTCCATGTACACAGGCATTATTAAATTAGTTTTACTATGGTTAGACATCTATGTACATCATAAAATAGGAGAAGCATGCAGAAGGTATATTGTGAAACAGCTCACTTGTACCATTAGTACTTATGTCATACTTCTTTTATTAGCAGTGCTTTCTTTTTCATATGCCACATGGCTGAAAAATAACTATATTTTCTGTTAATTAACTATCACCTTGTTCGATGTATGAGTTTGTCCTTTATAATATTTGATAGGCCTTTGTTGAATCTATTGTGTTGCATCTGTTAGCCTCTTTGGTCAGCCAGTGAGGTCAATCACCAGTTGGAATTACTGGAATGTGGAGGAAACTATGAAACTTCAATGTACATATATCCACTTTGGCGATCTCTTCTGTGTCATTGGTTTAGGCAGCGAGATGCCAGTATTTATATGTCAACACCACTGCTTGATGTAGAACGACTGCAGGAACTCATCGAGGTTGTCATGGACTGTCAGTCTTTTGCCGCTCTCCGATCATTCTATGTCAGGTTCGATTGTGACACAGACTCCAACACAAATGCAAGTGTGCTGCAGAAGAAGGTTCTGAAGTATTACAGCAAGCAACAGCAGGCCAACATTGAGTACAAGGTCTTTCGAAGCATGACTTATCCATTTGATAAGCTGTTGTCGTCATTTGTGGCTGTTGTCTATGGAGATGTGGCCAGAGTATTTGTTACATCGGCCAACTATCATGGAAATCATCTGGAAAATAAGGGAGTGGCATTCGCCATTTGCATAAGAATGTCAGAGAAAAATTTCCGGGAAAAATATATAAAACTCCTTGAAACGTCTCCTGCATTGTCTACATTATCTAAATAATTCAACTCGAGCTCAAATTCGCTTGCACTAATTTTGCAGTTTCCGCTATGCACAAACCTACACTAATGTAAAAGTAACCTTTCAGTCTTCTTTACCTGTTTCCACTCATTGTTGTGGTACCTTTATGATCAGTTTCTCATTTATTTTGGTAGTTGATATTTTATTTAACACTTTAATGATGATCAGAGTGTATTACAAGTGACTGGGAAATCACTGTAGCTTGTCTTTTAAAGTGTTTAAGGCCTGTAAATGTTGTTGCTTTGCTGTGGTCTCTTTCATAGTCATGAAGGCCTAGAAAATTACTAAGGTTCCTCAATGAAAATTGTATTTGGTTTGCAATTTTAACTATATGGCACTCAAAGTTATGGACTTTTCTGGAGGCTGTACTAATCACAATTCTAATGAATTCATGTTCTCTTGTGTCTTGTAAGTTTAATTGTGCAGTCATGAAAAAACTTCCTTCTTTCTTTTTGAAATTTGATATTGCCCTTCTTCCAACATCTTTTGCTCAGAAGTGCACACGCCTCAACGGCGCAACTGCAGTTGTACTGCAGAGCAATTTTGTGCAAAGGACTTGCTCAAGGTCCCTACACAGTGACCGACGCCTTGGACGAGGGTCGAACCCACTCACTCAGCGCACACTGAGTGTTATGAGCCGACTGCTCTAACTGATCAGCCACCTTCCTTCAGCCAACAAACAAGTTCACTGTGTCACTCAAACAATGAAACACAAACAAGCAGAGTGCTGCACGTCTCATTTGTTTCTTGCTGTCATATATGTTTTTTTCCATCGAATGTATCTTATCTTTCATAGGTAGTTGAGTTTCCAGGTAGGAAATACTATACCAGCTCATGAATCATTTAACAGTATTATATTTAAGATTTGAAATATTTCAAGCACTTTTTGATTATTGTTGGTTATATTCAGATATATTTAGTTTTTGGCAATAATGCTTGGTTTGCTCTACATCTTGTAATCTTACAATATGAACTTTTTTTGTATTTACATGTCTTTTGTAGTGTGAAAACTCCTTAGCAGTATTACATATTTATATTTAAGTGATTCCTATGAAAGTTATATTAACCACATGTATTTGTGTAGTTATTCATTTCATCAAGCATGATTATAATGTTAAAACTGTTTGTGCAACTTCTAATCGACATAATTTATTGCTTATACATGATATATTTGCTGCTGCTAATAATAATTTTTGCATATTTTATGTATTCTTGACAATGTGCATATTCTTCACATGTACAGCTTCTCACGTTGCTCCGATGCCCAGGTTATGAACTGTATTTTGGCTTGTTTTACAATTCAGCCAGTTACTACACAGGACTTATCCAGCCTTCATATGTTGCTTGTTCATTTTTCTGTTAGGCTTCTATCAAGTGATTTATGCATAATGAACATACATGAATGTTATCACACCGTGATTTTTTGTGGGAATTTTTAAATTTTAGCATTATAGTCTGGTAATTTTGAATGAATTGCACATAATGTATTGGTGATGATCACTGGCAATCTCTCAGCATAATTGTTAACTTTGAATTATGAAGTGTTTAGATCAACTTTTCTGTATCTGTGAACATTCAATGTTTAGCTACCATTTAGTGTGTGACTTGCATAATTAGTGAGATTTAACTTTTTGATAAAAGATCAATCTGTGCATAGAGCTATTGAATCTGCATTATGAGATATTAAAATAACTAGTTTTCCTGTCTGTTATTCATAATCTCATTCCCAGTACGACTTCACTATGAATCCTAACCTCAACATTTCTAAAGCTCCTACAAAAGTCGTGGGAACCAGGTTATTCACAGGCGCTTAATCAAAACAGAATCGATAGGCAGGGGTCTAAATCCAAAGAGTCAGGCAGGCAGACGGCTAAGGTGGATGGTGTTTGGAGTTGAAACGGCAGTTTGAGGGAGGGGAGAAGAAGGAATCTGTATAGGATTTGCAAAAGAGAAATGTTTTCAGTTGTGAGTGAAAGACGAAAGATCTGTGGTTAAATTCTACTTATGTTAAACTTGTAATCATCTGTTTACTACTATATCATGTAATCATACTGGGTCGACAGTTTGATAATTTGAATTGAATGAAAATAAATTATATTATCAGAAATCACAACTGACTGGCAAGCTTTGTCAAGTAAATCAGTATCTAGCCAAATTAGTACTAGAATGGCCATACAGTTTTTACTACCAGTAAGTTATCTGTGCCAACTCATCCCCTCCATTCCTCTGGGATTAGTGTATATGTGAAAGGTAAGTTAGATCATTAAGAGGTGTCGTCGATTGCCACCTGTTCAGTTCAAAGGGACCCAGCCATTGAATTCAAGTCCAACTCAGCCTTCTGTTCCTCTGGAATCTATGTACAAACACCATAAAAATTGAAACATTAAGAAAGGTAGAGGATTCAGGAGAGATCGTACAGATTCTGTAACCACACATGTCCATTTCAATAACCAGTATGTAAACAAGTGTTACTATTTACCTTCAGATCTTAAAAGGGAATGGTTGGTTATTTTCAATAAAGAAAGACATACATGTATATTGCACAATACCACATCAGTTTATATTACTTTTATTTCTTGAAATAAAAACTGGAAATATTACATGAATAGAACAGTTACACATTACATTTATTAAAATAAACATTAGCTCAGTTATGTGTTCTAAGTCCTAATAATGAAAATAATTTATGTGGTGCTGAAACACAATGCACAAGACTTCAACTGATCGCATCAAAATCAACCACAAAAACCAGATTAGGCATCTTTAACAAAATTATGTTAATATCAGGCCATCAGCAGAAACCAATCTTCAATAATGTCGTCATAACATTATTCCTATCTGATTTCTCAAATATTGAGACAAACCAAAACTTTACAATCTTTCAAAATGATTTAATTATACACAAAACCATGACAATTAAAGGAATAAATGATGACAATTTCTTATTTTCTTTTTGACGTGTCATGCGACAATCGGCAACAAACTATTAACGATTAACATCACAAAAGATTAACAATACAGCAACACGTGGTTTCAGACTATTTAGAATTTCCTCATGATCGAGCCAAAGAACATGCGGCTGGTTTGCCTGCCTTGTGAAAATGTTCTGCTATTACTGTCCTCTCTCTGGATAAATTTGCTGCTTGGTCAAGTTGAATTACATGGCATGTTTTAAAGCCTATATTGTACAGAAGAAACGAGATATATGCACATGTAGAATGCTGCAAGTTCTCTCAGAAGGCAACTGCAAACAGTAGTAGCTTAATTGACGAAACGCTCAGGCACGAGTGTATTTGCCCCAGATGTGAAGCATGAAAACTGAAGCTATGAACAACAGTGACATCACAAGAACTGGAACAGGACCGCTGAAACCAAGAAATACACATGTAGAAAGACAAGTATCAAATCCAAACAGTCATGTTTTAAAGCCTCCATTCAACAATCTCTTCCTGTTAAACCTCAGTCTGAGAACATCCACCTGATTGCACAAATCAGTCCAAAGAGAATAGCATTTGTTACTGGCAACTAAAAATTGGCACCACAACACTATTTGCATTAAACAGATGACAGAAAATATCTAAACAAAACAACACATTATCCATGATGTATCACACCTGAATTACTTTAAAATAAAAATAGAATCACTGATCACAAAATAAAGTTTACTCAAATATCTTTGCATCATGTACACCACTTTCTTAGTGGTACCTTAAACTAGCCTGGGTTGTCAACTTCCTATTCCTAGCCTGAGCTTATGATGGCAGTTGGCCAGTCCTCTCCCTCGCTGTCTATCCTCCTCCAACAATGTGCGGTCAGTGTATTCAATATAGCCGAGTGGGTCGAGATGAAGGTTGAACATAAATCTCTAACCAAATTCCTGCCCTGGGGAAGAGAAATACTAAGGAGTTCAACACACAATTTCTGCACAAGTGGGTTCAAGGTAGAGGGGCCACCTGAAGCAGAATTTCTAGATTAGCAGTGGCCCTGTACATGCTGAGAACCAGAAGGTCACTGGTGGCCGAGTGGAGATTCAAGCGACCAGAGAGTGAAGAGCCTGGAAAACAGAAGGCTTTGATGTATAAAGTGGCTACCCTTGCCAAACAGTTGTACATAGAAATAAATATATATTTGAACTGGATATGCTGGACTTAGAAGGCCAGTGGAGAGTGTCCCAAATTCAGGCATACATGCGCAAATATTGTAAGACAACCCAGACTTACTGAAGTTGGAAAGATTAAATGAGAGGCCAGCAAGGAGTTACTGAAGTCAACCCTAGTGCAGATCACATGGACGACATTGGTGACTGCTGTGAATATTTAATTACAATGATATATTCTATAAGTTCTAGTGCACACAGGTTCAGAGTACAATCCTGAACATTATCACCCAGAAATGTCACAAACATAAACTGACAGCAATAGATTGGCTAAAACTTTTGAACTCTTTCAAACATGCCCTTCCCACAATAAATACACACCAGGACTTGCAGTGTTTCTACATATTCACCAACCTCCATAAAACCATAATGCTCCAACAAAACATTCAACTTTGCAATCGTCATTCTCAGTACAATGATTCTTCAACCAAAGCACAGACAGTTTAGAAAGGACCTGATTTGAAATAAATTTACGTACACCTTGATTCCGGGCGAGTCTTCTGTATAGAACCGCCACATGCCAGCCGAGGCCGCACTACCTGTAACAGTCTTCTTACTGCCTCCACTTGATGATCCTGTGGCTGTTTTCCTGAAATAATTCAGAAACATCCAGTTAACCTACAAACAGCCTGTATACAGTATCATTATATGTTCTACAAAACTATTCAAATGCAAGGTCAAGTAAAGTTAGTTGCCAGTTCATAATATGTCAGCCTGATTACTATAGTGTGGAGGTAAAAGTCTTTTGTCTGAACCAGATTAAATTGACACCAATTAAACATACGAAAACATATATGTGACCCAAGAAATCAAAATAAGTCGGATGTCGGCAGATTTCATTGCTAGAAAACAGCGAATAATGTTCAAAAGTCAAGTTTTGTTAATTTTCAGATTTTAATATAAATATGTGCAAAAATGTTTTTAATTATCTGGTATCTCCCATTTGATGAAATTTAGTGTTTTAAAGTACATTTTCTAAAAGGGTCTTGTTTAGCATTTCATATTGTGGATGAACTTTAAACGTGTTTTTCTCAGATTCAGAATTTCCCACAAGTGAACACATTTTTATTCATAACTTTGTCAACAAGAAAGGTAGAATCAAAATTTTTAAAGCAAACAATGGGGGTCTTTACAAATATGTGTAATACTCATATTCTGAAATTTCCTACATGTGAACCATTTTGATCCCTTGGGTCACAAATATCCCTAATGAGACTGAATAACCAGCGTCTTGGCCTGTCTGTCTGCCAAAGTTAGTGTGAGCATGTGCTCGAGCGATCAAAAGAATTAATAAATTCATCCACATATTCAGAAGTGTTCAATAATACCCTTAGAATACACTAAACAAGAGATTAAACACAAGACTTGATGATGAAGAAAAGTTAGTGATGATAAGCAAACTGAAGTAACATCCACATTGATACCAATCATTCTTAACCTAGACTTACCTCTGCCGTACAGCACTGCTACCTGAAGGCCTTGGGCTTGTCCCCTTGGACGAAGCTGGACGAACTGAACCCCCTACTGACGTTGAACTCGACGAAGCCACCTGACAAAATAATTGGAAAGACATTAATAGTCATTGCACAGTTGAGGCTGATCTGTCAGCAATACCCAAATAATGAGCTTTTACATATCCTTTTTTTCATTATTGTCTTGGTTGTGTCAATCAAATATCAAAATGGATGTCTGTTAAAATGTGTACCTTGACATTTCTAATTTCTTTCATATAATAAATAAAGATAAACTCAATTTAACAGTTTCACTCTCCATCTCATTTCTCTTATCTCACACACATACACTATCTCACTCTAGCAACTGTCACCATACTCATTAACTCCAACTTACCTAAAGCACCACTTGAAAGCTAAGCACACGGCACCAGCATTTTATGATTTCGTTGTCTTAACTACATATCGTTGGGTAACTCGAACTCTCGACACAGTGCTCATGAATAATTCAGTGCTTTGTTGCACCGAACTGTCAACTAGTGTACCAGAAACTGTCAACCTGAACCCCAACTCAACGAAAATGATTAAAATGCATAATTAACCAAATCCTGAAAACAGCTTTTACTAAATGTTCAATATCTCGAAAACTAGTAAAGAATTGAATCCCTGACAGTGAACAGATTGCAGGCTAGGATGATAAATCTCCAGAAGAATAGTAGACCAACCTTTATATTATAACATCTATGAAAAATATATCTAAGTTAAAAGATACTAGGCACAACATATATCAGTTTAACTTTTATAATATAATTTGAGGATCTGATTGGCTTAATTTGGGAATTGAGGCTTCGAGAATTTACTATACAATCTCATTGTTTAACACAAACCAGCATCATTAATCTATCAACCATATTATTGACTTCTGCAATAACAGGAACACATATTCCAACAAGTACATAATCATGTCAGTTCCAACAAGTACACATCATTTCAGTGTTCACATATTTCCTGCCAGCGCCATAAAAGGACAGGCCTGAAAGAAAACTACCATAGCATTCTATACATTTAAAATAGTTAATATACCACTAAATACTAATTAAAACAAAGCGATAAATTTCTTCAAATTCTGGTATTCAACCACATGTTATTTCCTAAACTTTGAATTTCCGGTATGCAGCACACAGCAGCCTTTTCGGGTATACGGTTTTTTACACAAAATAGTTGAAGGTATCCGGCGACAAAACCCGTCCGAATATTCGGGATTCGATACACAGACCATTTTAGAATTCTGATACTCCAATTAGTTGATCAGTAACCATATGGCTGTTTCAATACTTATACCTGTACATTTTAATACCACGAACACAAAAAACAGTAAGAGTTTTAAAAAAAACACATTGTAAAATCAGTCACCATTTTCTTTAGGATTGCGAGCAACTCAGTCGATGTTAATAATACTGTTGCTAAAACTTGATTCTTCACCGCAACCCCGGAAACATGGATCGCAAACTACGACACGTCACGAAACTTCAAGCCATCGACGTATATACGAGAAACTTCAATCGCAGCAAAGAGAGCAAACTTCCGGAATATGTAAAAACAAGCCAGACGAGACACCGGTGTATCGTACGCCATGCTTCATACCATACCAACGGGTTCATATTATAAGAGTGCCAGATTCAATTATGGATATAGGAGGAGGGCGACGCTACACCCGCCGAGAATTTTGAGCTCACGATTGTAACGGTTTTGCAGGTGAACAGTTGGACTAGCCTACCAACAAGATTAGCAACGTAAATTGCACAACATGCACAATTTGCTATTGATGAGCCTCTGAAGAAATAATTATGGACTCCAAATTCATTGCATAACTCTATAAAAAAAATTGTGTTGGAATCGAACAGTCTACTCATTGTTATAGACAAGATAGAATCGTAGCACCAAAGATGACAGAGTCAACGACTCTATCATAAATTAAACGGACAATTTCTAGAGCGCCGTAACACAGCCTTGTCATCTTTGGTAGGCTGGTAACACCACGATCATGTGTTTGTTATATGCATTAAGTACCGGGTTTAGTCACTAACAGTCAGTTAGTTTTGTTTTTGATGTCATAGATTTCTTGCCTAAAATATTTCGTCTGTTTCGGGTCACTTAGCTCTAGCTAATAGCGAACAGATTTGGACTCAATGTAATCCCAGCTACGGTTAGCCTAGCCTACGTACTGTTACTAAAGATCTGCGCTATTACAGATGATAATGCTTACCATACATTTGATGCCTGTATTAAAATATGATAGCGCCACATAATCGTAAACAAACATGCTCCGTTTTAGGCCTTCTTCGGCGCATGCCTTGTGTATGGTTATATCGCTACATTTTAGCTTCAGTTTTGACTACCAGTATTAATTATATTTCATTTTTTACGGGCTATTGAGATCTGTTGCAGAAAACTGCGAGTAAAATGGCTGGCTCTCTGGCAAGAATCTTCGGAAACTTGACCATCACGAATAACTGTAGGCGACTGTTCAGTCTCGGTAAGACCGTGTGCCTGCGACACTCGTTAGACGGACATAAAAGTCTACCTGTTGACTATAATTAAAATACAATACAACAGTAATTTTATATTGCTCTTCTCACAATTAATTTAGATGTGCACACACGCCTCGATGGCGTAGTTGCAGTTATATTGCAAACAAATTGCACGTCGAAGTGCTCTGTAAGGGCCCAGCGCTGCAACTCCTTGGCCGAGGGTCGAACCCGTACTATCCGTATTTCAGACCGACCCCTCTAACCAATCAGCGATCGACACCCAATTATGAATCAGAAACTCTCTCAACTAGGTTTGCAGTGCCTTTATTGTTATAGTCTCTAAGGAACTGGTAGCACTATTTTGACTACCTAGTTGGAAATCGAAAAATGCTCCAAACTCGTTAATTATATTTACTGGTGCGAACCTTTTCTGGCTTCACCTTCTGCATTTAAAATCTTTGCAGAATATTTGTTTGGATATTGCAATGTTACTGGTGGTGGCAGCAAACTCAGTTGTTAAATGAGTTTAACCTTCAACTCACAGATGTCTCATACTAGAGGAATTGACTTCATGATGAATATTCTATAACATTTGTATTTCTTTAGGCACGTGTAAACACTCTATCAGAACTGCGTCATATGTGGGTATGAATATTGTATGCCAGCAACAGACTAGTTTTCATACACATCGATGCGACAATGGAAACTTCTTTGTTCAGGGTTTGTAACCATCTGTTTTATCTGCCATGTTTATTCATTATATATATTGTAGTTCTGTTGTCATACTTTTAAGTACTAAATGACAAAGAAAATTTTGTTATGACCTGATTTATGCTTAGTTTTGTGAATTAAAATTAACTTTTGAAAATGAACAAGAATTTGTGTTTGTTTCTATTGGTAAAACTACTCTCTACTCTTATGGATTCATTGGAGCAGTACTTAATGTTTTAATCATCAATCACAATTACATAGATGTGGTGGAACGAAAGCACGTGCTAACTGTGGTAGGGCATTAAAACATTCTTAATAGATTTCTGCATGAAGTGTGGTTACTACACTGCCAAATGAAAACTTGTATTTGTGTTTCAAAAAGAGCAGAAATGACTATCATCAATCGCAGTTTGAAAACCAGTTGATTTGGTTTTTGTATGAACTGCAAGCTTAATCTTTAATTCTGCGTGTACTGAAGTGTAGGGGATAACCCGGACAGCTTGTTGTTGAAGGGTTTAAAGAACAACATCATTATGTTTTATGCATTAACCTGTTCGCTGCCATATTGACGAGCGCCGCTCGTCATCAATTTATCTGTGTACTGTGTGCCGTTATGACGAGTGGCGCTTGTCATGTATACCTCTGGACCTCTCTGCCATATGCAGCACTGCAGTCACTGGCTATTAGTCATAGTCAAGGCACATGAAAGTCAGTACTGTATTCTTATATTTTTGGGCTACTTTTGTGCCTGATTTGTAAGTTGTTGATAGTACTAAGTAAGCGTCTATCACACGTTCTTTCACAGAAACATTCGACATTCTCTTGCAATAACTGTTGCCGTTTTTGAGATAAGTTTAAGTATTTTACCTGGCTGCAAAGATGTATAGCAAATAACACGTGCTTCGTATGCTAGAAGATATAGTGAATTTGACGGCGATATTAGTGATCATGAATCGGGCGATGAGTCAACTAGCGATAATGCTTTACGAAATAGGTACATTGGGCAGGCCTATGCAAAGCCCTCCCCAGACATAGATCAGTGGCAATCCTCATCAGGTCACACACCAACATTTACTGGACAACAGAAACTGCTTTTTGACAGCACAACCTTTGAGGCTGTTGACATTTTCAAACTGTTTTTGATGAGGGCCTCGTGAAACATATTCGTAGGCTACTGTTAACCATTCAATTACAAGTACCCTTAAATTTTTGGCATACTGAGTATTCCAGATCTGTAAAATTAATAATCAACAATAACAATTTTCTTGACAAACCTGATTCATATCATGACAAATTCCAGTCTTTGCAAGAATGAATCTAGTGCAAAACTGACAAATGCGATAGAACGTTTTAGGGCCTACATGCTTCGTCTTTCGGTACACGAGGGGTCTTTTTACCTCTGATACGGTGGCAGCGAAAGGGTTAAATAAAGATATTTGTGCACACATATTTACATGTGACCTTTGGGAGCTGGAATTTTTGCAAAACTACGAGTACAAGGTCTGTTCTAGTTATTACTCACATGTGGGTGTTTATTTCAGTTTCTGCTGATGAGCTCTGGAAAGGTGTTGTGGGCGTGAGCAATGCAGGAAAGAAAAAAGGTCGTGGAAAGAGAGTTGGTCGAAAGAAGATTACTGATCTCAACAAAGGGCAGTTCATAGGAGAGGGTAAGATGGTTTATTTGCTCGAATATCTGACGATGAACTCTTTAAATGTTAAAGCAGAATTATGCTTATGAAAGGTTGTTTGTTGTTCAAGTCTTTTTTTTATTTCTCCAATTTGTTGAAATGTAGTGCTATAGTTATTTCTCTGATTAGGTAAAGCCAACATGGTTTGGCCAGGATTGAACTCACCAGTAATCAAAGGTCGAGAGGTTTTGACGCGGAAGCAGCTTCCACCAGATCCAAGGAGGAGCGAAGAGATAATAAAGCTTCGGGATCAGATGAGTCGCATTCGCTACACAGCCAACCCTCCACTTCTTCGTGGTTGGTCTGGCTCAAGATTTCCTGGCCAGAGTGTTGGTCCACCAGATCCTGTGGGTGATTGTGAGTATACCCATAGAAACATGTGACAACTGCAAATATTATTCTTATTTTCTATGTTAAATCCTGGTATATAAGATTGTATGTTTATTAAAATTGTCAGTTACATTCTTCACAATTTAATTAAATTTACGTACATAACCAAATATATGATAAATAAACTGTTAGCATTTATTGTATATTTGTAAATGAATAATTTGATGGGAATCACCTTCAGGTGTGATTTGCAACATTCTGCTTTGTGCAACTTTGGCCTCATTTTTTAATGACTGGTCACATATACAGTACATTACATAATTTATTTATGAAAGCAAACTCAACAAACAATTACATGGTAGTTTAATTGGCGAATGATTTTCTGTGCAGAGGGCCGCATGATAACGATCTAGGAATCTACAGTAGAGAGAGACCATAAATTTAACACATTTTTTTCAAATTCAAAACAATTTTAATGACATAATGATCATAGTAAAAGTAACTAAACCAGATAGTGTTAGTTAGTGAGTCTGTTTGTGGTTGTTAGTTAGGCCTTGCCTTTACAATAGGCTTACACAGGCCTAATTTAAAAATATTTAATGAAATTTCTGAAACTGCAAACAATTTTTAACTAGTTTTCCTTAATTTGCAGTACTTGTTGAAATCTGTAGTATAGAATCCAAATTTGCATCAGTGAGCTGAGACATATACTTTGATTTATTGATGTTCATGCAGGAGAAAGTTTGTTCACAGATGCAAATAAAACTAACATTTTCGTAGCAAAGTGTTGTATGTTTGGAAAACAATTTTTTGAGTGATGAATAACATTTTTTTAATTCTGACTTTGAATTTCTCTTTCAAGTCTATTAATTCAAGTTGCAGATCAGTAGAGGCTTTGTCAATATCATACGGAAATGGCATGGTGAGAAGAGCAAACTGGTCCTCAAAGGCTTGAAAATCGCTAAAACACACTCATTCCACAATTCAAACTACAAAATATTCAAATTATTTTCTTAATATTAATTAGTTTCAAATAGTTTGAACAGCAAACTAAAATTTTTGTTTAAGTCTGCCAATATATCAAAATTTTCAGGAAGTGATTAGAAAACAAGGTGCGATGGGTGTGCTAGATAATTCACTCCAACTTTGAAAATATACAGTGTAATTTTTTAAAATTTGCTGTGATACTATTGATGATTCTTAATATTACAAATAGTAATTAATTGATATTTTTATAATAATTTGAAATTTTGACACTGGGATTATAAATTTCAAATGATTTTACAAAATATTGTGTACATTTTTCAAAGATATTAATTGAACTGGCAGGTCCTGCAGGCCGCATTAAATGTTTCCGTCAGCCGCATGCGGGCCGTAGGTTGCCCACCCCTGTGTTAGAGAAATAGAAGCACATCACGGGCTGAGGAAGAGGACACCTGAAACACAATGCAATGTACAAAGACTGGCAACATAGTTCTATGATTTCATTTGGTGGTTATTCTCTGATTTTCACTGACTCCTATTCACAATGCAATACGGCATATTTAGATTATCTAATTTTCCGCTGTAGCTGAATCTAGAGTGCATTGCTTAGATGATGTAAATTACTGGATATCTTGGCTATGCTTTTCAGATGCGTTTGATGGCTTTGATTCACGAGTTTTAGAGGTGAGAGTTTTCTTCTATTCTTCATTAGGCTAGCAGTCCTAATTAAGAAGGATTTCAAATTTGATTTGCACTGCTGACTGATGTGTGAGGAATAGCACGAGTGCCAACTTCCTGTGTCCCCTTTAACAGCTGAGAATGGTATTCATTGTTAATATGTTTGTGTTTGAAATACGTGATATAGAATCATTATATTCAGTTGAACCTTAGTATGGATGTTTCAAGCGTAGATCTGACTCAATTTATTTGCTAAAATGTCCCAAATCATTTGGCATTGTTTAATTAAGTAGCAAAACTTGCTGTTCAGTATTGTATTATAATAATTGATTTGGTTACTTGTTCACAGTTTAAATTGGTGACCAACATGACTGGGACGCTCGGCCGGAAAATGAGCTTCAGTGCTCTAATCGTCACTGGCAACAAAAATGGGCTTGCTGGTAAATTTTGTTTTTTATGCATTGTTATTTATCGTTTGTGCCAAATTTTGGTGTTTGGATTATTTGCACTAATGGAATCATAGTTTTTCTTTACTGAGTAGTTCGTTTTAGAAAATTTCTTATTGAAGTTCTGTTTTGCAATCCACAGCAGTAGGTACCAGATTTTACAAGGATGTATAGTGTTTGACTTCATTCTTTGTTGGAATACTAAGAGTTCCTGCAGATAAGACTAGTCTGAGCAAATGTTTCCAATTTCGTTGTGACATTTTCTTGTGTGATGCAATTGGAATAATAACCATAACAAAGTTCTTATTGAGTCCAAATAAAATCAATGAAGTTGTACAGATACAAAGGTATAGAATAAGGATATGGTTTAAATTTATAAACCCAAAATGGTCTAAACGCCACTTGCAGAGGTCTCCCAGTAATGATTGCAGTGACAACTGTCATGTGGGGGTAGATTGGTAAATAATAAATATCCTTAGTAAATGGCAAATTAAAAAATGTTACTAAGAAGCATAGTTATCACAATATAAAATCAGATGAACTGCAAAAAGATATGTGTACATGGGTGTTTTTTATATGCAAAAACTATGCAGATTTATGAGTTGCTATGGAAACCTGTTCAACATGTTTGGGCTCATTAATTTATGTGATGCAATGTAATGTAATATAATCAAACACGATAATTTGGGTGAGAACTAGCGTGAGTTTTTTCATACAGGAACCCTCTCGGAGCTCACCTCGTTGTCATAAACTGTAGAGATTAATTGAAAGTAGCCATAAAATGTGAGGAGGTGTGTGAGAGCTATATGTTTAAACTTAAATTCACAGATTTGGATGGTTTTAGTCTGTTCAAGTTGTGGGATCTTAAATTGATGATATGGCTGGGAGGAGGAAACTTGAAAGATTACTATCAATGCTTTTTCTAGTAAAAGGATGTCTTTTCAGTCAGTGGAGGTTTAGTTGGAAACAAGTTAATGTGAGGATGAGTGGGGGCAGATAGGTGGTACAAGTTAACACACCCACATTTTTAGAGATCTTTGATGCAATTTAGGCTATAGATATTGGTATTCCTAGTCAGATGCTGATCTTGGTATATTCCCAAGGACTTAAACCGATTTTACTTGAAGACCAAAAACTGAAATTGTGCTCTGAGAGCTGGGAATTTTCTTTCTATGTGAGCAGAAGAGGATGTAGCTGGTTTTATTCAGGTACAGGGATAAAGAATATATATATATATTGTTACGACCATCTAAATAAGCTCGTTGTCTATAGGTTCATTCTTGTATTGAAAGCTGCAACAAAACAATAAGACAAAATAAACAGAAACAAACAAAATACTTAAGACTTTCCATTGTCCTCCAAAGTCCAAAACACAAAACATCAACGCACTCTCAAACATACGGCGAATGCCAGCAACGTCAATGACTCTCTCAACTTATGAGCGTAATAGCAAATACCCTCTGAAAACTGTTCAACACTTAACTAATCGGCCTTACATAATACAAACGGAGATTTGTGAGAGCCCGATGTGGCGACACATCTGTCCGAGACTCAAACACAAACTCAACCCATAAGGGGCGTTTCAGACATAGGTATCTACAGCCCATCCTCTATATACATCGTCACCTGTTCCAGCTGGTGTACAAATAGCCTATTTGCCCTCCTAGGCTATATCCTAGAGAAGCCGCTTCTAACCCAAATAGAGTTACCTCACAATATATATATATATATATATATATATATATATATATATATATATATATATAATGCTAATTTCTTGTGTAAGTAGCAGGCTACATCTAGACTGTGTTGTAGTGTCAGTTTTTAGTGTGATTCTGTTCAGTCGTTGTCTGTGGCTTCTATACCCCCATTTCCATCCCCTCTTTGGACTTCTCCCTTATTTTAAGTTTCACCTAACTGAGATGAGCTCTCAATGACATCTCTTCCCCCACCCGTATTTCCTTGATGGAGCATTTCCAAGGTGCATGAAATAGAAGCCCCTGGTTGTTGCGATATATATGACTCTGTTTTGTATTAAATTGTAGTTACTGATTTATTTTGTAGGTCTTGGACTTGGAAAGGCACAGTCAGGAAAAGCTGCCATTAGAGTCGTAAGTATTTTAAGTTTTGCAGTTCAAACTGAGGGTCTTGTAAGTGACTGAAGTAGATTGCTTACAGAAAAGGCATCTATCTATCTGTAGTAAAGAAACTTGTCTTTGACACTAAATATGGAAATTGAACAATACCATTGCTAATTTGGGTCATTGTTTCAAGCTTCTTTGATAATTTAACTTTGATTTGGCTATGGTATGGAGCAAGCTGATTATTTGTACTGCAATTCATTCCTACTTACTGTCTATCTGTATGGCATGCCACTTTGTTATTTCTTGCTTATTATGTCTAAATTTCATACAGTGAGTTGTTGGATGTAGTACTTTGAAAGACTCTTCAGGAATGCATGTTGACCAACTCTTTTAGAGTATGTTTTCTACATCATTTTATCAATTTGGTTGAGTCCTGTTGTCCTTAGTTGTTGCAAATTATTGATGAGATGTATATGGTTAGATTTTTATGGTTATTCTACAAGAGGTGCTATATAGATCTAAAGGTACAATAAAATATGGTTACTTTTTCTGTAGGCCAAAAACAGAGCTGCCCAGCGACTGCGTTTTGTTCCGCTTTACAATAACCATACAGGTTTGTAGAAACACGTTCTAAAGAAAATCATATTCATGTCTTTGAAGTCTCTTTCTGACATCAGTATTTCTATATTTTAGGTGAATAGCTTTCACAATTAAGCAACCAACAGAGACTACAGAATTCATATGAAGTTCTTTATTATCAGTCATTTTTTGTGTTTTAACAGTATGGAATGTGATAAAGTTTAAGTTATTTACCTACCTTTGATACATTCTTCTTAAAAACTCGTTAGCCGAGTGCCTCTGTATCAGCAATTATTACTTGTGACTAAGGCTGTAACCGGGTACCCACCCAAGGCTGACTACCCGGGTAATAAAGTTGATTTTTGGGTACCCGAAATTTTGTAAAAAAGTGAGATTTTACCTGTATGCCAGAAATATTCTGTTGGTCATATTGGCTGACTGCCCGGACAATGAAATTGATTTGCAGGTGCCCGACATTCTGTAAAAATGCGCAATTCCCTACGATTCCTAACAAAATATCTGCGTGGTCGGGTACTCGCTCCATGGGTCGACGGGTACCCGGGCTGTGATTTCAACATTTTTTAACAGCCTTACTTGCGATATAAGATACGTTGGTTCACCCTGCCATTGAAGGATACTATGGACTTTGTCCTGCATCTCCTTATGAAAGAATATGTACTAAGTGGGCAAAAAATTTGCCCGGATTTTCTTGATGCCAATGAGATTCTAGCGGAGCTGAGGTTCTATCAGAGTTGTTTATTGATATTCGTTTATTTAGAAATCTTCAATATAATCTGATAAAAACACAGAAATGCTAACATGAGTGAAGTGATCAGTAAAAATATCTAGAGTTAATAACAAACTAGTAAATGTTTTTATATAATAATCTGGGAATAATTGAGAGTTGTCTTTGGGTGGGAAAACATGGTTGTGTGCTCTAGGTCTTAATTGCTGAATGGAGTAGGTATGGAGTGGAGATAGGAGTTGATGAAGAACGTGCTTGGGGTTATGCAAAATGGAGAAGAGGAGTTTGCAAATTCAGAGAAGGATGTTGGGAAGGATTGTCCTAGGCGTTTGGCTCTTCTTAGGAGTCTTTCCAGGCGCTCTTTATCAGACCTAATTTTGTGATTCTATGTTGTGGTTGTGTAAGCTTGAACTTTTCTGCTGATAAACCAAAATTGATTGCTGGATTGATTGATTGATTGATTGATCTTCTCATTATCTCTTGCACTGGGCATGCCTATGACTGGGTGTGCACTGTAAGAGGCGCTATGTAAATCTGTAAATAAAAGACAGTATGCCAGTATCTAGTTTTGTATCAGACCTTTGTCTGTGCTGCCTCTGACGGTTTTCATTTAAATTACTGCTTACTTCCATAATTACTGGTTTAACAATTTCTTGTAACTTTTCAGTCTACCACAACATGTTTACACAATATCACCGATCGAAAGTCTTCATTCACAAAAAGGAGGAAGGTCTGTTTGTGTTCGTTTTAAATTAATCTGGAATAGTTGTTTAAGTGGTTACTTGACACCAGTACTTAATGATCTTGATGCCCTCTGTGCACCCCCCACCCACCTGACCAAAGCATTGTTGTAGGCTTATAGGTACATTACATTGATTGATTAGACATTAATTGCTCAGACATGGATTGTTGGTGTAACATTGAACTTGGCTGTGGTCATTTTATGGCTTCCAGTTCTAAATCAGATCAGAGACAATATTTAGATTTATGTGGAGTTATTGTAGAGCACTTGTGAAGTTATTATCTACAGTGTTGCTTGTGTAATGGGGTCCAATTAGCATTTTATCTACACATAATTGATCCTTTAGCCATTGGCTGCGTGGATGACCCAGTCATTTTTAGTGCACACTCATCATTAAAGAGTTAAAGGATGCCTACTTCATATGTCATGGCCTTATTTGCTGCTCGTCCTTAACAGGTTATTGACATAATTAACTAATTTGACTTATAAACAATCAAACTGTTAGTACCATTACATTTTATCTGCATGCGGAGTGTTGTAAAAGCTAGTCATCTAGTTAGGTCACACATGTGACTGTATGTGGCAAATCTCTAATGACAGTGTGGGATTTTATGATGCTGATTAGTCATGCTTTAGTGTTAGCTTAAGTGGTGCACTAGTTACGCTTCACCTTGTCACCTTGTGCTTTCAGTTCGTTGAATTCTAGCAACCGTCATGATACACCTTCTCCATTGCTTTCTCTCTGAGGTCGCGTCCCTTAATTCCTCCAGATTCATTCTGGTTCTTTCTTGTATCTTGTTCATCCAGGGGCATCAATCTCCCCGTGAGTTATGGAGACAATCCTCGGCCCCCAGTGTCATTGTTGTCTCACTTTCTCTCTTCAGTCTTCTTATAATTTTTGACATTTTCATGCCATTAGTGTTGTATCATCCGCATATCATAGATTATTCAGTGTCCTTCATGCTATCTTTAGTCCTTCATTTGCATCTTCCATTTCTGCCCTCCTCATTATCCGTTCAGCATATAGGTTAAATAGGAAAGGGGTCAAGGTGCATGATTTATGAAGCCCAAGTGTAACTGGGTGCATCCTGTCCCCAGTTACACTTGGGCTTCCTAAATCGTGTTCACTCATTATAAAACTAATTCTAATACAGCATTGTTGGGACTTGGTCCCCAAATTTAGTCTGTGTTTAAAAATTGAAATTGTGTATTAGGTGTTACTTGTATGCCTCCCAAGGACAGCATTTGGTGCACAGTGTATTATTATCTCTGGTAATTTTTAATTTATCTTAATTATGTGGTGCAGTCACAGTGAATATTCCATATGATGGATTGGATTTATATGGAGTGTATTTGCAAATGGTTTTTTGCTAGAAAGTTTTACCCAGAAATTTGTGGCCACCATGAAAAGGTCAAGATTTCCAGTTGAGGCTTCTTTGATTGTTGTTCTGTTTTTAGGATTTGGTCTTCGTTGCCATCGTGCAATTAAAACCTGCTGTGAACTTATAGGAATCAAAGACCTTCACTGTAAAGTTGAGGCCAGTACAGGAAACGTCAATGCCATTACTCAGGCCTTCTTTGATGCATTGGTTAACCAGGTATGCAGTCCTATTTATGCAGGTATGCTGTTCCAGTTTTTGCTTGCCACGGATATTAAATGCGTGTCAAGGCTATGAACCTAATTGCAATATGAAGTGTGAGTTAAAGAAGATAGTAAACCAGCGAATATAACCACAGGAATTTATAAATGTAAAGGTGTGGTCAAAGAAGTTGTACAAATTTTATGCACTTTTGAGTTTAAATTTTAGAACATTTGAGTCATTTACTCCATTTTCTACATGAATGACAGAGATGAGTATTGCCTTATTTGACATCGAAGATATGAAATGCTATCAGATTTATTGTATTGTGTTTGAACTTTTGTAAGGCACCTCTAGTAGGATGAACCGTTTAGAAGCACTCCCAGTACACAAGGCCCCGTGAGAAGAAGCAGGTTTTGAGTAGAGCATAGGAGGAATAGAGATTCATATATCTTCTTAGCTTAGTTGTAACTTGTCCATTGGTTCAGTTATGACACTCATTGCGTGTAACCCTTTAACGATCAGCGTTATTAATTATGCCTTACACTTTAGTACAAGCTGGCCATTAAAGGGTTAAGCTTGATCTTGTTACATCAGGAAACTCACAATGAACTGGCAGACAGGATGGGCTATCACGTGGTTGAGTTCCGCAAGGAAAGGGACAATCTTCCGGTGGTGATAGCGTCTCCCACGAGTGGAGTTGTCCGAGAGGATGAACTGAAGGACGAGGAAGAAGACTTGGAGGTTGAGTTTGACCGACTCTACTATGGAGGCAAATGCGAATTGGAGAGGCCTCCAAGACAGTGGTTCTATTCGAAATCCAGGTCATGGAAAAAGAAGAAGGCAGAGCTGCATGCGATTCGAAACCAACCCGATGCACAGATCTTACGTCGAGCGGGCCTGTGGTAATAGTTTTTGAGTTTCAACTACTTTTTCACTTTAGCTAGCTATCACAGCTATTTCACTGGTTGACCAATGTGCCTGATTTCGGTGTTGGCTTACTTGAGTGAAACAGAACATTGGTAGTTTAAATTGCTATGTCACTTCAGCTCAATTCTCATTAATTTAATAATGATAATCAGTGCAAGTTTTAGTAATTACACTCCCGTGTGAGACAGTAGTTTATTAGACCTCGTATTGGAGACAGCAGCATTTCAACATGGTGCAGTTATGTACATTCGCAACATGACGATCATATGTCAAGTGCGCTTTTGGCTAGATTCGTGTGTACACAACGATGGTTTAATGCCTAAGTGTTACTATTGGTCAAGATGACTTATTACTGCTTTTCATTTATCCAGTGATCAAATTTGCCATAGTGATCAACCGTGTACATCTATTTCATGCTTTACTAATTCTGGGTGTAGTTGCTAACTAGCTGTACTTGGTAACTGCCCGATGATAATGATGATGAGTCTGTGACTCAGTTTCGGGTTTATGCGTATTAAACATTATCTTAAAGGTCCTCTAGCTAGTATCAACAAATGTCCATACTTAAGAGCTACAGCAGTGTAAACTTTAGTCACTTCATGGCCAACATCTGATCCCTAAGATTCAAAATGACCATTTCATTATTCCTCAAGGAGTAAGGGAAAATCATGACATCGGCTTGTAGATCATCATTTGTTGTGGAATGCTATTTACAATAGGGCACTCATTTATTTTATATTCTTAAACTCAGTTGCAACTGTGGTTAGTTAACATTCAAGCGGTGAATTATTTCAGGATTAGTCACATATAATCTTTACCAAATGTCCAGACTTGAGAGAGCCGATATTAAATTTAGTAACTGCAATAACTGGTCTGCAGTAGATGGTTAAGATTGAGAATTGCAAATTTGCCCTAACATAACATACCAGGGTTTTAAGTGGTTCAGAAGACGTTTAATTTGTGTTAAACCGCTGCACCATTACTTCATACTTTTAATGCGACTTCCTGGTGTGTACTGTTACCCCAAGACTCTTCATAAGCCATTAAACATAAATTTATTGAAGCATTAATTATGTATCTTCTGCACTCTGCTTGCTTGAGTTTCATTGTTTGAGTGACACAGTGAACTTGTTTGTTGGCTGATTGAAGGTGAATGCTCAGTTGGAGCAGTCGGCTCATGACACTCAGTGTGCGCTGAGTGAGCGGGTTTGACCCTCGTCCAAGGCGTCAGTCAGTGTGTAGGGACCTTGAGCAAGTCCTTCATGCATAACTGCTCTGCAGTACAACTGCAATTGCGCCGTCGAGGCGTTTGCACTTGCGAGCGAAAGATGTTGGAAGAAGGGCAATATCAAGTGTCAAGAATTTCAAATGTCAAAAGGTCTGCCCATATTTGGCTGGCTTTGAATCCTCCCTCCCCTTATCCACATTTACTCTCTCCACCCCTTTGCAGATGTCATCAATGCCAGCTGAAGGCCTAGATTAGAGTGTCTCATTGATCTTTGAGGGCCAACTGTGATTCCTGGTGCTAGGTTGTACAGAAATAATGGTCGGTATTATATTAGAGCCATTGTTGTGACTCCCTTGTCTGTAGCTGTGTAGCCCCCTCCTTAATTGATGAACACAACACAATCATACATGATGCAAAATTTTCTAGAAATTGTAGATGTTGATTTGTCTTCATGATAAAGTTGTTGTGAACGTCACCAATGATTAATTACTAATACGAAAGTCGATGACCCTCTTTATCAGCACTAGGTTCATATCCATAAATAGATAAAGAGCCTCAATTAAGGTGTTAAAGGGCTCAAACTGTTTTCTACAATGAGCCTGTGGCAGGTATGACACTTGTTGGTATTAGTGAATTGCTGGGGTAGGCCGACTGTGTCAGTGACGTTTAATACAAGTGAATGTGTTGTTGTCGTATATATTTTGTGAAGGAAACAGTAGGTGGTGTTTGTATGCATGCTTATTGCATACTTATTATCACCATGTTGTCTTCTATGTCATGATGCCTATCCCGTAATTCTGACTCATAGGTAATCTCCAAGAGTTTTGTGTAGTGCAGAGAAATCTTGAGAGATTTATTACTTTGCTTCCAATTCCAAGAGTTTTGTGTAGCACAGAGAAATCTTGAGGGATTTACTTTACTTCCAATTCCAAGAGTTTTGTTTAGTGCAGAGAAATCTTGAGAGATTTACTTTACAGTAGGTATTAGGTCTCAAAACACCTAAGGCACCATGAAATTCAATCCCAGGTGACAGACGTGTAAAACCTCTATCATGCTTTCAACTTCATGCATGTAAACAATTTTATCATAAATATATAGCATATATCAGGAATATTCAAATGAGGACCTGTGAATAGAAGGACCATATATAATTCCTACTCCCCATATTCCACTGTAATTCTGAGTCCTTGTATGTCACTCTGTACTCCCTGTATTCCACTCTAATTCTAAAACCCCATATTTCGCTCTGATCGTATTCTAATTCTCTATATTCCACTCTAATTCTAAGCCCCCATATTCCACTCTGATCTAATTCTAAGTCCTTATATTCCACTCTGATCTAATTCTAAATCCCCGTATTCCACTGTAATTCTTTTCCCCCGAATTCCACTCTAATTGTTAGTCCCGTATTCCACTCTAATTTTAAATTCCCATATTCTACTCTAGTTCTTAGTACCCACATTCCACTGATGTATCGATGGTGTTGACATCCTCTCTATTGATAGCATAGTTAAAGTACAGCGTTCAGAGAATCGACCGATCTCCTATGTCCTCCTCCGATGACTGATGCCTTCTTTTGCCGGTCATTCTGATTGGTCAGCGCTGCAAACGGTTCAGCCGTGATCGCCATGAGCGGTCTCCCATCGACGGATCCTTGTCTGAACTGACTTAGATCGTAACTGCGTTGAGCGAACTTCCCCATTCTTTTCTGCGGATCGCTACGGGTCGACAGTGCTGCTATACTACCGTAGTCGCGACTAGAGTTTCTGTACGTGAATGCGTTTCTATTTTTGTAAGGCTGCTGCAGCACAGGCAACGCATTACTAATTGACGTTCGAGGGCGCATAAATGGTGCGGACATTCGTCGGTTTCTTGCGCTGCCTGTGTGCGCGATTGTCTCGCTCTTTGTTCTGTTCCTTTCAAGGTCCTCGTCCGCCGATGATCGTCTGCTTCTTCCACCGTCGAGACCGTTTTGTGCGATCTGGTCGCTTGGGTTAGGGTCAGCAACGTAGTTTGGAATTTCTTCTTGTGTTGTCTCTGCGGGGTTTACAGCGCCGTTGAGCTCAGCTATCTTGCTAAGAATGTTCTCAAGGGAAACTTTTCGGTTTGCCAGAGTGTAGGCTGACTGCAGACCCAGCGCGGTCGATATCAACTGCTGTTCATTTTCAAGTGACTTGAGTTCAGAGCTCAGCC
Source organism: Bimastos eiseni (assembly GCA_959347315.1). NCBI lineage: Eukaryota > Metazoa > Annelida > Clitellata > Crassiclitellata > Lumbricidae > Bimastos > Bimastos eiseni. The sequence continues at coordinate 16,036,887 of OY365818.1, forward strand.
TATGGGAGCGATTTCTCCACAGCTCCAGCTCCGACTCCATCGACTGAAGCAGGTCGATGAGCTTACTAACGTTTGGGTCGTCTGCATCACTGCGAATTTGGGAAACGCCGGCTTCTTTCTGTCTGGCACTGAGTGACCTGTGGCTCTCGAAAGGCTTCAAAGTCTGCAGGATTTGGTCGAAAACTGATCTTTTTATGCGAACGAACTCCTCTGCTTCCGTATTTCCGTCATTACCTTGATCATCTTTGATGATCTGTGTTACATCCTCTGTGAGCACATCCGCAAACAAGTTGGCATCGTTTTCGAATTGGGCGATGCTTATTGGTAGCAGTAGTTTCCTGTCAGTAGTGATGTTGTTGTTATGCAGCGTCTCTAGCAAATCTTCGTTCTCTCTCTTGTGCTCGACGACGCGCAGACGAAGCTGCTCCACGAGATCTCTCGTCTTTTTCATCAGCACCTCGTCTCTTTTCGATTCGGCATCTTCGATTTCTGACAGGCTGACGGTTTCCTTTGCGCGGTAGCTGAGTGAGCCTGAGGTCAGCTTCTTCCCGGATATTGTCTCCCAGAGTGCTGCCCGGAAGTTGTCTTGATCCCTCTGCTGTTGGCGAATGCAGTTTCGGAGGTCTTCCAGGCGACGCTTGGCAACGCTGATGAGACACTGACGGGCGTAGTCGTCCTCTTCAGTTAGAGCTGTATCGAGCAACTGGGCGTTCACCAGGTCAATGTAGTTTGGAAGACAAGTTGCAGGGATCTCTTTATCAAAATCTAAAAGTCAAACGACACGGGTATACGTGATCGACTATTAGGCATACACGTGTCATGTGCAGTGTGCATAGGCCTACCCTCGTATTATTATTATTATTTTTGTTATTATTATTATTAGTAATATTATTATCATCATTATCATTATTATTATTATTATTATTATTATTATTATTATTATTATTATAGGATCTCAATAATAGTTTATTGTTGAATCGCACTGAGTTTACTACACTCATTTCGATACAACAAATGATGGTTGGCTAATACCAGTTACAAATATATTTAAGTTAACAGATTTAAATTACTGTTCCGGTATTAGGGGTGACTTAGTCATCGGATCAACATTAGACTCGTGAACAAGATCCTCGGGATTAAATATTTTCATCTTTAAATGGCGATTGAAAGCTACGGGGTCTCGGTCAAATATCACGACAATGGTATAGGAAGAAAGACACTCCTCACCTCACTATACAGCAAACTTGTTATGGCGACTGGTCATCAAGAAGTATCTTGCCGACGTCGATTAGACTTTACTGCCGACACTATAGATCGTGCCATTCTTATCAAACGCCTATCGTCTACATTTGGAATCTCTGGTACTGCCCTATCCTGGATCATGTCATACCTTTCTTCGCGCACTTTCCCTCTCAGTGCTTCTGATCACTCATCTAGTCCTCACTGCCTCACCTGCGTTGTTTCTCAAGGTTCTGTTCTTGGGCCTCTTTTATTCATTCTGTACACCTCCCCACTCAGCAAAATCATTTCCTCGTCTTCTGTAGATCATCACCTATACGCTGACGATACACAACTGTTCTTATCTTTCTCCCCCCAGTCACTTACAGATGCAATAAGTCACATTAAAAACACCATCGCCAAGCCCAGCTCATCACAGCCCAGCTCAGTACCGTCCAGTCTAGTCCAATCCAGTCCTGTCCAGTTCAATCCAGTCCAATATAATACAATATATAATATGATAAAATGTATATATAAGCTTACCACCAACCTGCTCTGCCCTTCAAAAACAGAATTTCTCATCATTGGCCTCGGTGATCAATTGAACAAACTTACATACCCCTCAGACCTTCCTCAAACAAACCCCACTTCTCCTTTGTCTTACTCTTCTTCTGTCCGCAATCTTGGAGTCATCTTCGATAAGAACCTTACCTTTTCTGACCACATCACTCAGCTATCTCGCACCTGCTATATGCACATCCGCGACCTTCGTCGATTGCGCCCAATTCTCAACTATAAGACTGCATGCACAGTAGCCACATCAATTGTCCATTCAAAACTAGATTATTGCAATTCTCTGTGTCAAACATTGATTCCTCATAGATAAGACGCCTCCAGACAATTCCGAATGCTCTTGCCCGCGCAGTCACCAAAGGCACCATCATATAACCTCTGTCTTAAAATCACTTCACTGGCTTAAAGTTCCTCAAAGCCCCTACTACAAAACTGTATTCACCTACAACGCACTTTAAAGCTCTCAACCCTCTTGCATTCATCGACTCCTTACAATCCAACCGCCCAGGTCAACTCGCTCATCGTCATATCTTTCTCTCTCTGAACCTCCATTCTCACCGTCTCTGAAATTCTGCAACCGCTCCTTAGTCTATGCTGCACCAGCACTTTGGAACGGACTCCCAAAAGAATTCCGTCAGTTTGATCATCCCCACATTTCACCTCCAAATATAACCTTTCCTCCGCTTTCACTATCCTCTGCCACTTTCCATTCACGACTAAAATCCGAACTCTTCAAGGTGTCCTATCCAAATTCTACTTCTGTTCCACCACATGACCATGCACCTTCATCATCGACTACCACCGTAGCACCATGCTGTCTCCTCGGCTTGACTCCCTGGATTTCAACCCGGCACCGAAAGGAAACGAGAGGATTGGCTATTGCGGACTTGATTTGGTATAGCGCATGTAAATAGGCTGGTCTCCTGACGTGGCTTTTGTGGGGCTGAGAAATTTTCGAGGATTTACATTTTACATTTACAGGATCTATCGAACAGAGCGCACGAGCGTCCAACCGATCGTAGCAGTCTGTCCTCGGCCTCACCCTCCATCACTGCAGCTGCACGTGATTCCTCCTTTAGGTAACCCGAGCCTCACATCCGAGCAAGGAATTTATCCACGCGGACCCGACCCCTACCACACCGGAGCTGCGCACAACTGGCAACCGTCTAGTCGCTCCAGCAACTATAGTATTGAAGGCCCAAGTTGGTAGACCGTGAGGTAGCTTGGAACTCTGAATTCTCAATTAAGGCTTAGTGAACCCGAGCATGCCTCTGAAGGTCTCCAACATGCGAGCATGCACGATATATATATATATATATATATATATATATATATATATCGTGCATGTATATATTCACCTCCAAATATATATATATATATATATATATAATATATATATATATCTTCGCTCTTCAGTAGTAGTAACTTATAGACTCCTAGTCCTACTATGTTCACGGAAGTCACGCGTACGTACTCCCCTTGGGATGGAAGCGGGTCAACGCGGCCCGACTAAGGACCAACACTTCATTGGACTTGAACTGATTGAGTCGAAAAGTAACGTAGACCGACTGGCTATTTCTGACAGTAGACTAACCAAGTAGAGTAGTAGACTAGTTTCCATTATTTAACATCTTTTGGCTGCCATGGTCGCCCTCCTCCTTCCTCGAGGCTTGGGACGGACTCTCCCTTGCATCAGCGGGATTGCGTGCAGGGTTTCAATCAAGCATTTGTGCATTCATTATAATAGTTATTGCCCGGTATCTCTCTAATAATTGCCCATGTCATTTAAGGGTAGGCCTACTTTAGCGGAGGTTTCCCTCGAAGCCAACAATACTCTGTATACTGTAAACAGCATTATTCAGGGCCTTAGTCAATCCTACCCCATCGTATTCGTTGTCGGTCGAAGTTCAATGATTCTGCCATCGATTTATTTCCCAGTTCGTCCAGAAGGAGTCTGAATCTCTCGAATGCACGCGGATCGTCACTGGCTATGATTCTGGTGAGAGCGGCGAAGACTCGACTCTGTGACTTCTGCTCTGTCTAAATTGATCCAAATTATACACTACGTGCTTAGTGAAGTTGCAAAGCAATAAAGCGAAATGATTACGTGACGCGTGTTAACATATGGTGCTGATCCGAACTATCTGGCACTCAGTAAAGTAAAAGCAAGGGCGCAATGTCAAAAGAGCGAAACCCAAAATCTAGCTATGTTCAAGTAAAGCTTATAATTATATAGTTCATTATTAAGGAAGATTTTGTATTCTACTGTTATTTTATTGGGCCCTACCTACCTTACGATTCATGTATCTGTAAACAGTTGTAGGCCTAGCTATAACCTGTACATCGGCATATATCAGGCCTATTTGCAGTGTATATGTCTATTCCACCATGTCATCAAGAAATTTTAGCTGTTTGGCACATACGATAGGCCTATATGCTTGAGGCTAGAACGTTAAATAATGTTCTTAATGGGAAGAGCCGGAGAGGGGACAATACTATGACTACATTTCCAGCTGGAAATAGAAAGAAAGTAAAATCTTACTTCGACGTATCTGAGATCATCTTTGGACAGTAATCCGTACTTGTCCAGTCCTGTCGCTAACTCCCGGCTCCACCTGATCTGCTCCACGATCTGTGCCCGACGCTTCTCCAGGATACGTTTGTACGCTTCGTGCATCCTCGTCGTTGTAATAACTGCGTAAGAGTAAGCGTAATCTTTCCAGTCGCATACAGACCAAAGCTCGATGCTTCTATGTAAAAGCCACGCAGATGTTGAAGACTGTGACAAGATCTAGGCCTATAACAAACACCTCTGCAACTAGGCCCTAAACGAAAATCATTTTAATTCGATCACCAACACGATAAATATTTGATTCTACTGCTATATTGCTTGCTGTTGCACTTCAAGACGACGCTTGTAGGCCTATGCTTATCCGATGCGTGCTGCTCTCCTAAAGAATCTAAAAGTTCACACAAGCACGTTCAATTTGGCCCCCTTGCAGTTGCAGAGTATACGTCAGTGCTATAATGGGTCAAATAGCCGTATAGACGTTTGTAGGCTATTATATCGAGCATGTGCAAGCGTGTTATTTAGTACGTGTGCTTCGAACCGCGCAGAGCGATTATTTCCGAGTGAAATACGACACCACTCAGTTTAAATATATATCTACGCATGATGATTCTCTTTCGTCTTGACCTTTCTAAATGAACTCGTTGTCGCGGACTTTGGTCTCAGTGATGTAAACCTAGCACGTTTCAACTTTCAACCTATTAGCGCCTGATTTAAATCTCGGAAATACATTCACACTCGCTTTGCGTTATAGGCCTACATCGACATTTTGCTGCTAGACCTATAGGCCTACATTGTAACGAAATAAGCTAACGCGAACTGAAAACCTAAAAACTATTATTTTATAAACTATTATCATGCTACATACGTAGGCCCCTACATCATTTTAAACAGACTTATCCAAATTAGCTGACTACCCAGAGCCGTCACTAGATCACGCAAGAGCCATATCACATCACTCATATCCACAAACCACTTGACTGGTAAAAAATTCTAAGGCGCATCAAGTTCATAGAGCTATCGACAACTCCAGGAACTCCTTACAATACTCCCAGCCCAAATATCTTAACAAACACTTCACCATATTATAATTGTCATCATTACATATATCATCATTACATATATCATCTGTTGATCATCAAGTACAGGTCCTTTAGTTGAACCACGATGCAGAAAAGTTATGTGCTCTCGTGTATTTCATGTCTCTGCTCCTAGGGAATGGAATCGACTACCACTCTCTCTTCGTAGCTCAAATTCACTTCCTTCCTTTAAAAAGCGACTCAAAACTCACTATTTCTCTTTGGCTTTCAAGGATTTAGAAATCTGATTGCATCTTCTCCTGGCGACTGACTATCCGCGCCTCAGATTTACATTTAGGTGTGACTTTGTGCGCGTTACAAATTTAATAATAATAATAATAATAATAATAATAATAATAATATCACCCACTTAATCTGCCTCAGGCTCCTTTAGGCCTATCCAGAAACGTGGCCGAGGGGGACAAATCCCGTCACCTTTTACACAGAGGCGACACGTTTTAAGTTTGTCTCCCCATTTCTTACCCCTCTCATGACTGTCCGGGTGTCCCCCACCTGTCAAACGAGATTGCCGCCTATGGGCTTATCCATCACCCTTGGGACTTTAAATCCAAAACTTATTTTTCACCTTTTCAAGAAATCTTACCGGATTCATTGGATCATCGTCCAACCCTCAATCAAAACAACATCCGCCTTAGCCTAACTTTGCCTCCTCTGACTCTACGGAAACCGAACTCGTACCTTACGCGGACTGCCTGCCGTATTGACAACCCATCTGATTCGACGCATGTGCCCATGAATGAGATGGTACTCTGCGCTCGGCTTTCGAGTGACGCTTTAGCAGTTTGGCGGTTGCTATAGTTAAAATGCCATGCTTGAACACTTGCCTCATAACCATATAGGCTATCTCAATCAATAAACATGCCAGCGAACATGTGTTTAAGTGATTGCGTGCACTGCCGTGATGGCACATAGGGCCTACACCCATAATTATGGACTGTGCCTATGACGACCTTGATTAAGTCCAAATTTAAAACTAACTTCGTGCTTGGGCTTATCGTCAATTCAAGTTTGACGGTAATTATTCTTCAGTCAATTGCCATATCAATCAATACACTTTGTATAATGATTCGGATTTTGGCCTCATCATCGCGGTAAGCAGCTGCGTGTGACTGATCTCTGTCGATCAGGAAGTAAGCTTAAAAATTACCTTTAGGGTCTGTCGGAACGTACAAGTAAGTAGAGATATCAAAATAAAAGAGGAAGAGGTGAAGACTAAACTACAAGTGGGCCTAAGGCGTCTGCAGCTGTTCCAACACTATGGCAGTAACTGTTCATATAAAGCTGCAGACTGGACAAACTGGACAGACAGGCCGAGGATGATAGGATCTGTTACACTGAGGCTGAATCGATCGAGCGGCTTCCGGTCATAGGCACGCTTCCGGGTATAGGCACGCTTCCGGGTATAGGCACGCCCTCGGGTAGAATCACGCCTCTGGGTGTAGGCACGCTTCCGGGTATAGGCACGCTTCCGGGTATAGGCACGCTTCCGGGCATAGGCACGCCTCCGGGTATAGGCACGCTTCCGGGTATAGGCACGCCTCCGGGTATAGGCACGCCTCCGGGTATAGGCACTCCTCCGGGTATAGGCACGCCTCCGGGTATAGGCACGCTTCCGGGTATAGGCACGCCTCCGGGTATAGGCACGCCTCCGGGTATAAGGCACGCCTCCGGGTATAGGCACGCTTCCTAGTATAGGCACGCCCTCAGGTAGAATCACGCCTCTGGGTGTAGGCACGCTTCCGGGTATAGGCACGCCTCCGGGTATAGACACGCCTCCGGGTATAGGCACGCTTTCGGGTATAGGCACGCCTCCGGGTGTAGGCACGCTTCCGGGTATAGGCACGCCTCCGGGTATAGGCACGCCTCCGGGTATAGGCACGCCTCCGGGTATAGGCACGCCTCCGGGTGTAGGCACGCTTCCGGGTATAGGCACGCCTCCGGGTATAGGCACGCCTCCGGGTAGAATCACGCCTCTGGGTGTAGGCACACTTCCAGGTATAGGCACGTCTTCGGGTATAGGCCTATACAGGCTCGCTCACAGCAATTCCGGTCGCCTAGGCAGACCAGTTACAGAAATCGGGGCCCCTATCTAGGCATGGTAGTCGCTCTAAATCTCATTAGGCTCTATGGGATAATGGAGTGCGGCCTCTGACAAAACACCGGGCCTCTGGGCATTTGCCCAACCCGACCCCTCCTTGACCCTATATCTAGACGGTAATACATTACACGGTGAATTTTCCATTATTAATCCATTCACAGCACTCGAGTAACTTGATCGTCTCTTAGACAAAGAGGGCTGATTTTCTAATGCAAGGGCTCAATGACCTGTCGACTAATGAACAATTATATCCAAAGAAACTGGAAACAATCAATCCAAACAGATCCACCGGTGACCAGTATTTTATGCAAGTTAATTGAACAACATAATTTCAATTAATTAAATGGCCTGAAATTAAAACATTTCGAAATTTTTATCGCGTTACTTGAGCCTCTTATCTCGGTTCTGACAGCAATTATAGGCCTAACGTTTAGCTTTATACGAATAATTAATGTTGCACTTTAAGAGGTGCATTGATGCAGCTGTCTCTCGTGATTAATTTAACAGAAATCTTCACTGATAATTGTTAGTGTGTCGACATACAGTGAAGGCATGCATGTGCAGATAATGCCAGATATCAGGAGTATAACAAGCGGTGGAGGGGTCAAGAGGGCACCTGCCCCCAGTTTCAAAACGGGGGGCATAGCTCTCCAGTTTTAGTGCTCAATGCCCCCCATGTGCCCCCAAATCGGTTCTTTTTATGTTTCTCCAATGGCTTTTTAAGATGACATTTGTTAAGAAAATTTGTGCCCCCCATTTTTCAAGTTTCTGGAGAGCAAAATTAAAAAAATGGGGGCAAGAATTTTGCCTCCCCAGAAATGTGAAAAATGGGGGGCAAGAAAAAAAATTGTCCGCCTCGCGCAATATTTTACAAGTTATACCTCCCCACTTTTCAAAGCCTTGTTGCACCTCTGCACATATATGTCTAAGTAAGTGCTTAGCTAATCATGCTAATGGACCTAAGTTGTTGCTACTTCGTCATAGGCTTATAAGCTCGTAGAATAGCTTGAAACTTATGTTTTTGATAATAAAAAACAAGTAGGCCCATATACGCTCTGCAAACCGATGACCCATATTCTAGACAGTGATAAATTATCAATAACACTGCATTGGCTGCCTGTGGCCAGACAGATCTCTTACTGTATTGCAGACATACATACATACATACATACATACATACATACATACATACATACATACATACATACATACATACATACATACATACATACATACATACATACACACATGCATACATACATACATACATACATACATACATACATACATACATACATACACACATGCATACATACATACATACATATATATATACCCGTACATACATACATAAATGCATGCATACATACATGCATACATACATACATACATGTATGCTTGTTTACATATAGTGGCAATTATCCTGGGGCAAATGTCCTGGGGGCAAATGTCCTAGCCAAAATGGGGGGAAATTGTCCTGGGGCAATTATCCGGGGGGAGGTCAATTATCCGGGGAGGGGCAATTGTCCTACACTCATCGAGCCTACGGTAATCTTTTATGGTATTCCAATTCCAAGTTTTTCTAAACATTTCCTCGTCTAGTCATTCAGCCGATCCGACACTACACATCTCGATTATCACTATGCATCTCGATTCTTTAACGAGTTCCTTCTTAAATTCCTCCAATTCTCCTTTTCCATGTATTATTCATCTACTAATATTGCTGTTCACCCACCAATCCACCATCATTTATCCCAAGCCCCTTTATTATTTCATAGATTTGTCCATGCAAAACTAAAATTGAGTCGAGCATGTTTAAAGAAATCATATTGTGATCCATCGGAGTGTAGGACAAAATCCCCCTCTGACAAAATCTTTCTGACAAAATCTCCTCTGAGAAAAGCCATGGACAAACCCCCAAGTAGGACAACCCCCCTCTAAGAATAAATTTTTTACTTTTGTACTTTTATTATTTGGAAAAGTGTGTAAACTTTAAATTCATAGACTCAAGGCGTTTAGTCAATTGGTAGCAGGTATGATATTGGTAATGCAGATTTAGATCAAAAACATTTAGTTGACATGATTTCATCTTTGTTAGTTTCTGAAGGCAGTGTTGATACATAACGCAGAGGCGTTTTCTGTGACACGATTTCTTTTATAAGTTAGACCAGGGATGTCAATCCCCTCTGACTGATGGAGGCAAAGAGGTTCCAAGTGTCAGGAAGGCAAGATACCCCCCTAAGACTCAAAAAATACCCCCTACTTGAAATGGGAGGCATTTGCCTCCGGATCCCCCTATCTGGACGCCTCTGAGTTAGACTAGTAATCGTACTAAGTGTCACTTGTAACGTTTTGCAGACTGTGTTAGTAGTGTCAGTCATTATGGTATGACTTCTAAATTGCAGAGCTGTAAATAGTTCGCCAAGTTCGTGGTTTATGCAATCGCGCATAAATTCCTAAATGGAAAGTTTTCGCAAACTATTACCTAAAGGTCGGAAATTCAGGAGCTATAGTTTACCGACCAGACGACGTAACTGTTGATGACTATAGGACCCGTGGTTGATGCGTTTATGCTATTTTTCTCATAATTTACGAAAATGTTTCGCACAATCCATGGGGGCCTACGGATTAGCACTAGCTGATGAGGCTTACACTTCTTTATTTGAAGCCGTTATGTAGGCATACAGTGCAGCCTACAAACTCATCCACTGCTTGAAGTCAAGCAGTGCCAGTCCTAAGCCTGGTTAAAGAAGGGGGTCGACACTATAATGATCTTTGTTATTACACAGTGTCGTTAAACTGCAACTACCACCACCAGCATAGAGAGAACCATTCATCCAAACGCACTTCAAACTTCTCAAGCCTATTAGATTCGCCAGATGGGTATACTCACCATCCAATCAACCAGGTCTAGGGAAATTTTGGTTGTGGCCTATGACAGTCGAAATAACCTATGATGAAAGCGTCAAAAGTTATCCAAACAGGCAAGATTGGCGCTAAATAAAATCCGTTGTTACCACTGCAATACGTTGGATGACGTTAAAACGTCACGTCTCAATTAAGGAGCCAATCAGAGGGTGGTATCATGTGTACGAAAATGGCTTACGACGCTGAAGATAGTTGTTGATACGATGTAGGAAACTATAACTTAACGGTAAATTAACATGGTAAAACACACGGTTACTTGCTCAGTGTTTCGGATCAAAGTCATTTGTCAATATTGGTTAGGCTTGCAGTGCTTAACAGTAACCGTTATATCACATTGCTTGATCATTAGAAATTTGAGACATTGGTCATTTAACTTCGGTGTCGTCCAAGTCTCCTCTATCTCATCCGATAAATGTATTGAGAAATTAGCAGGTCGTGGTGCCAAACTCGCGTTGGCCTGCATTTATTTATATATTTCATTACTAACATCCGTGTAAGAAAATTGTGATGACGCCGCAGTGTCGGCCTAGTTTAAGTTTAATAATCATGTTTAAAATGTAGCTTATGCAATGGGCATGACTTAGATGATCTAGTACACCCAGTAGATCATTTATGCATTTCCAACTTTTTGCCAGTTTTAGTATGGGTATTTATCGCAGTGAAGACGTGATACGATGCCAGCTGTTTCTGCCTACAGATGCTCTCTATCAATCTGTAGCCAATCTTGGTGAAATTGGAGTCATTCAGTTCTTAGATGTTAGTATTTTGTCCAATTTATTCATGCGTTTGATTTTCATGCCTGTGTCTAGAGTTGGTGGCAGGATGTAGCAGGTTTATATCTTGTTCATGCCATGTGTTTTGATAGTTTTAGTCCTGATTTAATGTTCTGGAGGTTCACATCATGTTTCAATGCCTTTACCAGGTTCAGATGATAAACTTGATACCCCTCTTTCATGACAAGTCACCTCTGGTTTGCAATTGCAATTCTATAGATGACCTTGCACGCTTTAACCTCTATCACTGCACTGTAAAATCTGGTAAGGACGTCAACTTGTAAGTACATGGATGGCAGTCCAGTTATACATTAGTCCCTTGTCTATGGGATAAGTATATGAATGTGACACAAGTTGCGGTCTACATGTATAGTGGGCACCTGTATTGACCACTGAACACCTATTCATCAACCAATCATGTTCATTTTTCTCAAGAAATCAAGCTTAGAGTATCACAACTTGTTGCAATTCTGTCACCTTTGATGACATATATACAATGCTTTAATAAAGCCACATCCCTTCAATTTGCACTCTACTTAAATGTTTTTGCTAGATTTTTCTTTGCTTGTTTACCATAATGGGTGAATTACATAGAAGTTACTAAAAGCATTCATGCATCAGATGTTTTTGCATTTCAGCTGAATGAAAATGTTCACCAGTTTAGAAAGATGTTCACTAATGAGATTCGACGTGTCGATGAACTGCAGAAGAAGCTCAGTATGTGAAATTAATCTGTCCTGCTTTGAGTTCCAGACGTTACATCAAATTTACTCCTATTTGAACTTGCTACACTAATAAATTACTATGTCCTTAGTACTGTAGTGTGACTAGTATCACTGATATTCTTATAGTGCCTTGAGTAGCATTCCTAACATGCTTGAAAATGACCTTGGTGCAAGATTACCAGTGTTATGTGGCTCTTTGACTTGAATAAGATGAAGAGGTGAGACTGAATTCTTTTAAGTTTATTTAGAGTGAATAATTATTCACTGTAGTATGTTCATTATACTTATTGTGATCTACGACATTTCTTGACAACAAATAAATTTGGTTTATTCTTTGAAGGATTCTTTGAAAATGTGATGAAAAAATTTGAGAAAGAGGTTCCTGAGGTTGACGATTACCCCTTAGCACCTGCACCAGGGGAACTGCCTGAGATGGAGGCATGTAGTTTCACATCCTAAATCAACAATCAATGATTAATTGTTTATCTTCCAGAGCTTTTTCTTTGATTTATGAATTATGTATTCAACAGAATTCTTCATCACTGGCTGCTTCAAACCACAGATTTTTAATGACCAATGCTAGAGCAAAAATAAGTATATGGTGTACATTTTTTAAAGCTACTTCCAAATGATGTATATTTGCTAAAGCTATCCAATATGGTATAAATATTTTAGAGCTCCCCATACAGGGTAATTTTTTTAGAGCTACTCCCAAATGATGTATGTTTGCTAGAGCTGTCCCATAATGGTGTAAATATTTTAGAGCTCTCCATACAGTACATTATTTAGAGCTACCCCATAGGGTGTAAATTCCTGACACTACCCCATAGGCATAGAGTGTAAATTGCTTAGAGCTACCCCATTTGGTGTAGTTCTGTTGGTGCTACCCCATATTTTGTATATTGTTTAGTGCTACCCCATTTGGTGTAATTTTTTCAATATCATTATAGGTAGATTAGAACTTTGAGTAGGACTTTGATTGTGGTCTATATCAGTCTGCAACACATGTTACAACATAAAATTTGTGACTGGAAGGTTTTGACATGTTTTACCCATTTGGGTTTGCATTTCATGCTGTTTTCTAAAGTGTGACACAAGTCACACAATAATAGAAGATGCTCGCTTCATTATTTTTAGACAATGATTGACTTGCATGCAAAAGAGCTGAACGAGTTGAACGGCAACATGGTGACTCTGGAACTACACCATACTGGAGTGTTGGAGCTTATAAGTGTGTTGGAGAAAACTGAACCCTTCTTCTTGGAAGTCAGTATGATAATAAATTTTGCAATTTGCTTTGGATATGTGAATCGAGTATGCAGGTGAGATAGTGTGACATGATGAGTAATGACCCACACCCATCCACACTCCCCCTGTATTCATAATAACTGTATGTTCCAGTATGTAGCTGATCACAACGCTTCACTGCCCAAGGGATTTGCTCCTTTGCTTCTACCATAATTAACAATCAATATATACATGCATATATATATATATATCTTATCAATATATATATACATGTATATATATATATATATATATATATATATTATATCGTATCAATATAGTGTCATGTGTCTATTATATATATGTGTGTTGGGTGTGTGTTATGGCTTGGTATAAGTTGATTCATAGCATTATATAATGCTTTGCTATGCTACCTTCTGATAAATGTTGCTACATAAACAAAATGATTACCAGTATTAATCTTGACCACAGGGAAAGGTATTGCAGAGTAGCACGATAAGTAAGTAGCCATTATTTTCATATAATCGATGCAGATGCATTGTATAGCATGCTGATATTAAAAATTGTTTCCACAGCTATGACACAAATGCAGGATATGTAATAAACTATTATCAGAGAGGAAGAACCATTAGGTAGCGAGTGAATGATTCAATATAGCTGAAGATAGAGATTTTACTATAGATAAACTGAGTTAAATCTGAAGTTGAAAGTGAGTTTTCAGAATTGCAAGTCGATGATTAGTTTACTCTTACATATGTTTTGTTGGAGGACAAAACAAGTTTCATGCTTGTTCTCTACCACTGATGAGCAGAAGAATGTTTGTTGGTTCACTTTAGGTTGGTCTGGATCGAAGTCTCTCTATGGGACGGACTTCTGTAGTAGAAGTGGCGAAAAAGGCAAACTACGAAATGCCAACGCCAACACGAGGCAGCCATCGGGGCAGTATGTGGTAAGTGTTATATTTACAACCAGTTAACAGTTGCAATATCAATAGTTGTGTATATGATCTACCGGCTGTTATGTATATATGCATGCCATAGGGCACTTAGTATAGCATGTTTTAATATATATATATATATATATATATATGTTTATATACATACATACATACATATATATATATATGCATGTATGTGTATATATATATACATACATGCATATATATATATATATATTTATATGTTTATATGTTTATATATATATATATATATATTATTGGCAACTTCAACTCCCTGTTCTTTTCTAAATCTATGTAGCTCTTCAACCTTTCAGCAGTACTGTTATCATGATTATCAACAGCTTTGCTCTATGGAGCAGTTTCCAAAAACATTGAAGAATATAAAGGAATATTTTTAGTTTGAAGGCATGAATATGTGAGCTAAGCTGAGCTTATTATTTTGATATCATCTGGTTACATACTTACTGCCTAACTCATCTGTGTATGTAGCTTTGACGCCATTAGCATGAAGGATGTGCAATTTTGTGCATGTTTACAAATGAACTAGTGCACATGTTAATTGAACCTTTAACAGGGAACTAATTAGTAACATTTTAGTTTTGACCTCTGACCATCTCAACTTCGGTCTGAATTCTTTGTATGTCCTTCTTCAGTCCTATTCTCCCTGTTGAGCTTAATATGTCATACCAACTTTGGTGTGACGTTCTTTCATTTTATTGCTGAGGTCAATCAACAATAATAATTGCATTAGTCACGTGTGTGTGTGTGTGTGTGTGTGTGTCTGTCCGTTTGTCTGTCGTGCTTTAACATTTGACTTATTCATCAGATGTCACCTCTGATTTTTCATGGGTTACATAAATGTGCATTTTAGCTCTGTGTCCCGGTGTGTTCATCACTAATCTTTGGCCCCCAACACATTACTAGCAAGGTTAAAATTAAGTATGATTTCGATTTTTCACAGGTTAACAGCTAATAAAAGATATTTGTTTGTTTGTTTAATAGCATCGGTCATTAACCAGCTCTTTTTTACTTTACATTTTATAATTGCTTTCTCGTTATGATCTCTGGAAGGAAGAGCTATAATTCTGACAAACTCTTGACTCAGGCTTATTCACTTCATTTTAGAACGGATATAAAGTCGGATTGCTCTAGTTTGCTGTTAGTCACTAGCTGTTAGTCATTAGTCACTTTTTTGTGTCATTTGCACTATTAATGTGAGCCAAACAAATATTATTTTGTAAATCATTTATTATTGTTTTAAACTTAGGTACTCGACAGGTGTCTTGCCATGCCACAAAGCAACAGCTTTCTACAAAACTGTATGGTTGTCATCACATGGTAACACCATTGTTCACTTTATGGATGAGAGGCTGTCATCTGTAGGGAAAGCTGGCAGTGCAGTAAATGTTATTTTGTTTCTTTTAAATTAATTAGGCTCACATCTGATGCGTGCAGAAATATTTTACAGATAATTGCAACAAAAGAAATTGTAATATTTAAAAAAATCATGGGTTGGTTTAAACTATTATATCTTCATTTATTATTACACCAGCTGACAAACCACAGTTCTTTGCAATCGATAAAAATAAAGAAAAGTAGTATAAGGTCAATAAGAGTTAATGGCTATATAACACTCTAGGAATGAATAATCTGTCATCTTTATTTGGAAGTACAAATGGAAGCAGTCTAAAGCAAAGATTGTAGACACAGGTGGCAATTGAAGAGAAGAACAGTCTAAGAACATGAAACTTAGAGGTGGACTTATGCCACCAACGCCATGGACTCAAAGGCGGCTCCATTGGATGAAAGGAATCGCATCCTCCTCAAATACCTCAGGAAGTGGCATTGGGCAAGGAAATTGTGTTGTTTGGAATGGACAAGAGAAGTCATTAAGTTTCAATGATCTATTGAACATGATGCCATGTGCAGTTTAAACAGACTTAAATGAATTAACAAATGTTTTAAATGTTTTAATGAATTCAGTGTGTAATCTAAAATTGTCATAATTGGCAGGTAAATTAATGTTCTGCACTGATATGGATTTTTTTTATTATTGTAGAATGTGAAGTCGGTCTTTGTTGCCATCTGCCAGAGTGAGATACTCCAAAGGCAGCTCGAGAAGATTGCAAAAGGGTAACTTCGTTGACTGAATAATATTACTTTACATTTTCACACATCTTCATGATGTTCATTCATTCATTCATTCATTCTGAGCATTTATGTAGCGCCCTTTCAAGAAACCTACTCAGGAGCGCTCCCAGCCCAGCCACGGCTAAAGAAAAAGGTCTTGAGGGACTTGTAAAAACTTGACGGTTGGGCCAAGAGCAAAGAGCAGAGCTCAAGTGGGGGAGGTCATTCCACAATGAAGGGCTCACAATTGAGAAAGAACGGCGCTACCTAATAGCCAAGCGAGCATGTGGAACTAGCAGCTCACCTCTTGTGGGAGAGCGAAGCACCCGGCGCGTTGCAACGTCAGACACTGGGCAGCAGAGATCATGCAAGTTGTTCTCATTGAGTTTTTCTCATATCATCTTGGAACACTAACTTTGAGGAATGTATGTAAAACAACAGACTTTGGAAATAGCTTTTTGAAACTCCTTTGAAACAGATTAGCACCAAACGACTTTTCTTTCTGTCTCAATAAGATCATTACTGTTGAAATTTTTTATGTTGTCCAGTTGATGCACTGTCAGGTTGAACACAACTCTGGAATACAGGGCAAACCTGGAATACTTAGGGAACTTTCTTAATCGGGAAAACTCAGGGAATTCATGCAGCACTCAGAGGATTTACTCATATGTATTTAATGCAATTTTTAAAATAAATTTTATTGAATTTCGGACTTGCATTCTAGTGATCACAATATTTGTATCTGAAAGGGTGTGCTCTAAATTAAGTGGATATTTGGTGGTTGGTTTCAGTTTCGTCTTGTTCGAGATGGTGATGAAAGTAATGTTTTGGTCTTTTAGTGTTTTTTTATGAATTGATCTCTAGCATTATGAGAGAAAAGGGCTACAGTTTCTCTGTGAGACTCACTGAATTTTGAAATGACCACCCTGACTTTATTTCACTGGTCTACCCTTGGGCAGGCCAAGCGTCTTCTCAGTTCTGTGCCTTACTTTGCCTTCTCTGTAGCACAATCGAGCTGAATAGTTCACCACTGTGTACCAGTATAGTTTTGGTCATCATAAAATCCTGAACTTTTTCTAATGGAATTCTTATTTTTGTGTGTCTGCAATGTGTATGTACCCATTCCAGTTCATTTGCTTTTTTTATGGCACCTGTCAGCGGTTTCTTTTGCTGCATCAGCATTCATACTTTCTTTTATGAGGTTGTGGTGCATAAATTCAAAATAGTTGGGTGTGTTTGAAGAATTATATGAGTGATGATGAGCGGTATGATGATGATGAGTGGTCTGCCCAAAGGCAGGTCCTTGCCTGTACGCCCCTGGGGAAGGAGATGATTGAGGTGGTTTCCCGTTGCCTTACTCACAGACAATTATGGGTGAGCAACTTGTTCAAGGTTGCTACGCAGTGACCTGAGGTGGGTTCGATCCTGCGATCCTCTGAACGGTATATGGACCTAATAATTATGTGATTGCTGTGCTGTATGTGACAGGTACAAAGCAACAATCTATCCTTGTCCAAAGACAATTGATGAGAGAGAAAAGATGTTGGGAAAGGTTCATCAAAGACTTGATGACCTTGAAACTGTGAGTTTTATACAATTGAGCTGTTTATAAACACCGATAAGACATCAGTGGTCTGGAATATGAGTTGAAAGCATTTGGACTCTATTTTTGGGGAGCAAATATCAGAAATGAGAAATACTAGAAATTGTCAAAGACAATAATAACAGCAGTATAAAAAGAAAAATAAACTAAGGGCCCATCCACATATTGCATACGCAAGAACGGGGCGGAGGTTTCGAATTATGGCGTTTATCACGTACGGGTGTGTTGGGATGGATCTTGAAAAACGTGTATATATGCAAATAGCCTATAACTGTCTAGTTATGACGTCCAGTCGTCCACATTATGAAATATTAAAAATTAGAATCAGAACTGAAAATCCAATTGTGGATTATGTCCCTGCTTAATCAATTTTGTGTCACCTTGTCACCTTGTGCTGTTATTTCTTGGAAATCTAGCGACCACCATGACCAATCGTGTCCAGTGTTTTCTGTCCGAAGTTGCATCTCTTAATTCCTCCAGGCTCATTTCAGTTTTTTCATGTATCACATCCTTCCATTTTTTCCTTGGGCGCCCTCTTTTCTTCCTTCCTCCTCCACATGCCAGCATCATATCCTTTTCCATTCCATTTGATCGCATAACATGTCCGAAAAACCCTAGCTTCCTTCTCAATGCTGTTTGTTGTAACGTCTTGTCATTCTCGACTCCAATCTTCCTGCACACTTCTTCGTTTGTCTTCTTCTCCGTCCATGATATTCTCTGCATCTTCCTCCATATCCACATTTCACATGCGTTGATTTTCTTCTCCAGGTTCTTTGTCATTGTCCATGTCTCACAGCCATATAGTACTGTAGGAAAGATCATTGCTCTAACTAATCTTTTTTTTGTGTCTATGCTCACATGTTTGTCTTTCCATATCTTTTCCAG
Organism: Bimastos eiseni; assembly: GCA_959347315.1. Taxonomy (NCBI): domain Eukaryota; kingdom Metazoa; phylum Annelida; class Clitellata; order Crassiclitellata; family Lumbricidae; genus Bimastos; species Bimastos eiseni. The sequence goes on from OY365818.1 coordinate 16,055,695, forward strand.
TCCGTTCATTGCAGCTTTCCCTATCGCCACCCTTCTCTTTACGAGTCACATTTTCCCTCTTTTTCTATTAATGATCCCAGGAACGTGAAGCTTGTTACCACCTCTATTTCCTCTCCGTCTGTCTTGAAACTGTCCCAATCAGCTGTTGTCATTATCTTTGTCTTCTTTAAGTTGAAGTATAGGCCTGCCTTCTCACTTTCTCTCTTCAGTCTTCTTATCAGATTTTCCAGATCTGCTTTCTTCCCTGCCAACAGTGTTGTGTCATCCGCATATCTTAGATTATTCAATGTCCTTCCTGCTATCTTTACTCCTTCAGTTGCCTCTTCCATTTCTACCCTCCTCATTATCCTTTCTGCATACAGGTTGAAAAGAAATGGGGACAGGATGCACCCTTGCCTCACCCCTTTCTTGATTTTAAATTTGTCTGTGTCTCCAAATTCTGTTCTTATCACCGCTTCCTGGTCTTTGTACAATCCCTTTAGTAGTTGTATCAAATGTTTTGGTATATCCATTTCTATTAGAGTTTTCCACATCAGTTCATGGTTAATGCAGTCAAATGCTTTGCTATAATCGATGAAACATATGTGTATTTTTTGTCCATATTCCCTTTGCCTTTCCATTATCCACCTCATGTTGGCAATATGATCTCGCGTTCCCCGGGATTTCATAAATCCTGCCTGATTGTCCGGAAGCTCTCTCTCAATTATATTCTCCATTCTTTTATGAATTATTTTGAGTAGTATTTTGCTTGTGTGTGATATCAATGCTATTGTCCTGTAATTTTTACACTCTGTTACATCTCCTTTCTTAAATAAAGGGATAAATATTGATCTCTTCCATTCCTCTGGCCACTCTCCGGTTTTCCATATATTATTGCATATTTTTGTTATTGTCTTTATCATTGCGTCATCTCCCGCTTTTATCAATTCTATGGGTATTCCATCCTGACCTGGCGCTTTGTTGTCCTTTAGTTGTTTGATTGCCCATTCCACCTTTGCTTCCATAACCACCAGTTCCTTTTCGTGTTCTGATATATTATTTTGTTCTATTTTTACTCTCTTGTCTTCGCTGTACAGCTCCTCCGTGTAGTCCTTCCATCTTTTCTTCATCCCCTCTTCATCACCAATTACGTTTCCCTGTCCTGACTTCAGTGAGCCCATTCTAGGTGTAAATTTTCTCGTTATTGCCTTCACTTTTGAGAACATTTCTTTTGTTCTCCCTTTCTTTCCTTCTTCCTCCATTTCCCTGCACGTTTCATTTAAATGTTTTTCTTTATCTTTCCGTGCTTGCTTTTGGAAGGCACTGTTCATTTCTCTTACTTTATCTTTGTTTCCTGTGCTTTTTGCAGCTTTCCTTTCTCCTGCTATACTAATAGCTTCCAACGATAGCCATGGTGTTGTTGTGAATTTCTTCTTCTTCGGGATGTGTTTCTCTGCAGCTTCCAATATCGTTTCCTTCATCTTCTCCCACAGGTTGTTTGTGTCCTCATCCACCTCCATCACGTCCCTCTCCAGTGCTTCGAACCTATTCTTTATTTCCATCCTGTATTCCGGTGTGATGCCTTTGCAGTCATATGTGGTCATTCTTTCTCCTTTTTTTAGTTTCTTCAGTTTCGTTTGTAATGTTGCCATTAATAGTTCGTGGTCAGTTCCACAATCCGCTCCTGGTTTCATTCTTACATTTCTGATTGTGCTTTTCCATCTTTTATTTATCAATATGTAGTCAATCTGGTTCCTGTATTTCCCATCTGGTGACGTCCATGTGTATAGTCTTCTTTTTGGTTGTTCCAACCATGTGTTCATAAGTCTCATGTTGTTGCCTTCACAGAACTCTATCAGTCTTTCACCTGCATCATTTTGCTCCCCTAGGCCATAGTTGCCCATCGTGTCCCCTTCTCCTCCAGTGCGCTTTCCCACTTTCGCATTAAAGTCTCCTATGATCATTAATACATCTCCTTTTGCAGTTCTGTCCATTACACTCTGTAACTCAGTGTAAAAACTTTCATGTTCCTCTTCTGGTGCTGTTGATGTTGGAGCATACACCGGCGAGGGTTCGGTCGTCCACCACACACTTTGCTTCCAACAGGGGTACCACGGTTAGGTGGTGTGATGGGCAATTGAGCAATAGAGGCTTTATGAGATGCGTGTTGCCCCATTTTACTCTCCACAATTTTGTGTGGCATTTTAAAATTTCTATGTGGCAAATATCAGAAATGAGAAATGCTAGAAAATGTCAAAAGACAACGATAACAATATGAAAGGAAAAAATACCAAGGGCCCATCAACATATTAGACCTTCACACACAAGAAGTGTTGTTAGTATTTTATTTCTTCATAACTGTTACAAATTTAAGCTGTGAAATATGATGCTTAACAAAAATAACCTACATTAAAATCAATATCTTTGGCTATTTAGCCTTTGCAAGGAGGGAGTTAGAGCTCAGGGTGTCCAAAAAATGTATGCGGTGCAACAGAGAGGCCCCAAAAATATGCGTTTTTTGCATACGCTTTGTATGGGTGGGCCCTAAACTTTCAATTGGAATTGTTTCACAATACTTTATGATTTAAAATCTTTAGATGCAGAAATTTCATAACATCTAATTACTTGTAATTAAACTTGACAGCAACAAAACCTATGTTAATTTTAAAATATTCGATTTAAACTCTTCTTTCTTTTAAACTTCTGCAGTGCCATTATCTGGTCATTTTGTGCTGCTGCTAATGTGGTTAATAGTGTTTGCATTAAATAATTGTTATCATGTTTGTTACTTAGCACAGGTGATTATTAAGTATTGACCCTAATATGACCTGGTTTGGTACACCATCAGTTGACTTAGAAGTTAATAAATATTATAGTTACTTATTATTATTATTATAATTATTATTAATAATATTATTATAATTATTATTATTGTTAATATTATTATTATGCTGTTATCGCCCATGATGAGCTAATGGAGTGTTGGCAATGTCCCGAAGAGGCAGACTGCGTTCCCACGCTGAAGAACAACTGAGATACGTTGGAACAGAAATGACGTCTCCATTGGATCGTGGGTTGCAGCACTCGTTCGACTACCCAACTCTGAGATGAACTCCAGTCCTTCACTGCTCCAAGCGCCGCCGGATTCCAAGGAGAGGGCTACGAAGTCGTGAGTGTTGGTTATGGTGGAATACTTGGCCCTCTTCGTCTTAGCTGCGCGTTCGGCTGCTTCGCCAGCTCTGATAGATGTGTTGACAAGATGTGACTTGGCGTAGGTGTCGGGCACTGTCACATCCCATGCCAGACATCGACCACGTGTCCAAGGAATGAGCGTGACGCCGTCCGGTCGCTTTCCATCTTCTCTTAGCAAGCCGAGAGGTTCCTTTTGCGCTGGAATCTTCGCCCTGCCAAGAGCTCTCCAGATGACATCGTTCAACATGCTGTGTCGTTGATGTTTTCCGCTGCCTCTTCTACAAATTAGTCCATGGAGCCCTTTTGCGTCGACGCTCTCTTGACATTGGTGACACAAATGTGGCTCGCAGAGCGTCGTTCCTAGCCTCAACCCGGCTGCCAGTCGTACATCCTCGTTTGAGCGGTGCAGGCCTAGGGCAGTCACAGGGGGCGCTATCATCCAGTCTCCAGAATGAGGTGCTTGTGAGGCCAGCAGGCGAGCACGGTCGCATGGATTGTTATTGGAATCCAGCAGACCTTTCCATGCCTTGTCTGTGAATCGGAGGTCCCATTCTTTCTGGCGATAACTTGCTGCTCCTGTTGGTGGTTCTGCATCTGTCAGGGTCTTCCAAGCGTTGAGTGCTGAACTCGCAAGTTCATATGATTCCTCAGCAGACTCTGTTGGTGGATGCATGCCTGGAGTTCGCTTGTACTAGCAGCAGAAGCCAGAAAGGCAGAAAGTGCCAGCGTAGATGCACAACGAACTCCCAGACCACCATCTCTCACCGGCAAAGAAGCCTGGAGCCAGCGGTCATCGTCAAGGTCCACATTTAAAATGGTTGACAGTCCTTCTCTCAGCAGTTGATCAAACCGAGCCAAGCCCGGGCAATCAGCGCAGACGGCTGTGCGCAGACTGTACAAGAGCTTCGGTACACTTAGACTGTTTCTCAGCAGAACCAGAGCGTCATGTGTATAAAGCAAGGACAATCTTCCGATTGCCCTCTCGAGGTCATTGGCCTTTGAATTGACGACCATGTTCACAGCTGGACCTGAAATTAGAGGTGCACCCAACAAGGTCATGTCCTCGAGGGCTATGCTCGTGAACTCTTGGAACGCAGGGTCATTATTATTAATATTTATTATTATTTATTATTATTATTATTATTATTATCATACGTGCTGTGCAATTCGCATTTATCATTGAAAACATTTGAAAAAATATTATTATTATTGCTATTATTATTATTACTATGGTCTTCAATGTTAATTAATGGTGATGTCGTCCGGAGTAGCCCTGTTCGTTGGACTCCTGAGCAGCGAAAGTTCCCTTGAAAGCAACTGCGTTGTAGCGTTGAATAATCATCGAGATGCGCTGGTAGAGGAAAGTCGTCTCCCTCTGCTCCCCAGTGACGGCGCTCAGTATGTGTCCCAGTTCTGAAAGGAAGCTTTGGCCTTTGGAATTGATGGGGCCAAAGGTTTCGAATGCCACCGGTGTCAAGACGTACGTGGAGGCTAGCTCGGCGTATTTCTGAGTTTTGAGGTTCGCCGCCCTCTCGGCCGCAGCGCTATTATTGCTATTATTATTATTATTATTATTATTATTACTATTATTACTCTTATTACTACTATTATTATTATTATTATTTTTATTATTATTATTATTATTATTGTTATTATTATTGTTATTATTATTAAACAGTTACTGAATTACATTTATTGTAGATAATACAGAAGTCAAAGGACGAAATTGAGAAAAAATTGCAAGTCATCTTCACAGAATTTTACACCTGGCATATAAAACTGATCAAGATGAAGGCCTGCTATTTCACGCTAAACAAATTCCAAAAGGAGATACATGGCTATGTTGCTGAGGGCTATGTGCCTGTCTGTGAATTGAAAAAGGTTCAGGATGCACTCACTTCTGCATTTGTAAGTTGACCTGCATTAGCTTAGTCGATTATAAACCTGTTGTGGAGTGACTTGTTCGGTTAGCTCTGCCGTCAATCAATGTTGCTAAACTGCTGCGAATCATGTCTGAAAATGATGATAACTTTAATGTAGCCAGAAATACCAATTGTCTGGTAATAAAGGTCAGTTTTGTTGCCTGCTTTTTGGGAAACAAAATGTCTTATATTTGTGGAGAGGAAGTAGGAATTGAAATGTGGATCAGGAAGATGAGGAGGAAAATCCAAATCTGGCAGAAGTGTCTTTGTAGTTGTTAATGACATCGTGTTGCAACAAAGATGATAGCATCACCTCCTTTCTCCTAGATTGGGACTGGCACTGCCAGAGTATGGGCAGTGGCAGAGTTAGTTTTTCAGAGAAGTAACTACTCTTGAGCGTTTACAATGGACGTAATACTGCCAAATGCCTGCTTGCGTTGCATGCATTAAAATGGTGAGATTGGATTGTGCTACTTTTTTAGGAATCTGTTGGTTGCAAAGGACCACCAGTAATTACCCCAGTCAAGTCAGCCACACTGCCGACTTACTACAAGACAAACCGTTTCACTGTAGCTTTTCAAATCATAATTGATAGCTATGGTGTGTCCAGATATAAAGAAGTCAACCCTGGTCTGTAGTCGCTTTCTTCTTAGTTAAGTGAGCTTATGGCCTGAAGTCTGTTCCTATGTTTTCGTTTAGCTGCTGAGGCAATTTATATTTTTAAGAAATTTTGCTTTTCTTCTTCTTTTCATTGCTTATGTCTTGAGTGACCACCCAGAAAAGCCACTGTGAACAGATGTATCACATTCCAATGTAATGTAGTGTAGTTGAACATTTAATAGTGATCTCTTAGTACCTCTTGAAGGTGCTCCTTGCTGTTTGATATTAGAGTTTGTTAGGAACACATAGTTCATTTAGAGGCAAATCGCATTGAAATAACTTAGTCACCATTGAATGGTTTTTAAGCTTCTATAGAGAGCAATGGAGAAGTTTTGTCGTTGCGATCGCTAGAGTTCCAAGAACTGACAGCACAAGGTGACAAGATGATGGAGAGCCCAACCAACAGAGTTTCAACTAGTCAACAGTTTTCAGATCCTCTGATTTTTGTTGCATCAAGCATGAGCAATTACAACAGCTTAATGAGTTTAGTCCTGGCTGTGCTGGGAGCGCTCCTAAGTAGATTCTTGAAGGAGTACTATAAAAATTTTCAGAATGAACTCCCTCATAGATACTACAAGATTCAGACTCCAGATATCCCCTCAGGTCACCAGGTCCATGCAGAACAGGTCGTTTGGTTGATGGATAATAATGATGCTCGAAGGAACTTGCGTTGTGTTACATCAACAAAACTTCAGGAAGATGGTCAACGAAAGGTTGTCAGCAGAGGTTGCCCTATTGATAAATTAAATATGCTATGGCATCTGTTTAACGGCTCTGCTGTTTAAATTTTTATGTTTGTGTTTTCAGCTTTTTTCTCGATCATCAGCTTCCCATTTCTTTTCTCTGTTATGTTTGGTGATGCTGGACATGGTATTGTTATGTTTGTCTTTGGACTCAGCCTATGCATCTGGGAGAAGAAGCTGAAGCAACCCGCTTCAAAGAATGAGGTCATTCAAAATATATATTTTTAAATTGTTTAATGTATGGACCTGTTCTACCTGTTTGGGTCGCCTTGTTAGCAGGAGGTAATCCTTTTGGGCCTCTCTTTGTAACCAACTGAGCAAATATTTTCGTTCATTCGTTCATATCTCAGTAAAGTTCATTCAGTTTCTTATTGTGGTCAATTGGCCAATCACAAACGACTTCAGTAACATTGTTTGGTCTCTAGGACAAATTCTGACTTACAACAGTTTTTCACATCAATATTGTTGTGGCATTGATGATGACAACTATTTGCATATATATATATATATATATATATATATATATTGCAAAATCTGATACCTTATAACTCAGATATTTAACTGCAGTTAAGAAACTCGAACAGTAATAGTATTTCTGATGAAAAGTTGGCCAACATTTATCCTGTTGCTGCTTCCAATTCCAGAACATTGCATCAGACAATGATCAGAGAGTACTATAGTTAAGGAAGCAAAGTTGCTAATGAATTGCTTTTTGCTGCATGTAACTTGTGTTTCAAAGTATTAAATTATACTTGAATTTCAGATCTACAGTATAATTTTTGGTGGCCGTTACATGGTGCTGGTGATGGGACTATTCTCAATTTATTCTGGTGTTATATACAATGATTTCTTTTCAAAACCAATTAACCTTTTTGGCTCCCAATTCCACGTCATCTATGAGTGAGTATTTCTTTGCTAACTAGCAGAGTATTGTTGAGGGGTTACATTTAATTTGTAATTGAACAATTACTTTTTTGAAAAATAACTACAGATTAAACTTTTGTTAATAGAAGGCACAGAGTAAAACTATAAATAAGTATGTTCTCATAAGAGAAATCACATCAGTATTCATATCCTACATTATTAATTGTTCTAATAATTTTGCTGTTGTTCCAAATGATTTAAAGCCTAAGTAAATGAGCCTTGTATGATAAATCTAATAAATAAGAATAAAATAATATTGAAATAAAGTGAGAATACACAGACTATTAAAAGTACTGCTATATTTTTTTAAGGTTAGTTAAACTTAGGTACCAGATTAATTTTATAATGCAGAGTGTTTTGACTGAATCAGTCCAGGTTTTTACTGAAGCTTTCTTTCTTCTATCAGAAACATGTGATGCCATAGATAGTAAAAATTTTCTTTGAAAGTTTGTACATTATTTTGGTCATTGTAATGATCTGTTGATTTTATTATCTATTTAAGCTATGTGTAAAATAAAAATCTGTTTTTTTGTGAATTAGCATGAAGACTTTGTTTTCAAACATGAATCTTCAGCTCGATGCTAGTAACCCGAATGTATTCCATGGAGTTCCGTATCCGCTTGGAATAGATCCAGTAGGTTTATATAGTTTTGTTAAAAATTGTATTTTGATGTAATAATTTTCGTGTTTTGAGAAATTAGAGACTTTTCATAGTTACGCTCTTCTATGTATCTGGCCATCTTTATGTGCATGAAAAGGGTACAGAGTAGAAGCGAGGCAGGTCATGATTATCATAACTCACTGTTTATGTCTGTTGATCTATGTCGATCTGTCGCATACAGTCTGTTTCCTTCCCTCACTCTCTCTTTCATTCTCTTACTCTCTGCTCTCTCTCTTTCTGTCTCTCTGTCTCTCTCTTTGTCTCTCTCTGTCTCTGTCTCGCTCTGTCTCTCCCTCTCTCTCTCTCTGTCTCTGTCTCGCTGTGTCTTTCTCTCTCTCACTCTCACTCTGTTCTCTTTTCTGTTTATGTCGTGTCATGTAGTGCTCTTCAGTGAACAAAAGTGCACTGGATAATAATCATTTTAATACGCTTCTGGTCACTGAAGATGCAAGAAATGCAAAAGAAATGCAATGTTGCATTCAATCAAGTAATTAGTAGGCTTCTACGTTAATTAATATCTTATCCTAATGACAGGGCAAGTCATTAATTTAATAACATCTTATCTAGAGACAGTTTAGAGTGTAATCAGTTACCTTGTTACCTTATGCTGTCAGTTCGGGGAACTCTAGCGACCATCATGATCAACATTCTTCAATGCCTTCTCTCCGAAGTCGCATCCATTAATTCCTCCAGGTTCATTCCGGTTTTTTCGTGTATCTCGTCCATCCATTTTTTTTCTGGGGCGCCCTCTTTTCTTCCTTCCTTCTCTACACACCAGCATCATTTCCTTTTCCCATTCATCTGATCGCATAACATGTCCGGAGAACCCAAGCCTCCTTCTCAACGCTGTTTCGTGTAAAATCTCATCATTGTCAACTCCAATCTCATTGTGCTAATCAATTAGGTCAAATATATTAATTGCATAAAGCTATATTTATCAGGCAACTGTTTTGAACTTTTTGGGCATAGAACTAATGGTTAAAGACTAATCAAACAATGTAAATTGCTTGCTGGTATTGAATTTGCTTCATAAGTTGTCTTATGAAATGAGGCTTGAATTTCAACTGGAGTGCCATCGAGGCTACTGCCACAATGATAAAGAAATTTATGTTATCAGTTGAGTGATTGATTTTGTAATGCATTTGATTTGAGACTGTTGTACATAGTGTCAGATTGCTTCTGAGTTTTATCAGTCAAGTCGAGATCATTGGCGGCAGTTTCTCTGTTTTACAGATTTGGGAATTGTCTGAAAACAAAATCGCATATCTGAACTCTTTCAAGAAGAAGATCTCCGTCATATTTGGTGTATCGCAGATGACACTTGGTGTCATACTGAGCTTACTGAATCACCTGTAAGTTACCAAATGCAAATTACCATTGTATACAGAGGTATACATTGTATATATTGTATACAGAGGTATATATTGTACACAGAGGTGCACGTCATAATCACATAGCAGATCACATTGGACATGATTACAGTGATGATTTCTTCAGTCGTTATGATGCTTGTTGATTTTTATAATGTGGCTTAACAAATTCTACCTTTATGAACAAGGTTTAAAAATTGTGAAATTGACAAATTGTTTGCAAGTAGTACAGATATCATCAAATTTTTTTATGAGTTTGTGCCAGTAACTAAATCTCATATGGGTTATACTTCTCCTAGTGATTGTTTCCTCAGCTATTACCAAGTCACTGTTCACATGCCTATTCAGGAAGCCAAAAACCTTTCTGTTTTAAATAACCCAGTTAAAATGTACTTGTTATGTAACTTTCAATATTAACATATCTGCTAGCAGTCAACAATGTGTGTTAAGAATCATAGAAGTAGTTAATTGCTATGGATGATTCTGCAGAAATTGTCATAATTACAATTTAGTATCAAAGAATTGATGGGAGTAGGTAACCAGTCTGTGATTTGAAATTGCAATTTTCACTTAAATTAATAAAGAATGATTGATTGTTGGAACTCTGGAGTACAGGGCATCAAAAGCAATCTTTATGTTGAAAATGGAAATATGGAAAGTTCCAAGACTTAATAAAATGTGGAATGCTTTATAATGCAAAGTAAAGTTGGGGTGCATTAAGTTTTGTTGAACAGTCTCAGACATTAACATTGATTAAGTTTTGCATCTAACATTTAATTTCGTACTTATTAGTTTGCATCTTTTTTGCAGGTATTTTAAGAATTATGTCAATGTCTTCTGTGATTTCATACCGATGATTCTCTTTCTGATGTCCATCTTTGGGTACATATGCGGTCTTATATTTGCCAAGTGGCTACTTGCTTTGAACTCAAGTGATCCACAAGTTATTGCCACATTCTACCAGTGTTCACCCAACATACTCATAGGTACGTGAATTTTGAATTAAAGGGAAATAGTGTGGTGCCTTTTATAACCAGATTTGAGGACATGCATGGAAATCGCATATTTCTGAAAATTCTTTTGTCCTTAGGACACATAATTTTCATACATACATACATACATACATACATACATACATATACATGTATTTAAAAACATAACTGTCATAATTATGCTTATATGCATTTTAAGTAACTCAAGGGCACTACATTTATGCTTATTTAATAGTTCTAAATAAATAAATTTTAAGAGATATATGTACTGCAAACTTTAAGATATTAATAGCATGTAAGTTTGCTCATTGTTCAGGCTTTATTCTGGATGCGCTTCATTGGCTCCTTATGCAGCAGTGTATACAGTTTAAAACGCTTTTTACCCTCTCCCTGATGTGCAACTGCTGCTTTAAGGTGGCCCCGACCTACCTGAGGCTCTTGTGCACTCTGTTCTCCTCTTTACCCTTGAGGGCCTCCTTGCGATCTTCCACTTCCTACCGTATGATTGTTCTGTGTATGTGCCTCTGAAACTGCCCAAGACATGAATGAGCCTTGACTATATTGGGCCAGTATAGGCAAGGCTCCTGTCAGCTTGGAACTGTCTTCCCCAGTCCATGCACTTAGAATTAATAACCCTCTCAGCTCCCCAGTTCCAAAGACACCTTAAGGCTTCCCTATTTGCTGTTTTCAGCAGAATGATACAAAATGTTTCACTACATTACATTACAAAATGGTGAATACTCGTAATGTCAACATACATACCTAAAATACTCGAAAAGAAACAAAGTCATTAATCATTTTTAAACTTCAAAAGCAAAAACTGAAGGTTTTACTTTATAAAATAAATGACCTGTATATCTGCTATCACAAAAACAGTTTTACATTGAATATGCACATTTTCATTTATTGCAGGATTTATCAACATGTTTTTGTTTAAATATGATGATTCTCCAAGTAATCATTGTAGTAATCATACATGGTATCCATTCCAGGTAAGAAGTATTGGAAGCATTTTATTTATTTTTAAACTGCCTTTAAAATGTTGTCATACATTGCAAAACAGAAAGTTTACATAACTGAAAATAAAATGATAGTTTTAAAGTTTACTATTTAAATTTTCTTCATAAAATGCAGGTTGAAAGTGTTTTGTTTTGTATAATGTCCCAAAGACAAATGATTTGTTTACGGATATTTATGATACACAAAATAAAATAAAATTTTCTCATTATGTCATTCACTCACTCGTATAAGTAACGGAATATTTTCTTAGGTATGAAATAAGTTATAAAAACGTCCATGTACCATCATTACCCACTGTATCAGTGTTTCACTATGGTCGCGTTGCATGTCATTGAGGTCTCAAAGGCTCTGTCCTTATGCCTCTCCTTATTTCATACATTAATTTTGTTTATGTGTCAAGTCGTACTCATTCGAGTCACAATCGTCCAGTGATATGTAATGATATGCAGCTATACTTCACTCTCTTTTGTCACATGTTCTTTAGCTAAAACCACTGGTCTGCATGCCCTCGCTTGATATTTGGTTCCACTTTAACGACCTTGCAAGCAACCAAAATAATTCGGAGACAATTCTTTTTGTAACTTGCCGGCATATGCGCTCTTCACATTATCTTTTCATATTCGTGTGGTTGACCTTGTATTTGAAGAAATTAGAACTCTTGATGTTGCCAATTATAGAATACTGTCTTGCAGGTCTTATTTCTACCACAGGGCATTTCGTCACATAAGGCATTTTCTTATTGATGAAAACTTGGTGCACTGTTGCCAGAGGCAGATTTAACAATCTGTCACCTTGGGATCAAGTTTTGTTTCCACCCATAATAGTTATAGTCCACAGTTTGACTAATACAATTAACTTTAATCATAACTAATGGTCATAATTACTCATGAGAATATCATAACTTTGATATCACTATTATTGCTTTTAATGTCTCTTTCCTTACATTTTAAATTAATTTAATGTTCTTTTTTATTTTAAATGTTTTAAAAGTTTTGCTGCCAAGGAATTTCTGCCCCAGGTCATGACCTTGTTTGTTCCCATGGTAAATCTGTCAATTGGTGCTTTGTGACATACCCTGTTAAAAGTCACTATTTGACTCTGGCTTTTACATGACTGTCTTGACACCTAGCAACTGCACACCCATGCTAAGATTGAGATTTAATGACCTTCTGCACATAATGGTCTTTCAGTAAAATAGACCTATTACTAATTACAGGCATAATGCAAATTCTGCAGGAAATTGGTAATCAGGGAAAACATGGGTTAATTTCAGAGATATGTGCAGGCGGGTCTGGTGGGAGTAGCTGTTATCTGCATGATTTGGCTTCTGCTTGCTAAGCCTCTGGTAATGTGGTCTCGTTCCAAGCAAAAATACAAAATTCTGGTAAGCACAGCTTCTGAATGATCGAACATACATAAATAAATATTATGCAATCATTTATATATGCATGCCCGATCAATGTGTTCATGCCTATTGTATCTTTAATTCAACAGCCTATGTAATTGTAATTTAGTTAAAACTTCATATGGAATTATCGAGCCGCTGCAGTTAATAGTTATGCAAATAATTTTTCACATTGCCTGTCCTAATTTAAATAACTGCTTTTTATGCCTACTTTACAGTACCAGATTCTATTAAGGATTGTTTGTTAGCATTGATAATTATAGTATTTTCTGTATTTATGATCTAGACGTTTTCTTGTTAAACCTTTATTCTTGAGCTGCATTCGTTTTTCCAAAAAATTGAGTAAATGCTTGTCATTAAATGGTTAAGTACACATAGAACCATTTCAGTTAGTAATAAGGATGATTATGATATTCGTTTATTCTTATATGATTCGTACAGGATGACAAGCCATGCCATAGCTTTTAGGTAGAGGTAATAATAGAAAATGCACACATGAAAACACATTTGTTTGTCCAAATTATAGCAACTGTGTTTGTATCCACTTTGAGATATCCGTTATTGGTTCTCTGTTCACATTGATAATTGGTTGTTGTAAGTAAATAAATAAGTAAGTATATACCTTATTTAGCCAACTGCATATCTGCACTCTGGTAAATAATACATTTAAAAGTACAGCATTCTAATTAAAACCGATTATCACAATTATCAAGGACACTAGGCAATGATTTCTCCAGGACATTAAGAGAAATCAGTCACATCTGTTTTGCTGCTACTTGTAGCCAGTTAACGAAGTTCCAGGGTCTGAAGTGATTGAGATGACTGAATTCAGAGGAGATTCGCTTTTGGAGATTTCAAAAAATGAGACAGAGGCTGAAACCGAGGACAAGTTAAATGAAATTCGCCGCGAATACTTGAAGCAGTTCACCAAACCTTTGAGTAAAGAAGAGGTAATTTTCAGTTGTCTAATCATAGGTTAGTTGGTAATTCAAGGAAACCTCAAAGAAATGTCCTCATTGTGTTATAAATTATTCACTTCACTGTTAATTCTATCGTACAAAATTGAAATTTTAATTGTAGTTAGATATTTATATTTATATAGCACTATTTTAAGAGAAACTAATCATAGAGGTGGTATATGTTACATATTGTTACACACAGAAAGTTATAATCATTTAGCAAACAATACTCATTACTAGAAGTCCCCAGTGTGGACTGTCATGCACACATTCACAAAGCCCAGGCAAAATTAATGTATCTCCATCCAGAGTTGCTGATAATAGATGCAATGTTCTGACCTGCTTACACTGCATTGCATTAAGAGGTAGAATTGAGACACTATGCAATACATGGTAGTTTTTGCTGGACTCTGGACAGTCCATAGTCATTCTAAGTCTCGGACTTTTATATATCATCGTTATCATAATGTATGACATTTGTTTTGAGGTGAAACTGCAGACTATAGTCATATTCCATCAGGAAATTCAGTCAAAATCTGTTATGACATTGAGACACATGCTACAGTGCTACTGCTTTACAGATATTACACTGCAGAAGTTATATGGCATGTAATAAGTTCAAGTCAAACCTCTTATTTTGAGAATTCCCTGTTAGAATAAGAACCATATCCTAGTGTTGTTTTGTTTTGGACTCAGTTCTTGATTAGACGGCTTTGTTCAGTTAATTGCGATTTGGGAAGGTGGCTTTTGCATAAATTGATGCCTTGTTCATCATGATAGCAATGTTGTGGAAGTTTACAGGATGTATAATGCATTGTTTTATTTGTATGATTCAGCATATTGATGTTGGAGATGTGATTATACATCAGGCAATACACGTGATTGAATTCTGTCTTGGATGTGTTTCCCATACGGCTTCGTATCTTAGGCTTTGGGCTCTCAGTCTGGCTCATGCACGTTAGTACAACTCATTGTTTACATGCTTCAATTACTCATGCACCTCAAAATGAGTTAAAACTCAAACTCAAATCATCCTCTATGAAATGAGTTAACTCAAACTCAGTTGTTAAATGAGTTAAATCATCAACTAACACATGTCTCATGCTAGCACGTTTTAATCGAACGTTCTGCAAATGCACAGTTATCAGAAAATGGCATCATCAGTTTATTATTACTAATTTACTAGTATTACTGTTATTATTGTTATTAATAGATAAATCAGGTTATTATTATTATGGAGTCAAAGTAAACACCAGAGTCCACATATTTAACATCTGAAACATGATTAGCATTAGTTTTTGTCAACATAACATGTGCTGGTTGCGGAATAGTGAGTTGATTTTAAAATTGACAGTTACAGAGGGGCGTAGCTATGGGGCAGGGAGGACATGTGTCTCCAGGCGCCACTTTGAAGGGGTGCCAAAATGAGGATTAAAATTATTACTTTTTTTATTTTGATGGGTACAAATTTGTCCAAACCAAGTTAGTAGGGTTTAATTTTGGCACCCACAAAATATTCTCATTACAAACAGGTTGTCAGACATGATTTTGGCGCTCCAGACCCCACTGATCCGTGATCACTAAGGGCCCATAAGGGGCGACATAATACTCGTGACAAAATTGCATCTATAATCGTAGACGCCAATTTAAGGGGGCGCCAAAATGAGAATTAAAACTGTTAATATTTATTTTGATGCTGACTAATTTATATCTGAGCTAAGTTAATAAGATTTAATTTTGACGCCCCCAAAATATCCTCATTATCAACAGATCTTCAAGCATGATTTTGGCGCCTATGGCTCCACTGGCAGTGATTTTACTAAGTCACGTAAGGGGCAACATAATATTCATGACAAAATGACATCTACAATGTTAGGCCTAACTAAGTCACGTAAGGGGTGAAATAATATTCATGACAAAATGACATCTACAATGCTAGGCTTAACCAGACGTAATTTTCTTATAAAGTCTTATAGATCGGTTCCAACTGAAGTGCAATATTATCCTTCTTGTACTTAAAGTGGAATATGGTCTCAATATAATATACACATATTTGGTATATTAATTACAAATCTGAATTTGGAATACTCAGAGATTTGTTCACACTATTTATTACTCCATCCAACATCATCTGTCTCAAGCTCCCAATTCAGCACCTCTGACTTTCCATTCTAAACTTAAGTCTCACCTTCTCAAAAACTCTTACCCAGACTCCTTGCCTGATATTCCACCTGTCAATCTTGGACCAAGATGATACCTTCCTTAACAGCTACTCACTAGCCCTTTAGACGTTTGGAGATCACGATTATGATTAAGGTTTAAATGCAAAAGATTTAAAATAATAAGCATGTAGTTTACCGTTATTTGACTGACAGAAGTATAAACGATACAGTTTTGATATTTTGTTACTTTAACTAATGCAACAAAAATAACAACCAGTACTATGATTATTATTTTGTAGGCCTACAGTGGCAAACAAATTAAGAGTTGTAATATGAATATATTAACTATTGACACTATCTGCAGTACGCTTAAATTGTACTTTTAATTTGTATAGAATTATAATAGGCCTATTATAATTAACCCGGTATTGCATTCTTAGAAAAGGGCGCCAATTCTGTAGTTTGTTTCCGGGCGCAAAATACCCTAGATACGCCTCTGGACTGTTATAACTCAAACTCACAGAAATTATGAATTAAATCGAACTCAAAACTCACACACTTTGAGGTGAGTTAACTCAAAGTCATAAATCACAGCAAGTGAGTTAATTCGTGAGTTTAAATTCATCTGAGTTAACTCATACCCAACAATGGTCCTGGCATACCTGTGGCACTGGATCTGTGGAGTACGACATTCTTAGCAGCTGATAGATGATTGAATAGTCTCACCGACATAAAACGGTCGACATGATAAACAAATTATTGCTTGAATGCTAATGGCATATGTTTAAAACGTTTAGTAATTAAAATTTCATTTACTGTTATGTGTCAGGCATGCACTGAAATAGTTTCAGCTATTCTTGAAATGTTTGGCAGCTAACTTGTTAATGGCTAATCTATTTATATATTTAAATATTATTCTTCATCATCAGGATCCATGGACTGAAAGCCCATAGGTGTCCACTGCACATTTGACCATTGTTCTTCATTCTCCTCTATTTTGGGTTTGCTGTAATAAGTTAAGTATACCGGTTCCACACCGGTCTTCAATGTCATCTAGCCATACTCTGCAAGGTCTTCCTCTTCTTCCTGTTCCCTCCATAATTCCTGTCATTATACTCTTTATTTTTCTCCGGTACGTGACGTTTTAGTGCAGCCGTTTTGGCGCAGGACGTTTTGGTGCAGGACGTTTTGGCACAGGTCTCTGATACAGTGATATTGTGTATTATGTATTTTAT
This sequence comes from Bimastos eiseni, assembly GCA_959347315.1. NCBI lineage: Eukaryota > Metazoa > Annelida > Clitellata > Crassiclitellata > Lumbricidae > Bimastos > Bimastos eiseni. Next base: position 16,072,919 of record OY365818.1, read on the forward strand.
AAATATATTATATGGCAATCTACAATTTATTGTCATAAATTAGTCCATATTTTAAATCAGGTTGAGCCTCGGGAGCATTGATAGTAGAGGGATCGATGAAAAGAATCATGTTTAATTAGAAGCCGGATCAATGAAAGAATACTGTTAAACAGGGAGCTGGATTGACGAAAAGAATCGTGTTTAAACAGAAGCTGGATTGACGAAAAGAATCGTGTTTAAACAGAAGCTGGATTGATGAAAAGAATCATGTTTAACTGGAAGCTGGATTTGATGAAAATAATCATGCTAAAATGGAAGCTGGATTGATGAAAAATAATACCGTTTAATTGGAAGCGAAATTGATAAAAAAGATTGTGACTAAAAGGGTTTCACGACGAGTAGAATTCTCATATTCATCCCACTTTTATTTAAGCATGATTCTTTTCATCATTGTAGTTCCCAGTTTAGCATAATTATTATCATCGATCATGCTTCGTGTTACATTATATATTTTATCAGATATCTGTGCCAAAACGTCCTGCGCCAAAACGTCCTGCTCCGATTTTTCTCTCATTATCCATTCTACAAATGTGTCCAAAAAGTCCCAATTTTCGTTTGATTATGGCTTGCATGATATTCTCTTTATAATAATATTTAAATTAATGCACTTTTTTTTCTGAAACTGTTCATTTTATTTCTGTCAGAGCTCTCTGAAGTGTTGTGGGAGAAGATTTTGAGAGACAGTTTTGGAATTGAAAATGCGATTTTACAAATCTTCTGTATCTATATTATGGTTTGCCCTTTTGCTGTTCTGACCATTATAATTCTGCTCATTATGGAGGGTCTGTCTGCCTTTTTGCACACCCTAAGACTTCACTGGTAAGGAACATATATGTTCACTGATATAAACTTATAAGCAGAATTAAACTGACTTAAATTTAAAATCTTCTTTTAATTTTCAAAAGCAGGCTGAATAGTTTTAATATGTGATCTGATCTGTGACTTTATACAGTACTATTGCAGGATGTAATAACTTTGGTGTAGAAAGTTGGAGATACCAAATTTAGCATTGTTTCCCCTTTGCAACTACTTAGATATAATGGTATCATTTGTGCAAAATGCCTACCACTATTACTACTACCGCTGTTAATAATAATGGTAATGATAACATAATAATAATAATAGTAACACTGAAAACAAAGAAGATGACGAGTGTGTTCACAACACTGATGATGCTCAGTAATTATTTCGAGTTTTGAGGGCAGTAATGAAAGCAAGAAAATAATAATGGGTATTGGTTCTCATGGGTATGAAAAGTGGGGTATGCTACCATTCAGTCCTAAAGGTAGAGGGGTACAGGTATCCATCCTACCCCTAAAATTATATCCATGCATTAAAACAGACTATATACCCATCACTGGTATCGTCCAAGTCAAGCAAATAGGCATACCAGTACCATGGGTCAATCGAGTCAAAAGCATATGTATGATCTTTCTAATGTCTTGTACCTTTCTCTTGGCATGGCCTGCTGCTTCATTCATGCAGTTGCATTTAATTCAATTCAGCAAACATTTCCAAAGTGTCTTGAACGAACTTATTTAGATCAGATAGATGACCTTTCATGGTCTCTGTGACGAACTGAAATGCACTAAAATATTAGCTCATAATCTCTTTTGCCACCCTGCCGACTACCACAGTAATTAATTGTGCAATGGCTAGTCCACACTCACGACAATCGTTTGCCAGCTATTGGTTTGATATTGACAAAATGAATGGCGCTAAGGTACCTACAGATACCTATTCAAGATGGTACAGCTATTCTTGCTTTTTGTTTATGGTAACAATAGGGTTGAGTTCAACAGCAAGTTTTTCCTAGGAGATGGCTTTCCGTTTCAACCATTAAGCTTTGATGAGATTATTCAAAGACCGGTGGATGTTTAGTATGGTCAGTGGATGCCATTCATCTGAATTGTCAAGTGTTCTGGGTCTACGGAAATACTTTCCACCACTTGCAATCTGTTACGTGTTTGTGGCTGCAGTGTATTTGAACTGTTCATACTGAAGGATTAATATATGAAGCTGAATGAAACATAGAAATTGATATTTTTGTACAATGAGTTGCTCAATTTTTGTCTTTATTTGCTTTTTATTTGACCAGCAGTTGAAGACAATGGTCTTGTTCATAACTGTTGTTTGCAGGTTGTGGGCATCTCTAAGCAATTTTCTACATAAGGTGCCATATAAATTTGAAGTTACAATTACTTTTGCATTCAATAAATACATTCAAGTAGCCTTTTAGATGTGACTTTCTGAAGACAGAGATGAGAGTAATTATTGTAGTAACAGTAGTAATGGCATTGAAAATGAAGATAATATATTACTGGTAAGTTGTACATACGGACTAATCTTCTTAGAAATGGAAATTAACCAGTTATTTTTAAAAAAGTCTTCATCAATTCCTAGCCAGCTTATCTTCATTGAGACTAATATATCAAATGTCATGAAAAACATCCTCCATATAAGTTGTAAGTTTTCCTTATGTTGAACAATATATTTTTGCACAATTTAGGGAGTGGGGAAAACTCTGTTTTCTTTATAAGTAAACAGGCTTATACAGATGTGCTAAGGGACATGAAATTATGCATTATGATGGTACTAAATACTCTATTTTTGACATATGTTTTGTAGATAAAAATATTGTCATTTTATATACATGGGCCAGCATTTAGCCAACTTCAGAATTCTGTTGGTACACAAACATTAGGTTAATGCATATTCAATGTCACAACAATGATATATGTTGGTCCTATATTCACCAAATGTTAATTCCTAACTTTCTTTTAACGACCTTGCAATCAACCCAAATAATTCAGAGACTTTCTGCAACTCGTCAGCATATGCATTCTGCATGTGCATGGAATGTACATTCCATTATATCAACAACATATAGCATCTCGATGTTGGGCAAACACAGGGTCAACATTCATGGCGTTTTGTGACAAGAAAGGGAAGCAATGGTGCCACTAGCATATACTAATAATACTAATGAGGCGATTGACTGGATATACACTCAAGCTTTTAATTTCACGATGTCTTAATACTTTAACAATAAATGTACCAATAGCGGCTGGAAAACCAATGCAGCTTGTCGTTACGTTTTTAAGACGTAATGTATTTCAGGTTTGTTAATAAATGTTATTTTTAAAATTGCAACATTAATGCAGTTTAACATATATTTGTTCTTATTATTAATAGTAATGACAACAGGTATGTTGTCATTCTACATGAAGGACACCTTTTCATTCTAGTGGTCCTAGAGGTTAATGTGTCCACTTTCACCTGTGTCAGGAGTGTTTGAAGAATTGTCCAGCATTAGTGATAAGTTGTTTAGAGTAGGCTGACATTGGCAAGGTGTTGTGGCTGGTTTCTGGCATATGTACACATTATTCAGAAATCTATCAAATTCACATGCTTAGATCGGCTTCTGTTAGTTGTGTCCATTATCACTGACTATCAAAACCATTGCCACTAAACACATCTGTAAACTGTTGATGAAATTCTGGGTCTTTTCAACCTTAGGCCAGCAGCTGTGCAGCTTCCTGCATATCACATTCTTGCAGGGCACGATAAAGGACAGCAGGATTAGCATATGTATTTCCTTCGCTCTGCTTCCATGCTTTCAACATGTCGAAAACCTATGTTAAGGACAAGTACACACCTTCACTAACCTGTTCTACATTCTGCAGACCAGTGCTGTCCAGCACAGCACACGAGCATAATGGGGCCCTCAGGCTGAGTTTAAGTAGCCCACTCAAGATCGTTTAATTTTTGCAATTTGAGTAAAAATGAAGCAAACGACAAAAGTCACTGGCCTACTTGTATGGCTATGCGTTCGGAACTTGGCTTCTCATTTGATGATTTGCCATGCATGACATATAGATGCGATTATTAATTATGATTCCATAATAAATTTTTATGCAGTTCATCAGTTTCAATAGATTTAAGTCATTGCTTTGAGCCTGCTGGTGCAGCCCTCGGCTTGAACAATAATTTATTCGGTTCCCACGGTGTGAAAAACGTTGGACAGCACTGGTGTAGACCTACACATCATCAAAAGAGCTAATTCACAAAAGCTAGATTATTCACAAGTGCTCAGTCAAAGCAATTCTACAGGCAAATAAGGTCAGATTCGATTCCATTGAAATTAAAATGCTAGGGTTAGGCAGACAGCTATGGTCAATGGTGTTTAGAATTGGAAATGGAAATGGAAGGAAAGGTAAGGGGGAGGAGGAGGTGTAGGTCTTGAGTGTAAAAATATAGACTCACACAACATATTCTAGTGTCTGAGGACAATGAATTGATTTGATACACTAGTTTGAACTTGTTTGATGCAGATGTGAAGAGCAAATGGATGACGATCTGTATGATGTACATACATCATACATACAATGCATGATGACACTTCCAGAATTGTCATCATACATTTGTACCGTAATTCATGGACATTTGCAACTTTTTGGTCAAACAAAAAAGAATGAGAATTGCTGATATACCTGATCTTTTGTGCTGTATGGATTTTTCCTCTGAAACATTTCCAGCTCTTGTCCAGTGAAGTGAAGCTTGTTGGAGAGCAAATGCCAATCTTTGTTCTGAACCTTGTTGGCGATTTTCTCCAGGATGGCGTCGGACAGCGCATAGCGAGATGAAACACTCCTATCACCCTTTGCAGTTCAGAAATGCACAAACGATACATATTCAACAAAAGATCCTTAGATGGTAGAACACAAAATACTTTTCACTCACGCTCTTAAGGTGTTTAATCAGCTTTTCACAAAGCTACAAGTCGCTTGGTAAAAACTAGCTACAGAACAAAGTCAGGAAGTTGGAGTTCATTGATCTCATTATAATAAAACAACCTATGCATATACACTTTCTACAATGGATGGGACTCATTGCTGGTTTCTGTGTATGACAGATTGCCAGGCATTTTCTTCTAAAAATACACAAACACTGGACTGTGTTACAAGAACGTTATGGGCTTTAAAGGTACTCTATAAGCACTCGAACACAATATACATATATATATATATATATTCATATATATGCATATATATATATATACTAACTGCAACTTCTTATGTATCACTCTGTGGCGATTGCTGGGTGATGATTTGATCCTGGCAAATAGATATGGGATGCCAAGCACTGGATGATGCTTCTGGTTGTTTGTACTTTTGTTGAAATGTCTTTCACCCAAAAAACATGATCTTAGTCATTTGTATAGGTGTGTAGACAAGTGTACATTTCACTGCATTGCCAGTTTAATTCAATACCAAGCCACTAAGTGGTATATATAGTACTTACCAGTCTAGATTCATCAGCCTTTCTTGAGAAAAGTCTGTGGGCTTCCTGAGTTATTTCCAGTGGAACAATGTGGAACTCTAAAAGGGAAGTTAGTTTGTCTTCTGGCAGCTTCTTGACCCATTGAAGAAATTGGAACTGTGTTATGAAACCTAGAAAAGAAACAAATTATATTTTAAGGCTCCCATAAAAAAACAGGACAGTAATTATGGCAATTTACATAGCATGGTTGCATTGGTTGGTAGCTAGCTACTTCTAGGATGCTTTACAAACAGGGATGTGGTTTCGAGACCGCGGTCTTGGTCTCGAGATCGGAAAACTGTGGTCTTGGTCTCGAATGCATCGGTCTTGGTCTCAGACCATCGGTCTTGGTCTCAGACCATCGGTCTTGGTATCGAATGCGTCGGTCTTGGTCTTGGTCTTAAAGGAACGGTCTTGGGATTGGTCTCTGTCTTAGGTTAGCGTTCTTGGTCAGTTGCCGTATATCAGAGCAATTTCTTTTGATATTTGTCGGTTATTTTCGATTAGAAACACCTGTGTTTAGGCCCTACATGATTGTTATCTATTTATGACATGTTGATCATCTATAATATACATGTTACTGTGGGCAAAAAAATACATTTGCAACTGAGCCAGCCATTTCAAAATTTGCCTTTACAAATTTCAAGGTTTTGGAACAATCTAATAATTATGTGGTCGGCCGCATGTAGTAAACATTAACCTACAATTCCGAGTACAAGTTGGCCTACATCATTCAAACAGAACGTTAATCTACTTGTCTTAAAGTATATACCTATCGTATGCTGTAAGTAATTTATAGTGTGATATTCTCAGGCCAAAGCCAAGGGCTGAACCCACAAAAGTTCAGACTGGCTTGTAAAACTGTTTCTGGACCATTATTAAGATTAGTATTCTTAAGCAATAATATTAAAGTTTTAAGCGTGGTACTCCGTCTTAGCGTCTTAATAAATTGAATTGTTAATAAAAAAAAGAGCCTTGGTCTTGAACTCTCTGTCTTGGTCTCAGAACATCCGGTCTTGGTCTTGGACCTCTCGGTCTTGGTCTCAAGGTTTTGGTCTTGTGCCCAACACTGTTAACATATCTGTAATCGTGACAGACTGCCATCACATACAATGTACTCTTTGAATGACTTTATCTACCAGAGTTGTTTCAATATTTATGATTGTCTTGTGTCATCATTTCTCATTTTCTGCAGAATTGAAAGCTCTGCAATCTTCTGCAGCCAACTCTTTTCTACTGTAATAATTCTTTCCTTTTGAAACAGTATCTTTACACACCATTAAATGGATGACATTGGGTGTGGGAAACCCTTGCCTCTATTCATAGGTAATGTACTCGATTGTTAATGAACACCTTGTCACCTTGTGCTGTCAGTTCTTCGAACTCTAGCGACCGTTATGATAAACCTTCTCCATGTCTTTCTTTCCGAAGTCGTGTCCCTTAGTTCCTCCAGGTTCATTCCGGTTTTTCGTGTATTTCGTCCATCCATTTTTTCCTTGGGCACATTCTTTTCTTCCTTTCTTCTCCACATGCCAGCAACATTTCCTTCTCCAGTCCATCTGATCGCATGACATGTCCAAAGAACCCTTGCTTCCTTCTCAATGCTGGTTGTTGTAACATCTCATCATTCTTAACTCCTATCTCCATGTGCACCCCTTCGTTTGTCTTTTTCTCCATCCATGATATTCTCTGCGTCTTCCTTCATATCCACATTTTGCATGCGTTGATCTTTTTCTACATATTCTTTGTCAATGAACAGTCTAGCAAAAACAGATATATCCAGGTCCTCTTCTAACCTTGTCGCTTGTCATCCATCTCCTGAAACATTAGGTCTCTGATTTTTCTGACAGATTCCTACAACAGAAATGAGGAAATTGTCCACTTATTCATGTCTTTAATGTCAACTCTGTGACTCCAAAGAGGTTTGGAACTGGAAAATGTTGTAGTTTATTTCAGTTCTTGTGCAAAACTGATCAGAGTAATGCACTTTTACACACATTGACAATGAGCTTTCAATTTTACATTGTACACAGGTAATTATATACCATTGCATATATATTAATCACACACAGTTTTTCCTTAATTTTAATCATTTGGTATATAGTTTGTTGCCATCTCATTAGCATGTTTTTACATTGTATGAATATTATTAATTGGCATGACTGGATCTGGTCATTGTGAAAAATCATTTCTACTGAAAGCACAATCTACTGTTCTGACTTAATTTTACCAGTCATTCCAACAGCTACCATGGCATTTTTCAATCAGTGCTAACTACAAGTGATTCTAAAACCTGTTCCTGCATTTGTTCACACATTTAGATCATTAGTTATAATTAGTTATAATTTATAATGTTATGCCCTGCTTTAAATCAAGCAGGACATAACAATTTTAAGTTCTTTATTTTATTTATTCATTCGTTCTGAGCACTTATATAGTGCCCGTCAAGAGTCTACTCAGGCGTGCTCCCAACCCAGCCATGACTAAAGAAAAAGATTTGAGCAACTTGTACAATTCTAACAGTCGGACCATAGGTAAAGAGCAAAGCTCAATTGGGAGGTCATGCCAAATGGAAGGGCCCACAACCAAAAAAGCATGGTCTTTCCTAATAGCCAAATAAGATGTTTTATTAGCACAATGCTTGTGAGGTCCAGAATAAAGGATCTTTATCCAGACAGTCCAGGGAGATGTCCTCTGAATCTGGACTAGGGGAAAGGATATGACACAGTGGACATAAACATCACTTTATAGTACGGAGTACATTCTACATTCTGTGTAATACAAACAAACTTCTGTAAGACATCATATCAGTCTGTACTGTGTTGGCTCTAATTAAAGTTGCTTTTCTGGGCCAGCTCTGTAAATAATACTCTCCATCTGTAGCATAATAACCATAAAAACTTAACAGTCTCGCTTTATCTAGGCCTTACTACTTTGCTGGAGGTTACATTGAAAAATGGGTGGGAGGGTGATGCAGAATGTGGATAAGGGGATGAAGGAAGGGTTCCAAACTAGGTTATGCTTTGCAAATGTTTTTTATGGAGAATCCATACATGAATACAGGCTTATCAGTATCAAACAATGTCATGAAGAATGGCAATATGGCATTACCTCAGTATCTTCAGGATATGCACGCTTGAGAACTTTGTAGAGTATGTCTTTAGTTACTGGTTGACCACCATTTATCAGGTTAAAAATTGCTGCAATATAACAGTAATAAACTTGAAATTGATTTGTCCAACGAATATTACCTACGGAAATATTACAATTCACAATTAATTTATTCCAGCTATGATGACAGAAAATCATGTCTACTTAAAACTTCCATAAGCGTGCCACAATCTATGACTTTCAAATACCCTGCAAACATTTCAGTCATTCAAATATGTTATAGCAATGCCAATTATTATTATTGTGATGATAATATTCAACATGTGCAGGGTCACAGATGTGCAAAACTGAGGTGCAGTTTGGGGTATGTCTTGAAGAAATAAACAGATTCAATATCGAACAAACAGTGGTAGTCAATTCCATTCCTTGGGACAGTGGAATGGATTATACTAGAGGTTCATAGTCGTTCAGTCAAAACATTGCAGTCTGCAGGGAAGGACCTAAGGAGAGACTATCTTGTACAGAGCTTACATGGTTCACTTTTTAGGGCTGAGGAGTTTGTATATGGAGTTTTGTGCACCACCATGTGAGCCAGAGAATTGGGATGTGTCGAAGCCTGTCAAGTCCAAGATTAGAGTGACCTGCAGAATCCAAGCTTCAATACAAAACCTCGATAAGAGCAGATAAGAGAAAAGTCTATGGTTTGTGACCTATCTTTGGAAGGGTTGCTTCGTGTGAAGTATTGCCCTGATGTACTAGAAACCAGATTTCAAAAGGTTTATTGTATGATTACTCTCGAGATCTGCTCCAAGTGCATTAACAGTCCTATGTTGCTATGTGTATGAGTTAAATCTATGATTCAGAAAGCACATTGCTACAGTAGCCTCAACTGATACATGCCATGATCAATCGATTCTCTACTTTAACCAATGACATTTGTCACAATTCTTTTACAAATTTCTACACCCTGGGGATTCATATCACAAAGAAAAAGTTCTGTTACAAGAAATTACACAGAAATAATTTAAAAATAATTACCCTTTACTTTGTCGGTTTCCTGTGCCATCTCTGCCCACTTCAAAGCATTGAGGAAGGTTTCAAATTTAATTACATCCCTATCTCCATGATGACTGACAAAGGAAGATAAAATCTTAATAAAATAATACACAAAATTTGTTAACTGTTGCAGATGAAACCTTGAATCAAACAAAGCTAGAGATTTATAATTATCAGGTTGCGAATATTATGTAATAAAAATATTTTGCGGTTTACTGTAAAATGTGGACCTTCATACTTTTGATTTTAAAGAAATGACTTAGAATGTAATGCAATAGTGAGAGGTTCTTTAGAGGGACAATGCATGGATCAAGCTATGATTCATACATAAGAAAACAATCATTGCTTCACCTGCTTTGCAAATATGTTATTTGATGCTGGTGGTCGATCCAACACTTCAAGCTCAAGAACTCCATCTTCATTGCAGCCGAGTTGCTGAAAACGGAGCCATAGTCTATCCACCTCAACAACTGCAACTGTTACAGAACAAAATGAACTCTTAGAGTTATGATACCCTGATAGTTTATTTCACATGAAAACATATCGTGTACCTGGTACTGGTTTTATCAAATCCAAATTATGTTTGTCTTCTTCAAAGTAATAAAATAAAAGTGTTCATAAACAGGGATGCGGTTTCAAGACCAGAAAACTGCAGTCTTAGTCTTGTTCTCGAAAATATCGGTCTTGATCTTGATCTCGGACCATCGGTCTTGGTCTTGGTCTCAAATGCGTCGGTCTTGGTCTTAAACGAACAGTCTTGGGATTTGTCACCATCTTAGGTTAGCGTTCTTGGTCATTTGCCATTAATTATCAATTTCTTTGATATTTGTCGGTTATTTTCGATTATTAGAAACACAGGATGTTTAGCGTCTTAATAAATTGAATTGTTTATAAAAAGAGTCTTGGTCTTTGGTCTCAGACTCTTGGTCTTGGTCTCGGACCACCCAGTCTCGGTCTTGGTCTCGGACCACCCGGTCTTGGTCTTGGACCTCTCGGTCTTGGTCTCGAGGTTTTGGTCTCGTGCCCAACATTGTTCATAGAGTATAAGGTAACTAACACTGTTTTTTCATAAAATAGCCCGAGTAGGCCTACTTATATTTACGAAGTTTAACCACTTAAGTGGCAGCAGTCTTGCTGGTGAAATATGCATGTTAAAACAACACGAGCATTATCGTTAAGATGAAATAAATGCTTACGATCTGTGGCGACAGCGTGAGCCGTTATCCAGTCAGCCTTGCTTGGGTGTGTAATTGACGACAAAGTTTGTTCTCGACCTGCGGCAAAGCTACTAGCGTATGCTCCCATGCTACGCACCTGACCGTGAAATGTCAGAAAAATAAACTGACAATCATGTTTGCTACACTATAAATCTATCTATAGTTCTCAGATGGTTGCATTTAACTTAATGCCAACTTATTAGCAGACAAATCACAAGGCAAGTTAAAATCAGAGATAGAATCCATTACAACTTTGAAGTGTAAATGTCGTGTGGTTTACGCCATTGATAAACAACGAAGAGTAGCCAGGCAACTCGGCACGGCATAGACAAAGAAACAACGAACTTGCAAAGTTCATATCTTTCAACTTTCAAGTAAGTTGTTTAAATAAATCGAAATTTGCAAGCTTCCAATATTGACAGAATAACCTTACAATAACGTGAAACGATCATCGTTAGCATGTGCTTTTCTTTGCGAGTAGGTATTCATTATTATCCTATTATTTACAATCGTAAAGTTTTAGGTTGTTCAACAGTCAACACATTGTGTAATTTGTGTTGTTTATTGACGCGGAGGCTAGATCACATTCTTGGAGCATCGTTTCACTCGGCATATTTTTAACTCAGCAGAGTTGTGGCTCAGTTGAATAATAGTAATTCTTCTTTGGAATGTGAGCATGTTTTAAGCGCAAAGAGCCAAAGGCTGTCCACAAACACGATTGACATCTATTACATAGAAGATTTAAATGCCAAATAATTATTGCTCAAGAACACGATTTTAATCGCAGGATCGCCCTTAAGGTAACTTTAGTAACTTTAGATGCATATTTTATTTTCAGCACTTGTGAGTAGGTTTGTGCTCTGCGCTTGATGTCATAAGTTACACTGTGCAACAAAGAATTAATAACGAAAATTTAAGTACTAGCGCTATATCGGTTGGCGTCGCAATTTTCTCTGGATTGGCCTGTCATTACTCGCATGGTGTTCTGAGCTTATGCCCTAAAGTTCTGAGCTTATGCCCTAAAGATGTTGCGTCGATCTGCGTGTGTTTGTCGTCGTCTTTTCCGAGATTTTTCTTATAGTAGCGTTGTCCAAAAAGCTGAATATAAAAGTGCATATAGCTTAGAAAACCTTTATCTAAGCATTTCTGTCAAAAGTGCTTCTTCAGTTCCTGAATCGAAGGTATGTTATCAGTGACAACAACGCGGCCAACTCCATAGAGAACGTGTGCTTTCTATAGCGCTGAATTTTTGTAGTTATTCTCCTTTCCTAGTTAAAGCAGCGAGTTCAACGATAACACGGAGACTGAAAATAAACCGCTGTGATAGTTTGGTACGGTAAACATGAAGGTCTGGGGCCCACGCGCAAACTTCTCGCATCTTTTCTTCAACATACCTCCGACAATATTATGCATTCAACCGCGCTTATTCCCAATATTCTACGATGATCCGTTTATTTTTACAAATTTTTGAAATTCTGAAAATACTCAATGGAAAAGTCATCAGAATTTATAATGTTGTCCTGGCTAGGCCACTACTATAGTGGGATTAATATTATAGTCAACTTTTGTAGGCCTACACAATAAAATCTAGCTTGTTATGCTAAATATTGTTGGATGCAATGTTGATCTGTTTATTTCTAACTGTTTTGCCATTTGGCAGCTAAGGGTGCTATATAAATCAATTCTTGTTCAAGCTCATACATGCATTCCATAGCCAGAAGACTGCTGATTAAGTAAATATATACTTTATTATGCTTAAGTGTAACCCTTTTTGCAATATTGTTGTTCTAACATAAATACCATCTATTTCATACATTTCTGAAAAAACAATTCAGGCGGGAAAGGGTTAAAGTTGTGCATGTACACATTAATATTTCCATTGTGGTTTAATTTTTTGAGTTGATCCTTATTTGTTTTCAGCCTTCAGAGCAGAAGATAGCTGAGTTCAGTGGAGTTATTCCTACTGGTAAGCCAATGCTACAGTGTCGCTATGACACACCTGTACTACATTAGTGTGTTACAGCAGTTCCATGTACATTGGTTACATTACACAAGTAATTAATAATGATATACGATAATACTGTACATCATCATGTTACCTTACATTTATATGAAATGGCATGGTATGTTTCGATCATGTGCATAAGATATTGTGGAGGATGTATGGTCTGACGGATGCAGCGTTTCAAAAGAAAGTCAATCAGTAAAAACAGAAAAAAATAAACAGAAACATTTGTGGCATTTCTGTCGCTGAAAATCATTGGCTGATGGTTGACCTACTATAATGATTATGTAAAAAGAATCCAACCTTTTGTTTTGTACATTGTTTCAGAAGATTTGAAGATCTCATATTCCCGCAGCTCCGGACCAGGAGGCCAGAATGTCAACAAAGGTTGAGTGTTGCTAAGATTCTTGTGTTAATAACTTGAATTAAGGAACGTAAAATCTGTTTTTGATGAATATAATTGAACAAGTAAATGAATTAAGCCAAATAATCATATTTATATTGTTATTTTGAATTAAACAATACTTATGCTATGTTTAGACAAGACATGTTGTAGAAAAGTCACTTTTATTGCCATAATGTGACAAGCAGTGCAATTTTTTTCTGTGGGCCAAGTGTGTGTTTTTGCTTAAATAAATATGTAATAGTTGCAATAATATTGTGATGAAAATGAAAGCTTTTTATTTGGGTATTCTTTTTTCTATGGCAATATATTTATTGCTTATTTAGATTCATGGTTTTCTTTTTCTTTCATGTATCTGCTAATTTCAGAATAGTTTAACGCATCACCATTAGAAAAGTTTTTTAAACATCTCTGGTTATTATTATCAGGTGATTTTGAAGTGATGCGTTGTGCATGAGGATCAGCAAAGAGAAATAAGGGAAAGCCAAATAAACAATAACTACATCACCCACCTATCGGTTTTCATTAGAAGCAAATTAACTAGGAATGCTTACGAACCAATCCACGTGCTTTCTTGTTGAAGACTGTGATCGTTTCCACAGGTCTACGACTCTTGCCTTTGTACACCTTTTCCATGATGTTTCTTGAATTATTCATTCCAGCACAGTTTGTCAAACACAAACAACATGTTTTAAATCAGTTTTGACTTCCCTTTGTTATGTACTTAGTGCTCATTCAAAAATATAATGGTTATTCCTGCTTTCCCTTTCATGGTTGCCAGTGTGCTGAATCTCCGTTTATTCTTCATAATCTTTCCGTGATTTTGAAGCCAACATTATTTAATTAACTGTTATCTAATTACATGCTTCACTTCTGTTTCACATCTTAACAGTTTAAGTGCAAATGTTTTGTGTCACAAACAGAATTAATGGTTTTTGTTTTGAATTTCTGTTTTAGTCAACACTAAGGTTGAAATTCGGTTTCATGTGCAGTCAGCCAAATGGATTCCAGATTGGATAAAGCCAAATCTTATGGAAAAGGTTTTACTTACATTTCCATGCATGGAAATTTATTGTATTGTATCTTTAAATTTATGTAGCACTACTTACAGTGCTACACCAATCTGAGGCGCTCCCATTGCAAGAAGCTCCAAGATAATAAGGCTGCGTAAGCAGTGAAATGATGTGGGGATGCCCCCAGCTTAAAGCAATGAGTGAGTCATGAGGGTGTATTTGGTTCAATGGAATGGGTCCAATAAAAGCAAAGGCAGTCCTTGCCCACAGAACATAGAGTCAAAGTGGGGTAGCTGAGGTCAAAGAAGGATTAGATCACAGAGGTATTTTGGGGCTAAGCCAAAAGAGGATTGGTAGATGTGTGCAAATACCTTGTGTTGATTACAGGCCAAAGAGTTAGCCAATGTAGGTGGTCAAACATATGAGTAAAAATAAATGAGGAGGTTAACTATCAGCAGCACTCAATGCAGATTGAAGACGGGAAAGAAGGACTTTAGTAGGAGGACCGATAAAAAGGGAATTACAGTAGTCTATTTGGGAGGAAATGAAGGCTTAAACAAAGGAAGTAAAACTGAAAAAGGAGACCTCTTACGCTCTGAGCCATCTCAGCTGGAGGTAACTGAAGTGGGTAAGGTTAGCAGTTGTGGACAGAAAACGTAAAAATTCTGTACAATTTATGTGTGAAGGTGAATAATTTTGGTATCAGAAAGTGTTGTAAAAAAATCGAAAGAAAAAAAATAGAAATATCAAATTAGAAGAGGTATGTAGGAAACCTGAAAAGTCAGAAAACTAAGATTTGATGAAAGAGAAATGTGGACAGACTGAGTGATAAACAATTTATTTGTAACATATTTATAGCCACTGGAGTTTTCATTGATTTAAGCTAGCTTTTGTGAATTTTAGGAGGCTGGTCGAATAACGAAAGATGGCTACTTAATTGTCTCATCTGACAAAACAAGAAAACAGATGCTAAATCAAGCTGATTGTCTTGAAAAAATACGCACCCTTATCTTCGAATCCAGCATTAAACCTTATGAACCAACAAAGGAAGACTTGGAGAAGCTACGTCTGAGGTTTGTTCAACAGCATTGATCCTATCTACTTTTCAGCTGATAGTTTTTTAGTCTGTGAGAATTGGAAAATACACTTAGCATTTATATTTCTTTTGATGAGAGTATGTAATATTCTCTGAATTATATTCTGTGAAATTGCATTTTAAGTTCATACCCGTGGGATTTAAGAAGTGTGTTAATATCTTTTGATCACTGTGTGACTTTATTAACACTTCAACAAAAAGTGTGAACTAAAACATTGTTTAAACAATGCAGCTTGTCATTAAGGTGTTAGCACAGACTGAAATTTGTTACTAAATTCTATGCAAAAGCAATTGGAAGCAACTCTGAAATTGCCCTCCATGTTACATGCCTTAATATTCAAACAGGGTTATTTTAAGGCTGACGAATTAAAATCCTGAAGCTCCTGTAGAAGATTGTCCCATCACTGCTTTAGCATACCAGTTGGCAATTCATAAAGTTTACTTGCTAGACTGGAATTCAGTTCCAATATGCATTGTTGATGTGTACTCCATTTCTTGTAACTCAACAACCTGGAGCCCAATAACTGGCACAGTTGTATGTACATATTCGTTGAAACTGGCTTAGAATATCATTTGTTCCCAAACACAGGTATTATTTGTATAATTTTGATAGTGTTGTAAAAAATTGCTGTTTTCTGTTTTAGACAAGATTGGGAAAAGGTGAAGATGCTTCGAATTAAAAAGAGTCATTCAATGACAAAGCAGAGTCGACAGGCGCCCTCTCAAGGTGATTTGTAGAAGGGAACATTCGCACAGAATTCACAATTTACCATGAATACCATTGATAGCAAAACCTCTTAATTTGGTTCTTAATGAAAAACCTTCTTATTGCAGAACTGGCTTTCAACATTCTCTCTATCGATGGAAGGAATATGCATTTGGCATTCTGTATAAAACTGCTCCGAACCCTGAGTTTTCTGCAGAGAATACTTGCATGATGTCTAAAACTAGTTCAATTTTAAAACGGGCGATTCAGTTATGGAAGAGCAAATTGAATCAGTTTCATATGTAGTGTATAATCAGTTTAAGTCTAAAATGAAGAACTTTAGAAGTGTGTTATCAATTTGAAAAAGATGCAAAGCTTAAAGAGTTGTTGCCACTATTTTTGTTGCTTGTTTACAGATATATAAAAATAGAAGAAATTTGAAATTTAGTGACACTATTAAACTGACGATGTGCAAAGCTGGAACTGTAATTATCTTTGGAGAAGAAAGAGGAATGCATTAGAAGATAATTTGTGTTTTTGCTCAATTTTCTGTGCCGGAGTAGCTAACGCTCCACAGGACGTGTATATATATATAAATATATATATATATATATAAATATATATATATATATATAAATATATATAAAAATATATATATATATATATATATACACAAACTCTGAGCAGTGCTATATAAATTTATAAGTACAATTTCACCTCTAATAGAATATTGGTGAAGAGTGTATGTATATGGTGCGTGTAGGTTTCCCAATCACCTCAAAGTCACTGCGTTGTAACATTGCAAATACATTGCTTCCGCTCTTGTCAATCTCGTGTGTAGGCCTACCTCCTATTAAATTATAACAGGTTGTTATTATTATAGACTAGCTGGGGAATCCGGCGTTGGCACGGGTTGAGACAAGCTTTTGGCCGTGAAGAGCACGAGTAGTTTTGGAGACGAGTACCCAGTCGAGTAGCTTAGCAAGTAGTCGAGTACTCTGGTACTCATTAACACCGGAAGTACTTAATACTAGCTGCATGGCATCTAAAATAAATAAATTAAGATGTGGGCTACAGAAAGCCGTCTGGCAGCCAACAGACGGCCTAAGAAAAGTAAGAATATGATATGAGATGTCATCTGATCATGATGTCAGTCAGTGGTTAAAGTGGTTTGTGTGAGCAGTGGGAACTCCAAAGTTCGAGTTGACTTAATAGGAGACAGGACCATCAATGTCTACAGTCTACCTCTAACGAGGCTTTAGGCAAATTTAAGAATTGTATTCTTTGATGAAACCGCATTCCACATATTAAAAGTGTAAAAGAGAATACATAAAAAAATCAATATAATTTACATTGATTTTTTAATGTGTATCATCTTTCCTTCCTTAAAATAAATATGAATCCTGCAGATTCTTTTGAATAAATAGATATACATGTATACAGCCTAATGTCTAATGTGTCGAGTTCAAACTCAAAGAGCAAGGGTTCGGATCTCGCATACAGTTAGGCCTATATTTAGATAGTCATACAGCCAACTGCAGCTACATGGGCCTAACAAAAAAAAATATTAAAGAAATTCTATTCAGTCTATGATATGGTCTACACAGGAAAAACTCAATAGACAGCTGTAACCTGAGTGCTGTGCAGAATTAATATATTCATTTTACTGAACCCCTTTCACACTCGCCGTACTTAGCCTACTGGTTAAGGTGTTTTTTCGATTCAGCAACTTTTAAATGATCAGAAACCCTGCCACCTCTACTATCTTAATAATCTCGATAATCTTGCTCCACAGCAGTATATTGACGTAGGAACTTGCCACGTAAATGGACAAGTTATCTCTCAACCACCTAAGGGTCGAAATCATTTAGCCAAGCATCGGGATCAAGAGATCTGACACTAGAACTACACACATCCTTCTCCGAATCTGCCAACAGTTTCTCTGTCATGCCGTCTACCAATGCTTGGTGAAACTGGCCTCGATAAATTTCCCTCTCTTTCCCACTGCAAGTAGCAAGCGATACACCCTGGAAAGCTCTTGCATCTGCAGCTTGACCAGCTTCAGCATAGTACTGTCCACTCAGTCATTTCTAGCTGCAATGACTTCGATTCGTCTTGTCAGGAGTAGATGATCAACAGGAAGAGTGATATAAACTATCTGCAATGCTAAGGACAGATCGGCCAACTCTTCCAGGGCATCATACGTACATGAGTCCAAAATTCTTTGTGAAAACAGAGTTAGCCAGTTTCATGACAGCTCCCAACAATTTCTGCTGCTCTAAATCAGCTCTCCTACTACTCGCTCATCAATTGCTGAAATTATTGTGCAAACACTGTAGGATTGTCGAACATCTCTGACCAAGACCAAGGGCTTACATTTGCACCTCACGTTCACCGTCTCCTATGTCACTGTGATTCATGCTAAAAGTTGCGTCAGCTCCGCGCTGTTACTCGCTCGATAGCTCCAGGCGCCACCGCTACACTTGTCCACTCCATCAGATTACTGCTGCTCACTCTATGCATGTAGGCCTCCAAACTGGGCGAGTGCGGTGCCTGGACCGGGTCCTGCGTTCTGCTGCACGTCTTGTCGGTCGCATTCCGAAATGTGGCCACGTTTCATGCTGGATGCGCTCCCCTAACCACTCATCCAATAGCGATTTTCGTACCCCATCATCGCTCTGGTCTAGTACTTGGCTTCTTGCCAGGTCTCGTCTCTGCCGATCTTCGCAAACTCCGACACTCATCTTTTAGTGCATCGGATTGCAATTTCAATCAATGACTTCAGATATAATTATGTCGTTAGAGTTTAGACTCAATTTACTCATACTTATTTAATATTTTATTCTGCACTTCATTTGTCATTTTTGAAGCTTCCCACGAGCTCAGATATACATAATCGAAGAAGCAAGTATTGAGATAAGCGACTGAGAATGCTGAAGTTCAAATGTATTGGACAGACTGGAACGCGCCTCTCAATCGGTAGGTGGCGTGTTTGAAATTAAAAATAGTAATTAGTATTATTATGGTGGCCTATTTATGAAATTTTAACGTACTCATTTCTTAACTAAACGAAACTGCATTCTCTTCTATGCGATGATTGATGTTAAATTAATCTTAATTATATCTAATATTGTACACTCCTTTGAGAGGTGTCGCGCACACGAACCGCCAGGTGGCATCGTACATGTGTTTATTGAATTTACAATAATAATTATGATTGCTATTATTACTTTATCTTATTCACCATTTAACACTGCTATTTAGTGAGTAAATAAAACTACTTTCCTTTAAGTCCAATAATTGATTACCAAAAATAAGGTGTAACTGATAGTTGATTACGGTAGTCATAATTTTAGACACCTTTATTTCACGAAGTATTGATAGGATACCATATAAGTAGTGCAACGCGTGTATGATATAGTTGGGAGTGGACGGGTTGATAGCTGCAGATTCTGAGGAAAGGCCTATGGTCGAAATGCACTTGCATATGAGGAGGAATGTGTAGCGGTTCCCCGGCTCCCATCTTTTTGCAAAGCTTCCGTTTTGACGTTCCAATTTCTTGTTTTAAGAAAGCTTCGCTTTTTCTGTCCAACAATAATCATTGATGGACAAAGATAGCGATGCTGAAATTATTACTAGAAGAATTTTTATTCTGTAGAGGTATTACATGGGTTACAATATAGTGCTTGTTTTCGCCCTTTCTCAAGACGAATTTCTTTCATATGGAAGCAATTGGTGTGCGCTGAGAGAGGCGCTATATAAATAAAGATATTTAAATACAATACAATGCAATATGTGATGGCCACCATACCTGAGTTCAGGGAGAGTAGGCCAACACTTCTGCCAATGCCCATCAACTTCCACTCCCTTTCACCATATATTATCCTCTGCCTCTTCCTCGTCCCCTCCTCTTTCTTTCTGTTCTCATGGATCCTCCCTTCCGCTGTTTATTAGTATCCATTGTATTCTCATTCAATTCCCATGTTAGTTGCTACCGAACGGACGTTCCGAAGAAGAGTTTTATTGGAACACATGCGTTCCAAGCCGTTCCCACCCACTTTAAACCTCTGACGTCAGTAATCAGTATAATGACAGACAGTAACTGTTAGTGTCAGTTACTAAGCCTATAGGTCAAGCTTCTGGCGGAACAGTAACTGTTAATGCACCAGGTCGCTGTTGGCGTGCATCACAATTCACAACCAACATGTGAACGTGTTCAGGTAACAATGATGACCGCAAACAGTATGAGGCTTGCAACAGAAGACGTGCGCTCAGAAGTTGTTGACGAGCCAGGTATGCAGAGGTGCTTATGAGCAAGTGGAGCGAGGAGGTTATAGCGTGATGAATTTGTCTTCCACTAAGCAAGAGAACACTGTGCGAGATAGACTGGAACCGGAAATTGCAATTTTCCGACCGAAAGTGGAAGCATGCAGGTACTCGAGCAAAAAAATTACTCGAGCAATTTTGGAGTTGGGTACTCGCTAGTATCCCGGTACCCGCGGTAGCCCTACTTAGAAATCACTGAATCAGGATACACTGGGAGTAGGCCTATTATAATACTATGACTTTGAGCGCAAGTACAAAAGACCCCTAAAGTAGGCAAGATTACGTTACGTGATCGCCATCTGCTCAGTGATCCTCTGTAATCCATCGTTGTATTCGTTTATTTCGTCGGTTATTCCGTCATTTCGTCCGTAAATCATTTTCCGTTACTCTTTTCTTCAAAATCTAGAAAAATGACCGTATTTTCGCGTTGCGTTCCGGCTAATCCAGGATTTCCAGCGATTCCGTACGATGCATCTTCTTTGACCCTGCCTCGTGGTAGCCTAATTCTCTTACGTAAGAGTGTCCAACAAATCGCACTTTGTCGAATAAGATACAACGTGCTTCCAGTTCAAACCCTGCTGCTAGCGTACGTACAATTTAATGAAATATTAAATCAGTAAACGCTACTATTGTCACTCGATTCTACTAGGAACGAATGCAGTGGTATCTGTGAAGCTTCGATTTCGGACCGCAATATTCGAATCAATTTCTAAATGAATATATATATATATATTATTTATTTATTTTGCGTCACCACGATGCTAAACATTTTCCAATCATAACACCTTTATACTCACGTAGATTGGTTGTCATATTGCTAAGGGCCAAACTAATGACTGGCTGTCTCCATAGCCTTCTCACACTTTTAAGGAGTTTCTCTTTCCCCGGGATTTTCATGCTGAGAGAGCCTCTGAATAGTTATTCTGCGAGTTGCCGCAATGCGCTATATAATTCTTAAGATGCAATACGATTGTTAATAATTTTCTAATTAGTTTATTCAGATACCTCATAAGTTGTGAGACGAAACCCTATATTACATTGTTTGACCGTGGTTGGGCTGGGAGCGCTTCTGGGTAGAAGATCTTGAAGGGGCACTATATAAATTGTTTGCTTCTCATGGCATCCCGTGCATGTTCTGCTTCGGCCGCCTTAGGCCTACTTGGCGAATAAGGCTTTGGTAATAATATTCTGTATATAATTATATTATTGCATAATATAGCATCTTTATTTTGGTAGCAAGTGTTCTGGATGGCCTCTGCTTCAATGATGGTCAGAATTTTCCCTGTCAGCTATATTCTCAATAAGTCTTTAGTAAATTATAATTGTGGGTCCATGTATGTATCTGGCCATCCGCATAGCGCCTTTTGGAGACCTCAAATGGATGACCAAGATGGCAATTATTATATATCAGAATGGTATCTAAAAAAATGGTTGAAAATGTCTCTTGAGGATCAGCAGCATCGAGTACCCCTTATTCTTAGGGGAATTGTCAAATCCTGCCTCATCGTACGTTACGGAGGCGCGGGACCAACAGGTCTGCTCTGGTCGATGCATGCAATCACCCTCGACTAGGATGACTGGAAACAGGAACACTGAACCTGTGGGTGCCAGCGATGTGCTTAGCAATATAAACCCCATGGACACTGTGCACACAATTGCACTGGATGTATCCACAGGCAGAGAAAAAAGAACAGTCTCGTGCGTTGTCTGAGTGGCAGCCAGCCACGTGTATGAAATGTAATCGACTTCATTTTCTCAACCTCGATATACAATACTTACAATGTGTGTGCACTGTGCGGGACCAAGATGGATGTTTTTGGGGCTAAATTTCTTTTGGGTATAAGTATGAACTCATCGTGGACAGAATTTGCCTGGTGATCAGACCCGTCGAGAACAAAGTGGGGGCCCGGTACAACTTATAGTTTTAAGTATGAATGAAAGTCTAATTGACAGTATACTGCAATAAACAATACTAGAAAATGTTGCAATATTCCAAGCACTAAACTTACATCATACATGATACATCACTCACTTTTCAAAGTTTCATCGATTCATCACTATCAGTCAGCCTGCCTCGGCTGAATAATAATGAAAATAAATATTTTCATATTTATTTATTTGAACTGACAAACCGCAGCAAGATGCCATGTTATATTAGGAACAGACGATAACAAGTTTAACAGGAGAGGAATTTAACTATATGACAGCCATGCAAGGCGCCGTCTATCCTAGGGCTCGGTTTAAGTCTCCACCTAGTGACCTATATAATTGAAGATGGGTCATTAGGCCAACTTACGAGGGTAGCAGTTATCGACCCCCGTTCATGCCTGACGCTCTTCTCTTCACGTTGGAGTGTTGCCACTGCGGAAGGAATCCAGCACTTCCTCTGCCTCTCACAACCCATCCTACACGACCAGTGTAGACATCGTTGAGTTCGGAAGTGGAGCAGCGATGTCCAAAACAACTCCTTACTCTGCTCGAGATTTGAAGCTACAACTTCGCTTTAGACAGTACTGCACGCCTACCGCTAGACTACAACCGCACACCAAACACCAACGCTCATAACTTTAGGTATTCCTAATTTCCTATATGAGATGCCCACCGATATGGATGAGTTTGGGTCCCATGTTGGCAGGTAAAATGTCTTGTAGGCTAGAATCCAATGTGGCAAGACCTCGTGGTCCCACTGAGATTAGTCCACGAACGTCAGCACTTCTAGTAAAGCGATGGACCAAAGGGAGTCCACGCGGTGCGTTGTTTATCGGGGTGAATCAAGGACAAAGCACCGAAGAATACTTTGCTGTCGTATTATGGGCGAGGACCCGATGCGGTTGATCTTGGCGACGAGTAGCGTGGATCAGTGCGTTAAGTAGCCTATATGACGATGACAGGAGGAGGAGAGGAGGAGGAGGAGAGGAGAAGGCGATGGATTGCAATGCAAGACCATAAGCCAATATTTATTCATGAAAGTCCGCTTAAAATTGCAGATTTCTCTCGCGGCGGTGGCGACATCCTGCGGGAAATCGACTGCACGACGACTGTGACGGCTAATATAGGGAAGAAAGGAGGGGTGGAGGGAGGGTGGAAGGAGGGAGGGAGGGCGGGATGGAGGAAAAGATGAACGGATGAAAGGAGATGAAGTAGACGATGTAGAGAAACGAGTTCGTCGTTATCATCAATAATAGGAGGCTGAGACAGAATCTCCGGATGACAACCGACTCTGTCAGAGATGAATGCAGAGCGAATAGTCCTACACACACGCACGCACACATCTACACACACGTAAAAACACACACGCACACATACATGTACACACGCGCACACGTATATACACACATACACACACGTGTATACACACGCACACTAACACCATACACACATAGCCTACAAACATATACAGAGACATGCATACATATACACACCCGCGCACTTACAGTCTTACAAGCACATGCGGGCACATGCGTGTACATACTTATACATATACATGCATGTAACATGTATACACGCACACACCTGTACACACATACACACACATACGCGTGAATACATATATACACACACATAAACACACCCACATACACACGCTCACACACTCTCTCGCACACAGACCAGTGTGTATGTTACGTCTCATAAACGTAGCTACACAGAAAAAGAGTTTCATCTAAAAATCAACCCAGCGTCTCATTCTTCGGTGCAAAGTCGAAACTGCAGTAGCTTCGAAAGGGCCGTGTCGGTGGGCACTCGCAAACGCGGTGCGCACACAGACGTAGTAGACCTGTCAACGGAGCAGAGCTTGTCGACACAATTCCAGTCGTGTATTGCGAGCACCTGCCCATGGCTTTATATACCGCCCGCAACAACACGGTGGTTATACTCAGGCACACGAAGTCTATATCGACATTCACGTGAAATACTATATCAATAAGAGCCATAGGCTAAATCTATAGACTGTCCACTATTTTCGGCCATATGCCTACAACACAATGTAATCAATGTAATGCAATCAAGCATTTATATAGCGCCCCCTCAAGATTCCTACTCAGAAGCGCTCTCTACTTTGGTCTAAATGATGGTTAATGTCATTGTTTTCGAATAAAAGACATTAGCTAGCAAAACAGTAGGCTGAAAGAATCGCCCGTGGTGGGCCCATGCGGAAGTGTGGAGCCAACCAACAGATTTCCGCCGACAACGCTTCCCTATTCAATATGCATGCATAAATAATTTGGTCTGCACCTGTAACTTTGCATGTCTCGACAAACTGGTGGTGACCAATTCTTGTTTGCTTTTCCTCCTTTTCCCCTTTTCCTCCTTTTCCTCCTTTTCCCTCTCCATTTTACTCCTCCCCACTCGTATTTCTGCCCCACTCTCCCCTTCCCCGTATAGAATTTAGCATGTTTTGACCGTCACTGTAAAGCACTCGCAAACAACAAAGTACATGTTTCCATTTCTATTCACAACTGGTAACATGTCGACAACACGGAAACCGCGGCGGAATCGACGAACAGTAACTCATAAATCATTGGCATCAGATGAATCGTAATAATAAAATATTCAAGAATACAACTCCATTAGTTTTCGCTGCTTCAAACCAAACTAAGCACTGTCAAGCGTATATATATATATATGCGAAATATTTGAAGGATATCCCATCATTTAGGAGTGCCACATATGAGCTGTCAAGTTTTCACATTTTAGACCAGGATCGTATGGAGTAAGAACGCATTTGCATGTTGCTGATGAGCTTTCTGTTTAATGGATCGGTGTGTTGTTCATGAGCTAAATAAGTAAATTAGGACAGAATTTTTCAAAATTACATCATCAATATTTTTTATTGTATTCAAAGAAAGTAGGCCTAAGGATAAGTAAATTGAAAATGTTTATACTTAGAAGTAGGCCCTAGAATAAGTAAAGCGTACTTGTGAGCATTATTCAAATCCATCAGTTTTAATAAACAATAGCATATTTATTGGTTATTTTTTTAAACATTGAATTCTTTTAGTGCGGTTACTTATTCAATGCGCGGACACCACACAATTGGATCAAGGAATGCTTTTTATCTTCGTCCTTGGTCCGTATTCGATTGTTTTGTCCAATCAACACATTATGCGTTTTCAGGCGGCTTCAAACAACAGCCACAGGTGACTTGTTGAACGTCATCGTTTTTCCAGTGTTTTGGCCTGGCTGACATTGCAAATGATGCCTAATTAAGGCAAATTAAAAAGTTACCTCAGTAATTAATGTGATGCTTTGACGCTGTCAGCGCAAATGCTATGAGTTGCACACCATAGACGCATTTCAAACTGCCTTTTAAACATAACGTGAACTGACGCAAGGCACGTTTGTCACTCAAGAGTGAATGCGACAATATGACAATTCGTTCGCATTTATAAACCGCCACAGAAGTCGACGAGAGCTCTGTGTGATTTCATACATTTTCTTCGTGCAACACACAGCTGCAGATGCTGCTGCGCAATGTCGATGTAGGGACAGGTGTCTCTGATTTGACAATCTATGCTGTATAAAAACAATCGCTCGCAGTCGCAGACACCGACCGGCCGACTGATCAACGGAAGTATCGTATGGTGCGTGATGGCGCATGGACGATGATAGGCCTACACTGCAAGTGCTGGAGGTTACTGCGCGTAAAAGCCTATGGTGGATGGGACCCGGATGTACGCCTCCGTTTCCACCATAATTATGTTGTAACATTACAGGAAAGGCTGTCATTGTGTCTGACCAGAAATGGAGTCACTGATGAAACACACACGGATTAAGCATCGGTTCAACGGCTGCAAGTGAGTGACTTATTCATGGTGTTAATGTCATGAGCGCGGGCTTTTAAATAGATGGGTACATTACAGTAGGCCTAATGTAAGGCGGCATTGTAATTAGAACGATGCATGACAGTAGGCCTAATGTAAGGCGACATTGTAATTAGAACGATGCATGACAGTAGGCCTAATGTAAGGCGACATTGTAATTAGAACGATGCATGACAGTAGGCCTAATGTAAGGCGACATTGTAATTAGAACGATGCATGACAGTAGGCCTAATGTAAGGCGTCAATGTATGTTTAACGATACGCAACAGTAATGTATGGCGTCACTGTAAGTAGAACGATGTTACGATACGTACCGATAATGCCACGCTAGGCATTACTGTAAGAGTAGGCTACTGTAAATTTATATAGCACCTCTTTGAGAAAACTCCTCAGAGAACCTGACAACCCAAACCCCGATATACGGCTAATGTCGGACACAATAGCGCTTCTCAAGACCTATGGAGCTAAACAATGACTATGTAATAGGCCTTGATCTAGACAGTTAATTGCGATTTAATGTCAGTTGAAAATGGTTTTTCTCTCGGAAAAGTACGTAATTTCATACGAAGATTAAAAGGCTGACTTCATCAAAACACGAGAGCACAAAAAGCGATGTTTGCTAGAGAGCACATATTATTTTCTACATAGATAATTTGCCTGCAATCTGAGTGTTAATACTACAGGCAAATAGTAAGCAGATTTCTGTGTATATAAGCGCCATTTTAAGGCATTTTGGGTTGAAAAAATATTTCCGTTTAAGACCACATTTTCATGAGTTTTGAAAACCTTGTATCATGTAACGTAGGCAACATACGTGTAAGTGTCGATAATCTATACTCTATATGCAGTGTGTTTTTATGTATGAAAGAATATAGAATATAGAAATTAATCCAAATTGTGTCATGTCAGCGTATTGCTCATTATCTGCCTTAATTTGCATATCAGTCTCTGTTATTCATTGGTCCATCCATACATATGTAGCACATTGCAACTTATTTAGAGGACAATGGTCTATTATTTCCTATTGTTAGCTGGTAATCCATTATTAATCTCTCATGTTATTAATGCAATTTCTGTTGATTGCCAGTTATTAAATAAAAAATCTGGACATTGTATTGATCCTAATAAGAACCTTTAACCTTTAACCTGCTGACAATCATTCTCGAGAAACGTGTGGCGAGTATTCTCTGTAGGAGATAGTTTGAAGAGATGTTTGGAGATAGTGTGTGCAAGAAATTTGTGTCCTCAACATTTCATAAGTGTAGAATCAACACTCGCTAACTCATGCAAAAGCTCGATTAACTCAACTACTCACTCGCTGTCTCACTCGCAGTTGAGAAGAAAAAGAAATAGTGACTCATTAATGTTGATCTATCGTCACCTATATTACAACCTAAGCTGTAAGTGCTGTAATATGCCTAGCAAATTTCTGTCGACGGCAACGGCATATGTTGTCATAAGCTGTCGTTAAACCCTGGATCCATCCCATTCCATCGTGATCCTGCATTTTGATTTATTTATATATGGTCTTAACAGATGGAAAATCCCATTCATGGTGACAAACAGCAGGAACCGATTCTTCAGAATCTTAGGCAACTGCCAACCTCTTATTTTGGAGATAGTGTGTGCAAGAAATTTGTGTCCTCAACATTTCATAAATGGTTCACACTTTTGTGCACAGGTTCGAGTTACATACGATGGTAGTTAAATGAAGACCATGTACAAAAGTCTGTGGTGATAAGTTCTGATTACCTAAGAAGAGTTCTCTGTCTATCTAGGTATAGATAGGGAGACATTATACAAGCCAAGGAACCAAAGTTTCTGCAGTAAGGTTAGCCGCAGCCCCTGCTAGGACATTCGATTTATGTAGTTTCATAAAAAAAACAGTGACTCACTATTTTAGCAAATATACTTGTGTGTGCATATTAAATTTTGTGTGCGCTGGCTCCGCGCGACCTCTGTGCGCGGGCGCCCATGCGCACAGCTTAGAGTAACACTGCGGCCAGCTATACTCTTTGTCCGGACTAATATGTAGGATTAGTGTCCAGCAGCGACAGGAGGATATAAATTATTGTCTACCTGTCCGTGCAGAAAATCTACTCCCAATCGCACACTGTATTTGCGTGGACATGCAGGGCTTACAAGTCGATCGACCCTGCTTCAAATGGTTGTGTGATCTGAACGAATAAAAAGACGGACCTACGTTGACGAAGTATGCAATTGGAGGGAATAGACCTACTGTTTCCGAAATATTTGCTATGCTAGTCTTTCAGTCACCATGTGTTGGGTTTCTTGCCACTCATTCTGTTTGATTATGTTTTGCTTCTACGTTCGTTGATTGTCTCAAGTAAATAGAGACTAGCAGCAAATATTTCCGAAATATTTTAGTAATCTGCAATCTTCTTCGCAGTCACGTCACTCCACAATGTATGATGTAAGCGGAGTTCCTTGCCATAAGTACCTCGGATGGTGGCAGTGCAAAGAAGGAGGGCGGGGCTAAACCTCTTTGCTGTGACAGCGTCGTTCTATTAAGTTCAAACATTCTGACCTTAACTAACCAACTGCACAGTGTTTGTTCCATCAGCCGTTTCATTCATTCGGATACATGGCCTGGCTTCCCATTCAGCAGCGTTCGCTCTAATCTCACAATTGAATTCAATTCTTGGAGGCATGTTGTAGTTGCACAAAAATTGGGTCTTAAATCTTTGGTTCTAGATTTGATATAGGCCTAACTGACTGAGTTTATTCTGAATCGCTAACATTAGAACAGCAGGCCATATACATATCAAGCAAAATATTAAGCGCATTAATTAATTAATGCGCAATTAATTAATTTATTTGCGCAATCACGACAAGAACCACTGCTGTAAGAGGTCATTAGAAGCTATATAATTTGTTGTAACTTGTAAGATAAACGCATATGATACGTCTACGTGTAAGATACAATTTCGCTGTCAGCGATGTACAGAGAAGTTCCTGTAAATGCGCTCTATAAAATCCTCACTAACACAACGACATGTCCACAGTCATGCCCTCACATTGCACGCTGCATACATACACACATACCTATGATCCTTTTCTATACGCTTAGATGTAATTATTCCTTATTAGTCGACATTTTGCCCTCTTAGGTGACGTGGTGCGTGTGATTAAAGGATCTTTCGACTGTAGAGCACACACATAGACCTATACATGTACAGTTGTACACAAGAAGATGAAAGGAGACAAAATTTAATAGGAGCAGTACATTTTCCCCATCTGCCATCATACCACCTTCCTCTGCGTGGTTCACTCACCTTACACATCACCCAGGAATATAATTGTGTAATCCCTGCGGATATTAAATATACGTATACGCTAGGCAAAGGCCTACGTTGCACAACCCATTGTATAAATTTCATGTCAAGATACGTAAGCTTAAAAGCCCTATACAGTTCTATGCGAGTGGGTGTCAGGTACGTTTCGTTTCAAAATAAGCAAGCATTACCAAAATTGAGGGAATATTGAACATTTATCACTTTTCGTGATTGTATTTTTATATATAGCCTTGTCAAATCACAGGCTATATATAAGTTATCACAATATCACAATAAGTTATGATCACGTGTTTGCCTGTGTCGCATTTGTCTGTATCTACCTTCTCCCTTTTTGTAGTTAATAAACGTGTGTGTATGCGTGTGTGTGTGACACTGTGTGACTGTGTACGTGTGTGCATTTGTGTGTGTGTGTTTGTGTGTGTAAAATAAACATCATTAATAATTAATGAACTGCTCGATGCATCAGTTTATGCAGATGAATAGGTGACTCGCGAGTGCATGACGCCGTTTATGTCGTTGCCAATAATAGAAATGCAAAAGAGTGCACCATCTTTGCAACCAATGTGGGCGTATCTATCATGCAGACGTACGGACAGACAGACAAACAGACAGACAGATAGATAAATAGATAGATGGATAGATAGTTAGATAGATAGATAGATAGATAGACAGATAGATAAATAGATAGATGGATGGATAGATAGTTAGATAGTTAGTTAGATAGATAGATAGATAGATAAATAGATAGTTAGATAGATAGATAGATAGATAGATAGATAGATAGATAGATAGATAGATAGATAGATAGATAGATAGATAGATAGATAGTTAGTTAGATAGATAGATAGATAGATAGATAGTTAGATAGATAGATAGATAGATAGATAGTTAGATAGACAGACAGATAGATAGATAGTTAGATAGATAGATAGATAGATAGATAGATAGATAGATAGATAGATAGATAGATAGATAGATAGATAGATAGATAGATAGATAGGTGCATGCATATATATACACGCGCATACATGCATACATGCATGCATGCATACATACCCTTGTTCACGCATTCATTACTGCCTGACTGGATTACTGTTGACCACTCTATGCAGGCCTTCCAGCTGGGCGTTTGCGGTGCCTGGAGCGGGTCCTGCGTTCTGCTGCACCTTCTGTTGCAAGCATTCCTAAATTTGGCCATGTATCCGGCTATATGCTGGATATGATCTCTTTGGTATGGCGGTCCTTGCTAGGTCTCGCCACTGCCTATCTTAGCGATCTCTGTTACTCTTTTTTGAGTGTATTGGGACGCCGCTCTCTCCGCTCTCCTGAGCGAGGCATGCTCATTGTCCCATTTGCCCGTACAACTACTAAACAGAGTCGTGCCTTCTCAGTGGTTGGCCCCTCGCTCTGGAACATGCTCCCTTTGCGGTTGTCACCAAGAGTCCACTCAGACTCATTTTATACGTGCCTTAAAACTGTTCTTTTTAAACGTGCTGGAGTCGGGAGCTCACCTGAGTAGTAACCGTGAAAGGGCGCTATATAAATCTCTGTAATGAATGAATGAATACATGTCTACATGCATCCATACTTTACATACATGCATACATTTATGCAAGAAGGGTATACAGAGAACAAAGTAGTTGTTGTAGTTGCACAAGTGCAGAGCCAATCGTTGAGACAAAAAGTAGATACATCGTCAAAGAACGAGACAGATGAAGCTAGAGATTGCATGAGAGGCTAATTGCTTAATATGCTGCGGACGAACATGACATTCTCTCAGATGGACGCTGGTAACCTGTGCAGCAGACTGCATGGAATGCATGGAGGCGGGCAGACAGACGCTCTTCTGAAGTCACACCGTGTTCACCACGGAGCGTTAATATAGAAGATTTGAATACCAGGTCCATTGATCTCAGTAAGGGTAATGTAAGTGCGCTTACATTACCCTTACTAAGATCAATGGACCTGGTATTCAAATCTTCTATTTCTCTACATTAAAACCAAGTTGTATATCTCTATGTTTCTGAGGTACATGTACTTGCATTTGACACATCTGTCTCTCTCGTCATAATCTGTCATTCTATCTGTCTGTCCGTCATCCATCCATCCATCCATTCATCAATCAATCGATATTTCATTTATATATATATATGATCTGTCCATTTATTGATGCATATATCAACGTCACGCTTTCTATGTATCTCTATGCCTCTTCATGCATATTCAGCCTTCGTGTATTTATAACTGTATACGTTTACATGATATTCCAAAACACAGCCTTGAAACACAGTTCATTCCGGCTGCCATGAATCATCCAGATCGTCACTATAAATCATTTGGGCCCACTTGGCCATGGTCTCGCTCTTCAGTAGTTATCTAGCTATTGATCCTAGGACATCTGAACAACAATACAGTATGACGTCGTTGTAGATGCTAATAACAGAGGCTAATTGGCAGCTGGGTGGGTGCCGCCTAATGCATGGTTAGGCGCGGTGAGTCGAGCCCATTCCTTGAGGCTATGGGCAGACTATGTAAATGACAGGTGGCTGGTAACAGACAGACGCACATAAACATACAGATGGATACACAAACATTCAGTCAGTCAGTCAAACAGGCACACACCCACGCATCTACCTGCACTGAAAATGCGAAAATCTACAAGAATCCATATGGAACATACAAAGAATCTTAATAACCCACTATTAGTAATAATTATAATTTGATCACCCAATTTAACCAGATTTAATGCGTGAACAGCGTGAAAAATAACCAAATGCTATTTTCGTTAAAGCGTCACCTCTGTTCACTTCTGCTTGCTTTGAGTAAATACTACTGCCCCCACATAATCTGAGATATAATCGCAAGATCGATCGACTTTAACATTCATGCAACTGCAGCCTTTTAATGCCAGTTCAGGTCTCATCTTGTTGTGGATCATAAATTTTCATGAATGACCAAATATTTTCAAGATATGCGACATTTTATGATTTTTTTGACAGCTTGTTTAAATTCATGTGGATCAGTGTGTGAATTTTTTCGGAATGTTATATGCTGGACACTATATAGTACATAGAGACCTTCTCCCGTTTTCTGGACACTGGCAGCAATTCTGGATGATTCAAAAAGAATCTAGACGGTTGGTAACCCTGCTTGCATGAACTGTTATCCTCTGCGTACTTCAGGATGATTATTTCGCCAAATTATAGAAAATGCCTGTGTTTTGTATATCTAAGGTCGCGTGCGTAGGAGCGTGTGCGTACCTGTTTTACTAATTGCATGTATGCTTGAGTTCAAAACTATGCTTTTGTGCGACCATCGGTCAATCATTTAGACCAGCCACCTGTTATCTACCAAGTATGGCCCAATGCCTCAACAAATCGGCTCCTCCAATACCCAGCTCCTAGGCTCCGCCCAAACCAACTGCCAGCTACCAATGGACTGCGTCTACAATGACGCCATATTGTACTTTTATTTAGGTGTCATTGGACCAATAGTCAGCTAACTACTCACGACTTGAGGCGCTTTCTATCTATCAAGAAGATAATCCCCTAAGCCGCTAAGGGAGAAGCATGCGGCTGTCAAAGCTCCGTAGCGTTAACGCATAGGACAAGAGTCTACGACTTATTTAAACGCTGCAAGGCTCACTCCATTTGTTAAAGCATAACTGGGATAATATTCTTTTTTTATTAATTCAAGCTGACAACTATACGCAGTATGAGCTAAAGGCGTTTGCTGTTGTAGGTTAACCTATGATCTTTCTCTGCTGAACTAATGACTGGCTTCTCTCCATCGGCTTCTCACTTTTTTTATACGTTTCTGCTTTCTTTTTCCCTGTGTATCTGCATAATTAATATGTGAGAGGAGCTATATATATATATATATATATATATATATATATATATATATATATATATATATATATCCAAAAACGATACGATGCAATAACAAGTCCTAGTATGAACGGATGATCACAAGGAGTCGAATTTAACTGCATGGCAGTCATGCAGGGCGCCCATCACGTCGTGCTGGCCATTTTATCAGCGTAAACTAGCGAATAAAAGTTTGATGCTGCAAAGCCTGGATTCCCTGGAATCGATACCATGTCCGTGATGATCTTGGGCTCTTCACGCCAGAGTGCTACCATTGCGAATCACTCTAACGCGGCTTTCATAAGACCATATATATAGATATATAAATCCGGGGGCTTCATATGAAATGTTGTCCTTGAAGCACTGCTAAATGCAAAGACATAGTGAGTACTGACCATTAACTGAATTGAATATATATATATATATACATATATATATTCTTTAGAGAGAGAGAGAGAGAGAGAGAGAGCAGAGAGAGAGAGAGAGAGAGAGAAAGAGAGAGAGAGAGAGGATAAGTTATTTCGAATAAACAATGCATAATTTTAAATGAAATTTCATCAAATGCGAAGATTTCTTCAGCTTCGAATTCGCATTAAACATTCATAGATACTAACTAGTCTACACAGACAATCGTGTCTAAAGCCTGGACGTTTTCCTTGAAGGATTCAGTTTAAAAGGTTGACGTTTGGTGTAAGTTGACGAGAGTGTAGATCTGCAATGAATTCTGAAGAGGCTTCGGTGAAATTCACGAGAACGTGACAAATTGAAATGAGGTAATCGAGTAGGCCCACGCGGCAATATAAAAAGACAAAAGGTGAGAGTAATTTCTCGAGCTGGCATACGATGATGGATCTGACTCTGTGCTAAGATAATCGAGGGAATTATTCTGCTTGAGTAAAAAAATATTAAGAAGAAAAAAAAGAAGAAGAAAAAAAAAGAAAAAAGAAGAAGAGGAGGAAGAGGAATAGGAAGAGGATGAAGAAGAAGAAGAAGAAGAAGAAAAAGAAGAAGAAAAGAAGATGAAGATGAGAATGAAGAAGAGGAAGAAGAAGAAGAGGAAGCGGAAGAAGATGAAGAAGATGAAGAAGTAGAGGAGGAGGGGGAAGAAGAGGAATAGGAAAAGGATGAGGAAGAGAAAGAGGAAGAAAAAGAAGAAGTAGAAGAAGATTAAGGAGTGGAAGAAGAAGAAGGAGAAGAGGAGGAGGAGATGGAAAAGGAATAGGAAGAGAATGAGGAAGAAGAGGAAGAAGTAGAAAAGCAGTCACTTAGTTTGCTCTGAGGCAGCCACAGGTATAAAGAGCTAACGGCTTCATTTTCTTAGCCTCTCTCTCTGTCTGTTTCTGTCTCTGTCTGTCTCTCTTTCTGTCTGTCTGTCTCTTCTGCAGTCTCATTTTCTCACCGATAGAGTTTGCCCAGTGTGCTCATTATAGCTGAGTTTGCTAGGGCACAGGTGGAACAAAGTCTCGATAGAACAGAGTTCAATAGACCGAAGAGTACATAACCGTACTGGAGTGATTTGCATTTTAAGGCTATGTTTTGGAATATTACATAAAAAGTTTAAATATAAATTAACATTTACAATAAATTATAAATAAAACCTGAGAAATTACTATTCTTGCTTGATAAGAAACGCAGGCGCT
This sequence comes from Bimastos eiseni, assembly GCA_959347315.1. Classification (NCBI taxonomy): domain Eukaryota; kingdom Metazoa; phylum Annelida; class Clitellata; order Crassiclitellata; family Lumbricidae; genus Bimastos; species Bimastos eiseni. The sequence goes on from OY365818.1 coordinate 16,107,861, forward strand.
TTGAAAGAATAAAATCAGTCAGGCATTTTCAAAGCAAAAAAAGCTGATTTAAGTCGAAGCACAGAACTTGACAGTAGGAGGTTCCGAGTGGAAAATTCTACGGACGATTCATTAAGCGTAGCGAAATGTTTTGCCAGAACAGAGACCTTCATTAACATTCAGACGACGCAATTCCACGACCGCATAAAGGTTTCGTCTATGCCTATTCATTACGAGCAGACAATTTATATCTACACAGCCACATTATGCTGACTGCAGCTGTCACCATATAAAGAGAGATTTATAACAAATCCAGTAAGTGTAGCGTCCGCTACAGGTTTTTGTTAATTCAGGCTTGACTAGTCTTGCCTTCTTTTTGCTATCAATCTTACTGAATTGAAGATTACTTCTCGCCAGCTCTCCGTGTTTTTAAGCTCCCCTGTGAAGATGCATTGTCTTGAGATGTTGGCAAGGCAGCAGCGACCGAGTGACAAGTACGTTGAAACAGGGACGTCCAGATAGGTGGTCCGGAGGCAAATGCCCCCAGTTTCAAGTAGGGGATATATTTTTAGTCTTAGGGGAATATCTTGCCTTCCTGACACTAGGAACTCAGAGGGAATTGACGCCCCTGCGTTGAAACTTTACTTTTGCAATCTGGATTCGATTCAGAGGGGCAGACTGGTGGAGGGGACGATGCTGCTTATTTCCCCAAAATATAATTTATATTTCATAAATTTTCTGAATTCACGTTGTGTCTTCTACCAAGTCTTCGCCTTTCACTATATCTGCAATGTGTAAAGCTAGCACAGATCCAATCTCTTACACCTGCGGGAAACTTCGAATAATTGAAATACGCATGTCTTCTTGGTATTGTATCTATTATTTAGATTTAGGTGTGCCCTGTTCGAACTATTTACGACGGCGTTGCCGAACACTGGTGCTTCCTCTACCCTATGCCCTATGCTACTATGACAAAAGCCGTTGTTAAGGATAGGATAGTGGTTTTGCTTGACAACCACTGCCTTCATAGCCAGTAGATATAGGTTCTGCGCATGGAAGAGTTAAACAACATTATAGTTGAATTATATTATTATTATTATTATTATTATTATTATTATTATTGTTGTTGTTGTTGTTGTTGGTATAAGAGTCTATCAGTCTATCCAGTCTATCATTGCAAAGATTATCAATCAACTGTAGCCATAACTGTTTGTTATGGCTACAAAAAAGATTGACTGATTAATTGAAAGCTGTCTTGTCCTTCTTAATCGACGATGTAGCGGATTTCAAAATCAGGACAATGCATCGAAAGGTTGACGTCTTATCATTGTCCATCACCACGAATTCGTTTAACGCACAAGGTGGATGTAAGCTGTTGAAAGCACAATCCCATCGTTCAAGCACTATATCTGCATTTGTCAACTGCTATTTGGGGGAACAACGCGTACACACGCATGCTGCCTTACGTAAATTGGCTGAGCGAAGGTGTCCGCGTGTACATGTGTCCATTTGTCCGTGTGGCTTCTCTTGTATGTTTGCGTGACTGAGGACTTATTCGCTCAGTGATGGTAAAATCGCTTTGTCGATGGAGGCGACAGTTGCCGCATTCAAGACGTCCTGTGCTCGAGTCCTGGAAGACGCACTTACCGACGCACGCATGTCAATTCGCAAAGTAAATGAGGGCGCTGAACATTATATATAGTAGTAGTAGCAGTAGCAGTGGTGGAAGTAGTGGTAGTGGTGGAACTAGTAGTAGTAGTAGTAGTAGAGATTATTATTCATCGGCCTCTTTGATGGCCCAAATTGCAAAGAAATTGCGCCGACATTTGTCATTTCATGTCAAGTTTTGCTGAATGTCCCAAAGGTCGTAGAGCGTTAAGGTTGCGTTCATTGAAAGTGTCAGATGATTTTGGTGAAATCACATCTTGCAGCTCATTTCAAGTGTAATTGTTTTCGTGATAAAGTCATAGAAACGGATGATCCTAGATTCCAGTCATGCAATGTAAGGGCGATCGACCGTGCAAATCAAGGCACGGTGCGATATTATCTAACGGCGCCCCATGAAGATGAAGATGTCTTTACTAAATAAATATTATCTTTGCATCAAAACTTAAAACCATTAAACTTTGATCATATCGCTGGCGTTTTCAAAGCGACTGTGCAAATCGCGTGTGCGGTGCAAAAGAATGGTTTACACACAACCAATAGTTAGTAGGCTATGAATAATTATGAATATACTTAGGCTGCTTACGTGCTATTGTTTGCAAGTTGGTCTGAAAAACTACGGCTTCAAATCATTATATTATAATCAGTTGACTTAGGCCCTATATTTTCTGAAAAATTCCTGAACCTGTTTCATGCGCGCAGTCATAATCAAGAATGAAAGAAAGATAGATAATAATCATTGTACGATTGAGTGCTTTGTGAGTTCACTAATTGTAGGAGTGTTGCTATTACACCAAGATCGGAACAATAATTTGATACTAGAGTGCTTGTACCGTGTGCAGCTGGTAGAAAGTAGCCATTCATGCAAGCCTACTCGTGAGTTCCAGAGTTTAATCTAGACGAGGTATATATACATATATATATATATATATATATATGTATATATACCATATATCTATATATATATTATATATATATATATATACAGATAAGCGCACACAATTCGAAGTAGCTGAAACGAGTCTCTTGTATACGTTGTATATAGGCTACATCGAATATCTTCCTCTCATTATTCCTCTCTTTATTCACCTGTTGATCCTCTTTTGTTCCCTCTGTTACTTGCGTTCCTCTCCATACTTAATTTTGTGTACAGCTCTGCTGGATTTTTTCAATGCCCGGACTTTCGGAAGTCGTCGGACAGAATATGCTGCCGCTGTCTCGTATAAACAAGACTTAGTCTTGACCTGGATAGACGACAGATATAGGCTTACACGCGAGTACTTTGGCGTGCATACAACGTCGGAAACTGTAATCAACCGAGCAGCGAAAGTGGGTGAAGAATTGGACCAGTTGCTGCAGTCACCGGTGTTGCTCCGGGGAATCTTCGTCGTTTGATTCCCACCGGTCTGTCTCTTATGGACGGAAGACCATATCCGTTTGGCATTTTCTCTTTCCGGTCGACCCACTTTGAGCTGCGTCGTGAAGCGGATGAATTGGCGGCGGCGCTACTTTCGGCTGAAATGAACCGATTTGGGCTCCTGTTGAAATCAGTGCGAGATAGAAAATAGTGCCCGACGTCGGTGTTTAAGGAAAGGTTAATTGATGAATGGTGTTTGCATAGCAACATCCGACGTGAGCTCATCTTTTTTCAAAATATATTTTCTCACGCATATACATATACGGTTCAGAGTCTAAACATAACAATGGTCTATATGACTGGCTTGGGAGTTGGGGTCACTGACAGCGCTTCTGAACGGTTCCCTCTCTATAGAGACACCTTACAAATGCATAAATGCATTGCAATACAAAGTGCGCAGTTAATTGAGATTGTCGAGTGTGCAGTTGACTTGTCTGAAGAGTGCAATATGTCGAATAATATTGTAGACTGACAGATTACAACTCAAGTCAACAACACATACTTTCATTCTTTAAATTATCTGAAATCTTATTTGCCAATTCAGTAGAGTATAATTGTTCGAGGAAAAGAGTGTGCAATTGAAGTTTATGGGTATGTTTCTGGGTAGGCGAATGGCTTAATAAATCTTTAGTCTTGCCTAATCACAATCAGTCAGATGTTTAAAGGAGAATTATACACGGGCGAACCGCATGTTACAAGATCCTCGGCTATTATGCATTCCATAATGAAACAATCTTTAATCATCTGATTGTGTGCACATGTCTCTAAAAACAGTAACTTAGGTAAGAGTTTTAGCTCACAATAAGTGTGTAACACCGAACTGCATTGTCTCCTAGTTGCTTTTAGTATATTATCGTGGTTAAAATTGTTATTTAGCATCGTTTCAGGTACGTTATATAGCAATGCTCAGCGTTTCTCTGATGTTTTTGTACATGTAAATTCCATGAATCGAACCGCAGAGAGAATAAAAATTGGCCCAATTTTCATATACATATTAGCTCCCATAACGCGCGTTGTGTTGTTATTTTAGGACTACAGTTTCCTTCCTCTGAAAACAGAAGTATAATGTTGCGATACTCCTCGACTGCGCTGATGAACTGGGTATCTTTGTTTCTTCCTCTGTTGCTGCTGGTGGAGTCATTTCAAGGCGCCTCCATCTCCTGCTGCAGAGTCGTTCCGTGATGCTGCTGCTATTCGTTGAATCAGATGCAGCAGCCGAGCAATGCAGGGCTGACTAATCTGGAAAGAATGGTCCTGGAAAGACTGTCTCTGTCTTCGTCGTTCTGTAGCATCTGTCATCATGATGCGATGTCGGTTAGAAAAGAGGACGGACAGAAACAATCATGACTTTCATGGGTAGGATACACATATTCTATGTCTATGCATCTGTCTCTGCCACTGTACTAACTATGTATCTATATCTGCATCTATCTGTCTGTATGTCTTTTTGTCTGTCTTTTTGTCTGTCTGTCTGTCTGTCTCTGTCTGTCTCTCTGTCTGTCTCTCTTTGTCTTTCTCTCTCTCTCTCTTTCTTCTATTCTCAATTTAGGTTAATATTGGTCGATCACCAACTCTCATCCTCATAGACCTATATGCCTAACTCTTTGCATTGACTCTCCTCTCTATCTATCTATCTGTCTGTCTGTCTGTCTCTGTCCCTGTCTCTGTCTGTCTCTGTCCCTGTCTCTGTCTGTCTCTGTCTGTCTCTGTCCCTGTCTCTGTCTGTCTCTGTCCCTGTCTCTGTCTCTGTCTGTCTGTCTCTGTCTCTGTCTGTCTGTCTGTCTCTTTCTTCGTACGCTTGTTTTCAGTCTATGTCTGTTTCATTGTCTGCTCTTCTGTCTGTCGGTGGATGCTTGTGTCTTTCATAATAATAGCTTGGAAAATTAAATTTGAATATATATACATATATATACAGGTTCATATTTCATGTGTTATACATGTATTGTTGATGATCGGTTGTACGCTTAATATCCAGCTTATACGTGATCAGTATTTTTGCGTGTACTCCATAATGCATTGTATTGCTCGCTTCCTCACTTATGAACAATTTTTATTTCGTGTTATTGCTTTTGTGATGGAGCGTTTATATTGTGCGATACTGAAGCACTTATAACCTGTTTACTATACGCAATGTATTGTACGTTTATCATTTTGCGTCTTTGATAACGTATGATATCGTGTGCTATAATACGAGGCATGTTCCCAGGTTCAGAAATTACGCCTGAAGGGCTCATACGAAAGAACAAACAAAGAAACATTACTTTATAAGAGTTATGTGGCTTGCATTGCATTGCATGTATGTATTATTGAAGGAATTGAATCGAATGTATTTATGCGTATAGAATACCTATTCCATGCTTGTAGACATGCATCATTGAATGTGAATGCAAATGTAAGGGTACATGTGTGACTATGTATGTATGCATGCATGCATGTATGTATGTATGTGTGTATGTATGCAAAGTATATATATATGTATATATGTATGTATGAAGACACTTCGAACGGCGCCTTTAAAGTTTCAGTCAAAATCTATACAACAAAATAATGTTCTCTTTTACATGACGCACATCGAGACGCAAAAGACATTCGGTTGAGTTCAATGTATCTTAGGTCAATTGACGAGATCGCTATAACTACATGTACATGCTCCTCGCCGACATTTAATAGCACTTCAGTGATGAGAATCGTTTACAAATCTTGTTACGACGATTGACTGATTGGCTGGCTGGCTGACTCACTCACTCACTCACTCACTCACTCACTCACTCACTCACTCACTCACTCACTCACTCACTCACTCACTCACTCACTCACTCACTCACTCACTCACTCACTCACTCACTCACTCACTCACTCACTCACTCACTCACTCACTCACTCACTCACTCACTCACTCACTCACTCACTCACTCACTCACTCACTCACTCACTCACTCACTCACTCACTCACTCACTCACTCACTCACTCACTCACTCACTCACTCACTCACTCACTCACTCACTCACTCACTCACTCACTCACTCACTCACTCACTCACTCACTCACTCACTCACTCACTCACTCACTCACTCACTCACTCACTCACTCACTCACTCACTCACTCACTCACTCACTCACTCACTCACTCACTCACTCACTCACTCACTCACTCACTCACTCACTCACTCACTCACTCACTCACTCACTCACTCACTCACTCACTCACTCACTCACTCACTCACTCACTCACTCACTCACTCACTCACTCACTCACTCACTCACTCACTCACTCACTCACTCACTCCCTCCCTCGCACGCACGCTCGCTAGCTAGCTAGCTAGCTAGCTAGCTAGCTAGCTAACTAACTAACTAACTAACTAACTAACTAACTAACTAACTAACTAACTAACTAACTAACTAACTAACTAACTAACTGATTTCCTTGGCTGGCTGGCTGGCTGGCTGGCTGGCTGGCTGGCTGGCTGGCTGACTGACTGACTGACTGGTTTCCTTCACGTATGGATGCTTCCTTGTGAATTAAGACTCTTTACTGTCTACTCCATTGGAATTAGGTATGCGGACAAGACCTCCGAGACCTGACACGCAGCGTATACGTGTAGCCTATGTATCGGGTGTTGAGCGCCGCAAGAATTGATAAACGGCATAAATGGACCGACTTTGCACGTATATAACTTCGCCAATATTTGGTAGCTATTTATACATAATGCGTCAAGTTAAAGCCATTTCAGTCTACTATTAGCTTCAAAAAGTGGAATTGGTACTAGTTTTAATTTTCAGTAAATGCTTTGGAAAGCCTTGGCCGCCATATGTTGCCGTCGTTTGTAACACGAAATGACGCCATTGAAAGACGATGATGAGTTTTCATCAGAATTTTACGAACCGATAGGATATGTAATTCTTTACAAATCATTAAATAATTTCCAAAAAGAGGACGTAATGAAAATACTTTTAATCGTCTGATGCGAAGAATGGATGAAACAGGGACTATGTTATGTATACGGATCGATTCGCACGGCGCGCATAACCGCTATCATTGCTCGTGACAATAACCTGGGTACAAGAAATACGTATTGCAAATGTCAGACGAAAACAAGCTAATGGAAACATGCAAGGGTCTGGAGCAGCAAATGACTGTTGATAAAATTGATAGGACATGGTTTAGCCATGAGACGATATGCACGATACTGACTCCTGTAAACACCCAAACTGATCGTGTCTATGACCGAGTTAGCAAAAACGAGATGTGACACCTGGACGTCCGTTGTAAGGAAGAAAACATTTATCGCGAAGTGTCATGGTCTCTGTTGTGGACTCGAAGTTGGACAGAACTGCCAGAACAGCCCCATTATTAATCCATCCTCTTCTAGGAAACTCGTTTGAAACAATATCAGTTCGCAATATTTGGATCAAAACTCGGTCACCGCGTCTGTCGACGGCGCCATTTTGCTTCTCAAACGACAACAGAATGCAGCAGCTAGGGATTTTCCAAACACTTGGTTAAAATTAAAACTAGTAACAATTCGACTTTCTCGAAACTAATACTAGAGTTAAATATCCTTAATTTGACGCATCAAGTATCAATAACTAGCAAATATTGGCGAAGTTACATGTATATGCAAGCAAAGTCGGTTCATTCATGCTGGCCCACCCTGTACAAGTAATAGTAGCGACTCAAAGAAATACTGTATCAGTTGTTCCAACCGTTCGTCCATGTAATGTAATGTATTGTAATGTAATGTATTGTAATGTAATGTATTGTAATGTACTGTAATGTACTGTAATGTAATGTAATGGAGCACTTATATAGCGCCACTCAAATCAGAGGCGCTTACGACTCAACACAGTTCATCCTCCTCCTCGTCCTCTTTCTCTTCCTCTTCATCCTCTTGCTCCTCCTCATGTGCCGTCTGCATGCCCATCTGGCTGTGTGCCAAGTGCCTGTCGGTTGCTTGTCTGTCAATCCATTTCCTTTTGTTTGTCTGCCTTGCCTTCTTGAAAGTCCTGCTCATTGATCTGATTGTCTCCATATCTGAGTCCATGGCTCTACAAGAACTAGATGGGTCCCTGCCTTATATGATCTCTCCCAAGGCTCTGTCCTTGGTCTGCTGCTGTGCATCATTTATACCTCTGAGCTTTTCACACTTCTGGCAGAGAGTGAAGCATAAGCCCCGCTTCAAGCGGATGATAGGCCTATAGACGCATATATTTTTGTCTACCTCAATGTCTGATTGCCTCCATGTCTACTTATCTGCTTGCCTACTTATCTGTCGGTCTACTTGCCTGTTTGCCTAATTACCTGGTTGCCTGCCTGCCCGCTTGCGTGCGTGCCTGCACGCCTGGGTTAGTGCGTCAGTTCGTATACATTGTCTCAGTCGTGGTTATAAATTCATTGCTGTCCTCATTCATTCTGCTTCCCGTGGCCAGAAAGCGGGGCTTCTTCTCGACTGAAGAGGAAGATTTGTCTCTTTTCTTCTTCGACTGGCTGAGCATCTTTATTCTCAACAACCACGTGTCCTATACATCGGCCTAAAGTATAGACCCTTTCCAACCTGCCTTATCATCACTCGTGGGCACGAGCCTCCTTTTTCAACGCAATTTGCGTTGCGTGAGGATATGACGTGAAGAACCCTTCAGTCCATCGAGTGTAACGGCCGTCTAAAAACCCCTGCAGATCTTACTAGACGTAGCGGCAAAGTATCGGCCATCCAATTAATCAGTCAGCTGTAGGCCTACATCCGATTATACGGCCATTGTAGATGCGTGTGCGTGTGTGTGTGTCTGTAGGTGTGTGTGTGCGTGTGTGTGTCTGTAGGTGTGTGTGTGCGTGTGTGTGTCTGTAGGTGTGTGTGTGTGCGTGTATGTGTCTGTAGGTGTGTGTGTGCGTGTGTGTGTCTGTAGGTGTGTGTATGCGTGTGTGTGTCTGTAGGTGTGTGTGTGTGTGTGTCTGTAGATGTGTGTGCGTGTGTGTGTGTCTGTAGGTGTGTGTGTGCGTGTGTGTGTCTGTAGGTGTGTGTGTGTGTGTGTGTGTGTGTGTGCGCGCAAATTGTTCTCCCTTTTCTTCGTTTATGGTGGATATAATTTGGCGAATGCGTTGCGTGGAACTTCTGGGACTCTGGGCAACGGAAACAAGGGCTTATTGTCGTACAAACTGTTATCGCTCTTGACAAACAATAATACGGCTACTGCACTGATTCTGTTTGCATTCAGGATCCCTCTCTCCTCAGCCTATGACGTCATGAAACGGTGCCTCAATCAATGTGTAATCCAATTCAAAATAATGTAATTTACTAATCAAATTACTTCTATGGCGTCTTATTAGGCTTCGATCGTTAATCGTTGTCACAGTCGGTCACTGCATTGATTGCACCTCAATCAAGTTTAGTGTTCAGTCTATAGTTGGTGAAATTGAAAGTTTTATCGTTCGCTTAATAGTGCCCCGCCCTGAGGGTCATGACCTCTTTGCTTCCGATAGTTAATCCGCCAGTGATTGAAATGCGGTCTCATATAAATATATATGTAAATATATATATGTATATATATATGTATTTATATGTAAATATATATAAAATGTATATAAATATATATATTATAGATATAATGTATATATGTATATATATATGCATTATGTGTATATATATATATATTTAGGTCTGCATGTGGCTCATCTTGCTTCATTTTCTGCTTGGATCTGGTTTGTCACATTCTCGTATAACGGGATTCTGATGCAACGCATGTGTGTTACTGCTTACGTATATATATATATATATGTATATATATATATATATATACTACTATGTAGACCTATTTATGCATTTATGTGTGTATATGCATGTATGCATGTCGGTATGTACTATATTTTTTATGTATATATTCATTCATTAAAACATTTATTTTTGGAGTTAGTTATTAACGGAAGTTATAGCGCCCTTCAAGGTACCTGCTCATTGCTCAATAGCACTTCCAACTCCAGAGCGGACAACAGGGTAGGTTTCCAAACGGTCATTAAAGTAGACCTACTACTATACGACTTTAGGGAACGTATACGTGACCTACATATATTTATGCATGTACGAATGTATGGAAATGTCAGTATGTGTTCATATAATTTTTTCTGTATGTGTGTGTATGTAGGCCTATGGGCCTATCTACATTGTACATGTATGCATAAGCCTATGTGCATGTATGTATTTATTTATGTAGGCCTATGCACGTTGACACACGCCAAATAGCGCCCTTAGTTAACGTGGAACATGCGGAGTCGGCAATCTAAAATAGAGTCTTAGATAGTTTAGTAGAAGAAACAAGGATGCATGGACTGTTACGGTGGCGCTATCTGACAATAATAAAAAAGAAAAATTAGGTTGTGCATGGTTAACCCTAAGAAACACAAGTTTTTCCTAGAGGGGATGACTTTCTGATTTACCATTGATTAAGATAAACTAGTTGACTATTATGACCTTCTGTTTATGCTGCTGATTGTTATTTGTTGTTAGGTTACGCTCGAAACTGCGTTCAGACACATGCCTTTGACTATGTACATAACCTCAGTGACATCTGCTCCGGACTCTGTGACAGTCTCGTCACCAAGATCTACACACGACTTCCATTGATAAGAAACTCCAACAAACGTCAAGATAAGACAGATGCCAACGCAATACCTCCTTGCAGAGGTTTGCATACATGGATATTTAAATACGTGGGCCCTATACTTGACATGAAGCCAGTTATGCTAAGCACATGCGTTGAACTTTTTATAGCAATTTCTTGCATATTCTGCACTCAGGTTACACGTACGACGACCGTAACCTAATCTCATACGCTATAATTATATTGTTTGTTAGTCTAATCTTATTTAATCACGAGACCTCCTTAAAATACCCTTCGGACAACCCATATGACTTGACGCAGCACTCACGAATAATCTGGTGCCCGGGTCTGCGCTTGGCTCTCAAATGGAACCTTAAAAGTTTGGAGATCACGGTGACACGATCATGTTTTAAGGACACACGAATCGTTAGTGAAGACGGCGTAGTTGGGTAGTAGCATCGAAATGAGACCTTGACCTTGGCTCTCATAGTACAGTTGAAAGGTCAGGTTGCTGGGATGCGGCGACTGAGAAAACGACATGGTAACAGATGAGATGCCTTAGTCACGTGTCAATTGAATGACTGTGTGAGTGTGTGCTCGTCTTTGGCGTAATATACGCCATTTTGACCTCTTCTGAAAATGGTTTGATAACGAGAACGAACTTCGATTGAGTTAATTCAAACTATTTTTATTGTATATAAATTATTTCAAGGAGTCACCGAACGATAGATTAGCATTTGAAATTTTACTCTAATAAGAAACTACAGTCTGAAAGTACGTGTATGAAATTTGGCAAAATAAGGAGAGATTAGAGAGACTAGTGAAGTCGTTTGCAAACATGCAGGTTGCATTTGATGCTGTTCGATAGAACTAAATTACCTAACTTGTCTTCATGACTAGTATCTCTTTCGAGAGTTCAGGAAAGTATAAGATTCGTTTTATTGAGGAGACAATCTGACAAAGAAATGCTAGCATGAGCGGCTTAAATTTAGACAAATATATGCGTTGGTAGAATTGATTAATGAACTACAGATCTAGTAATGGAAGTGCTATAAATTAGAACAGAGTGAACAAGGCGATCAAGAAATAATTGTGTACATGACCCGTATATACACGGACTGTGTGTAGGATCGACGGATCGGCCAAGAGACGAGGCCAGGCGGATCCACGAACTGCTCCAGGCGGAGTCCCTTCAGGTGGAGAGGGAATACCGTCACCTGCGAGGGATCGTCGATCAGCTGACGAGGGAATATCAGGACTCGAAGGAAGTCGACTGCTTTCGACGATACGGTCTGCTGAAGAGGATGATCAAGAGGACCATTGTTCATCTGAAGCTGGAGATGGACAATGGAAATCAGTCATGCGTGTCGCTCTTCAGTCTCTCCAAGCACAAGGAAGACCTCAGGCAACGAGAAACGAGACATTCCAGTAGGCACATACGGTGCTACATAAATGCTTCAATTATATAAAGATGTATGTCTGTATATGCATACGTATACACATGATTATAGATATGCACTCATGCATGCATGTATAAGTGCGTACAAGTATGCATACATTTTTACCTTCATGTTGCAACATGCATAGTCTTGCATAAAGCCATACACTATATACACGCACTGGCAGATAGCCATATGAATAAGCAAACAGAGCCAGATATGCAAGCATTCAGGCAGACAGCCAAAATGCGGTCGCTTTTGTGAGGAAGTGAATGTGGAAACGCATTCCATAATCTAGTTCTAGTTTCCCCTACAAACAGTGGATATTGTTTTGATTAGTATAGGCCTACTATAATAAACCAACAGCAACGTCCACTCTGTCTTTTCATAGAATCAAATTGACTATGTATGTAGGCCTATATATGCACTTATATAAGTATGTATGCATGTATGTATGCGTGTATGTATGCGTGTATGTATGGATGTATATATGTATATAAGTATGCATGTATGTATGTATGTATGTATGCGTGTATATATGTATGTATGTATGTATATATGTATGCATGTATGTATGTATGTATGTATGGATGCATGTATGCATGAGTGTGGGTGTACGTATAGATGCATACATATATATGATCATATTGGGGCTTTTGTATATCGCCGTTACTTACCCTCTCTACCCGATGGGTGCGTTTCTCTGTATAGGTCTTTCACCGCAAGAGATCTCCACGGAGACGGATGAGCTTCGAGAGCAGATAAAGGAGAATCGTCGTAAGGTGACTCTGATCCGTGAGTTGATACGGAGGATGGAGACATCGTACGAAGGGGCGAAGCATCAGTTCGTTCTGCGCCGCTACTCACGCATGAAGGACATGGTGAAGACGGTCATCTGCAACCAATGGATCTGACGAATCAGAAGCCACCATCTGTTGATCGGAGTCACCTCTCAGGAGACAAGGGTCTTCGAACCGCGAGCCTCGGATTGTGGCTGTGTGGCCAGCTTCAGCGCTCCAATCCTTGGGTATAATAGGCGCTGCCTAGAACAGGCAGATTTGATCAGCAACGGGAATGGTGTGCAATGGTTGCTTAATTGCAATGGTTGTTGAATTGCAAGGGTTGCTGAACTGTAACGGTTTTTGAATTGCAACGGTTGTTGAATGGCAACATTCCTTTCAGCTGATCATCCGCGATTGTAACCCATCAGTACCCGAGTGTCACTGCGTAAGACCCGGTCAAGTATGCTTGCGTATATCTGTGTGTCGGCTCGCAGATAAAGGAGACGGCGGAAGAGGTGAATCATTTACGGACACCATTCCACTTTCCAAAACATGCTGTACAGTTGCTAAGTCCCTGAGTATAGAGCAGACGATCGTTTCTCTCCGTCTTTGGCGCTTTAGAGGTCAGTGAACGCATCACAGGGTCAGAGTCAGAGAACCAGATTGAGAAGGTGACGATAAATGACCTTGTGACCTTTGTAATTACCGCTGTGACTACTTTCACCTTCCACGATCTCTTTTGCATACACACAAGGAGAGACGCACACAGCTGCATATACAAATCCAATCCAACACAGAAACATACATAGTCCTGGTCATAGAATTTACAGTAATGATGAGAATGAGGGAGGACGCATGCCTTCCTTTCTACCTCTATCTGACCTTTAAGGTTAGTGCAGAGGTCAAACAGCGAGTGTATACATCGGGGGATATTTCGAGTGACAACCATCCAGCTCAAAGACTCAAGCGGTGATGACAATGATGATGATGATGATGATGACGATGACAACTACGATGACGATTATGTCTCTCTTTTGTGAGCTTCTTACGCAATCCCATAATTTTCTTAGCTACGAATTATCAATGTACAGGTACATGCTTTACTTTTATACTTTCTAGATGACGGCGATGATGATGACGACGACGACGATGGTGTCATTATTGGTGCTATCATTTTATTATTATTACTATTATCATCATCATCATTATCATTATTATTTTTAAAATTATTATTATTAGTAGTATCCTCATTATTAATATGACGATGACGTTATCACCGAAGACGACGATGACGTGATTAGCTGATGTTAGTGGACCTGGTAATTGCATAAAAAACACGGTTAGACTATCTTAAGGGAGTGAGACAGACAGACGGATAAATAGACAAGCATACAGGCACAGAGACAAACAGACAGACACAGAGACACAGCGTTGAAGGTAGCGACTGTCGGCTGCATGGTTGCAATGACGATGTGTGAGAATGAAGGGTTGGGGTTGATGGGGAGTGGGTTGATGGGGAGTGGGTTGATGGGGAGTGGGTTGATGGGGAGTGGGTTGATGGGGAGTGGGTTGATGGGGAGTGGGTTGATGGGGAGTGGGTTGATGGGGAGTGGGTTGATGGGGAGTGGGTTGATGGGGAGTGGGTTGATGGGGAGTGGGTTGATGGGGAGTGGGTTGATGGGGAGTGGGTTGATGGGGAGTGGGTTGATGGGGAGTGGGTTGATGGGGAGTGGGTTGATGGGGAGTGGGTTGATGGGGAGTGGGTTGATGGGGAGTGGGTTGATGGGGAGTGGGTTGATGGGGAGTGGGTTGATGGGGAGTGAATTCGTGTCAGTGACGATCCTATCCTGCGGATGAAATTGATCCCTTGCACCGTCAAATTAGACGCGGCAGTGCTTTCCGCGAAAAACCAATTACCTGTTGAATCCGTGAGAGGACTTGTGAGGAATGCCTTGACGCGGCGCTGGCTGCAGAGACAGAGAAGACAGACGTAGGAGAGCGGATGCAGCAGTCCTTTCTAATTAATTTATACAGCGTGTGTGGAACGAGCAGGAAGAGGAAGTCTATCAACGCCGGATGAAGACGCGCTCACTTCAACACCACCAGCAGCAGCAACAGTAGCATCCTTTGACAATTCCCATACACCGATTTATGGCGGACCTGACTACGATGACACTCGGCGTCCCTTCACAAACATCTATTTTATGCAGCAATCACCCTGAATCAGGTGATTCAGGTCCCTGTTGCTTCAATCCATCGGACTCCCTCTCTTTAAAGGCGTTTCTATTCCCCCGGGGCTTCCGTGCTGAGAGCAACTCTGATTAGATATTCCGCGAGAGGCGCTATATAAATCTAAAGATGTGATACGATAGATATATAATACTGAAGTCGGCATGCAGCCAATTTCTTATGCAAGCGTCTAATGTTGACCAGTGACGTGTCACTGGTTGCAGAAACAGACTCCGTATACGGCAAGGATAGACATTCTATGGTGTGCAGTAAATGGAACTTCTGGCAAACGTCATTGTAATGTAATGTAACCGTGCATTTATGTAGCACCCCTTCAAGATGCCTACTCGGAGGCTCTCAACGATGGCATAACTAATGCAAAATTTAATTTCATTCGAATATTTTACATAAGTCAAGTGTCAACTCTAGATTGCCAAAGCGCTAGTTTCAGTGCAACACAGGGCAGCGACTTATTCGAGATCACTTCGTCAGATCAGAAGGTGTAGGGCTAATAATCATCCAGGGCTTTGGTGCAGTGAATGCACTCGTGGATTTTCAGCTAATGCAGCGATTTATGGTCTGAAATGATAATATGGTGATGCCTGGGCATATTAATTAATTCAATAAAGATCGCGCACGTTAGCTTATAATGAGATGCGCAGCTCCAATCATAGTTGTTGAAACCGCCTGATTCATTTTTATTTTTTTAAATATATTTTCATTTCATTTTGTAATTTTTCATCATATTCTATATTTTTTTAATGAAACTCTATTTATTTACTTTGTTAATATTTCGCTTAATTCTATTCTTATCTGATGCCTCTGTAGAACCTTACGTTGTCTCCGTAGGCTACTTCCAATGATTAGCCTAATTTACATAACCATTTGGAAAAAAAAATAACACATTGCAAGAAATAAAAGAAAGAAATTGATGTTGTAACATGCATATATACATAAAGTCATGCTATAAAGATAATTTGAAGTAGGCCTACTTAGGCAAAATGTCGAAGTAAACCAGTGCGGAATCGATTCACGTTCTAAAAGCAGGAAAAATATCAGCATTGGATAGATTGAAATGCATTTACCGAGAGAAAGTTTATTCGAGTGGTACGATCCGTATTTTGGGGTCATCTCGCGAGAGACGACACAAATATAAAATCACGTGAAAAGTGCCAATGGACATCAATATATGATTAGGTAAGAGAATAGCTAAGGAATTAACAAGATACAATGAAAAGGAAACGAGATGTGTTAGACAACACAAATAATAAAATGTAAGATTAGGTAAGGATAAGGTAAGATGGGTAAGGATAAGGTAAGATGGGTAAGGATAAGGTAAGATGGGTAAGGAAGGTAAGATGGGTAAGGATAAGGTAAGATGGGTAAGGATAAGGTAAGATGGGTAAGGATAAGGTAAGATGGGTAAGGATAAGGTAAGATGGGTAAGGATAAGGTAAGATGGGTAAGGAAGGTAAGATGGGTAAGGATAAGGTAAGATGGGTAAGGAAGGTAAGATGGGTAAGGATAAGGTAAGATGGGTAAGGATAAGGTAAGATGGGTAAGGATAAGGTAAGATGGGTAAGGATAAGGTAAGATGGGTAAGGAAGGTAGGATGGGTAAGGATAAAGTAAGATGGGTAAAGAAGGTAAGATGGGTAAGGATAAGGTAAGATGGGTAAGGATAAGGTAAGATGGGTAAGGAAGGTAAGATGGGTAAGGATAAGGTAAGATGGGTAAGGATAAGGTAAGATGGGTAAGGATAAGGTAAGATGGGTAAGGATAAGGTAAGATGGGTAAGGAAGGTAGGATGGGTAAGGATAAAGTAAGATGGGTAAAGAAGGTAAGATGGGTAAGGATAAGGTAAGATGGGTAAGGATAAGGTAAGATGGGTAAGGAAGGTAAGATGGGTAAGGATAAGGTAAGATGGGTAAGGATAAGGTAAGATGGGTAAGGATAAGGTAAGATGGGTAAGGATAAGGTAAGATGGGTAAGGATAAGGTAAGATGGGTAAGGATAAGGTAAGATGGGTAAGGATAAGGTAAGATGGGTAAGGATAAGGTAAGATGGGTAAGGAGGGTAGGATGGGTAAGGATAAAGTAAGATGGGTAAAGAAGGTAAGATGGGTAAGGATAAGGTAAGATGGGTAAGGATAAGGTAAGATGGGTAAGGAAATTAAGATGGGTAAGGATAAGGTAAGATGGGTAAGGATAAGGTAAGATGGGTAAGGAAGGTAAGATGGGTAAGGATAAGGTAAGATGGGTAAGGATAAGGTAAGATGGGTAAGGATAAGGTAAGATGGGTAAGGATAAGGTAAGATGGGTAAGGATAAGGTAAGATGGGTAAGGATAAGGTAAGATGGGTAAGGAAGGTAGGATGGTTAAGGATAAAGTAAGATGGGTAAAGAAGGTAAGATGGGTAAGGATAAGGTAAGATGGGTAAGGAAGGTAAGATGGGTAAGGATAAGGTAAGATGGATAAGGATAAGGTAAGATGGGTAAGGATAAGGTAAGATGGGTAAGGAAGGTAGGATGGGTAAGGATAAAGTAAGATGGGTAAAGAAGGTAAGATGGGTAAGGATAAGGTAAGATGGGTAAGGAAGGTAAGATGGGTAAAGATAAGGTAAGATGGGTAAGGAAGGTAAGATTGGTAAGGAATGTAAGATGGGTAAGAAAGGTAAGATGATAGGGTAAGTTAAGATAGATTAGGATTAGCAAAAGTCAGTTTCCTAACTTTGGCAATTGATTAAGTGCAATGGAAACTACAGGTACTACATCCGTTACTGTCCCGTAGGTCGGTTGTAGTCATCGGTACACAGTAGGGTTTATGTGACAGACCACTATGGTCAGACTAGGATCAGTTGCCACCAAATATAACCTATGAGGAATGAGTGGTCTGTTCGCTTGTGCCTCGCTAGTGTTAGGCATAGATCAGTGTCTGAAATGAGCCAACGAGTGATGTAATTGATGGGACTGCGTAGGCTTAAGAGGATGTTTTGGGATGCCTTAGGGAGGCTTAGGGGAGGAAGAAACATATTCTTTTGGAGGAGAGGAGCCTGAAATGAGTCAATTGCCAGCGATTAGCAATTCTGAAGTGTAAAAATAAACCAATGCATGCTGGCACATGGTGTTTCCCTTGCTCTATCGTGAGTGGCTGATGCATCGGAAAAACGAAAGTAATTTCTGCTGAACTGGTAAACTTCGTCTGCTATCTAGATTAGACATAGACCAGATTTAACTACGGTGGGCATTTGGATCCCAGCGAAGTCTTGCAAGTACCACATGAATCATCCAACCGTCAAATGAATTAATCAGCCACACGCTATATAGACTCATGCATTATGTTATACAGATCATGATTTGGAGGGTATTTAGGTGAATGGCAATACTCCGGCACGCATGGCATGGACGCCGGATTGAGTCTTAGTACCCTCCCAAAGGCTGACTCTGCCCTTCATTCGCTAGGTGGTGATGGTCAAATGAGCAGCAGGCTATATGGCCGCATTTACATGGCAGCCCCGCAGTTGCAATCGACTCCTGCAATAACTTGAAATCACCCGCTCATATCGTGACTTGTATTCTTACTGTGGTGTGTCAGTTTCAATTAATAACAGACACGAATATAATGCAACATGATACGGAATGGAATATTAGAAACATATGGTATACATGCTCACTTTTTGTGCGAGAATGAATTTCTGATAGGCCTATGTCATAAAATATGTTGACGCCCTCGTTTCAGAAATAACTTCCAGGACAACATGTATAATTTTAAATCGGTATTTTCTAGACTGTCTTATTTCGGTACATCTGTCTCCTGAGTATCGAGATTCAATAATGAAAAATAACTCTCTGTTCCTTTCCAACTCAACATCGTGCATTGTGGCGGTGGAACGTCTTTGGGAAGAATTGACGCTATATAAATCTCCAGATTAATACACAAATGAGAACCAACAAACAAAACGTTAGAGCAAAATTTGGACAAATTAAACAGATTCTGAAAGGTTCAAAAACATTAAAATGAAGTGAACAGATGAAAAACATTAAAATGAACATTTAAACGATGGAAGAATTATATCATAGGACATTAAAAGGAACCAACGTGACTGCCAGAAGAAAAAATGATCGCTAAAAAAGAGCAAATGCTGTTACTTTATAAAAACAGTGGACACCAAAATGGCTGCCGAGAGAACGAATCAACTAATAAGGCCGCCACACAGCTCCCATTTCGTCTTCATCTTGGTTACTTCGACGTCGCAGGTCTGAATATGCCTCCGTCGCAGCAGGGTTTGACTGACTCTGACCTTGATCGTATGACCCCTGAAGGTCAAAAGTCAAGGGCATCATCGACGGCGACTGGTAGAACGAAGGGGTGTCGAGTGAGCAGGTCATGGTCTCGGGTGGGCTGAGCAAACGCAAGGGTGATACGGTAAGGCTGGGCGTTTGAATGCCCCAAGGGCAGCTCTGGTGCTGTGGGCTGAAGGTTGAGCCACCTTCACCTCCTGACAGGATCGAAGCCCCCGCCGTCGACGGTCCAAAGAAGTCCACACTCACGGCCGGACATCCAGAGTAACTTGACGCCAGAGGGCTAAACGCGCTTCTCTCTGTTGTGTGAAATGTATCTCCCATCAGCGGAAGTGTCCTTCGTCTTCGCTGTTCAAGAATCGCGATATCCGGAAGTGATCCAAATACAGTCGTCCGGGGTTCAGTGCACGGATATGAGAAATGTCTACTAACTGGACTTTCGAGGTTCCTGGAAGTGGCGGCAACTGCCTCGGGGTAAGCCGGAAGCACCGGTTCGTGCATCCGTTGAAGGGGAGTGGCCTCAACCACGCTGCTCATATTCGATCCTTGCGTAGGGCGTCGTGTGTCCAGCCAGAAATCGGGGAGAGATCGCCCTGCTGATCCCCGGGAGAGGACACCCCCGTCGTCTCCGGAAAGCCCGAAATCCGGCTGGACTGGATCCTCCCATTGGGTGGCCGAACTCCCCTGTGAGCGGATGTCCGTGAGTCCCCTGCCGAGACGAAGGAACTGAGCGGAGGATGTCGTGAGCGGAATGGGTTGTAAGACCTCCGAAGAAGGACGGGTGGGGTAGCATGGCGGAAGTCGGCTGGGGTCTGGATCGGAAACGACGTATCCGTAGCCTTCGCAGGAAGAAATTGTCTCCGCAGAGGAACTGGCTCCCCCTTCTCCGACTCCGCTGGAAGACTCGTGGAAAAGTTGTCTTCCATGTTGGAGATGAGTTGTTCCTGACACAATAATGGAACAGATTTAATCCGATTAAGCGGCCTTTAATTACTCTTGATCGTAATCGATAACTCAAAAGTTCTAATCTGTTACTTTAAAACTAAACACCTAGCATCAACTTATTTATCAGTGTTTCAGAGATAAAATAATATTCCTATTAGTTCACATTTATATAGCTCCTGACGAAAATGCAAAACTGCAAGCTTTTTGCGTCGAGAGTTGGCTTATAAGAGAAGTCAAAGGAAAAAAATGGAAGAACAAGAAAAGACGAAGGGATTAAAAGGTGCTCGACTTAAATAATGTGGCTGTATGCTAGAGGGTAACTTCGCCACTGTTCGCGCTCCGACAGTGCCAGTCCCAAGCCTGGACAAGGCTGGAGGGCGACGCTAAAGATCTTTGTTATCACACAGAGTCGTTTAACTGAAACTACTATAGGTGGTGTACAGTAGCCAATATGTGTCTTGCATTCACAATATTTTCAAAGCGATGATGCTCATTACTGAACTATGGTGCCTGATTATATGCGACGCAGAAGTCAGAAGAATGTACAGCAGGTGTCCTGACGAAGTTATGTATACGTCCCGAATCGGTCAATCACTGCACCCCACATCCGATGCAAATAGCTGTTGTCGGCAACGGTCAACTTGCACCCCGCTGGTCTTCAATGTCGTATGTTTAGTACACATAAAAACTAAGGAAACAGCTATTTAAAGATGGCTCTGGTTCGAGTTTGCCACCTTTGATATAAATATGTATAATATATATATATATACCAACACATACACACTCACACACACAAGCATACAAATATATTTTTGTAGACCAGCATATAGTTAAAATACTAACATTATGTCATAATGGCATATTGATCTATCTCTATAAGTATTTGTTGTTTAGCCTGTTTATTTACCCTGATTGCTTAGAAGATAAACAAATTCTACAGCTGTCACGCATCTCCAAAGCTTCTCGTTCCACATTCTGGCCCGTACCCTAGTCCACCAACACCACCCACCCACTCACCCTCCCACCCATCCCCATGGCAAAACCTGATAATGACTTGGTCGGGTTTGAAGCTGAGGTCCATCAAGTACTTTGTTTGCCGAGAGCGAAGAGCGAAGAGCGAGGAGCGTCAAAATTAGCAGAAGTGCGATTTTTAGGAGAACATCCAATGCGCAGATGTTGACTGCAATCATTCATAAAGCGTTGCTTGAATAGAAAGCACTCTTATCTGTTGTATACATGCTGCTAAGATATGCAAAACTGCTCAAACGTTTAATTAGTTGGTCGTTTATCGGGTCATTAACGCTTCAGAAGTAACGCCCAAAGACGCGCCATTCACGTAATATTTGTTTCGTAAAATGTTTTATCATTGGTCAACAAACAGGCGTCCATTTATTATTGGCCTGGTAACAGCATCCATGTATGTATGTATGTATGTATGTATGTATGTATGTATGTATGTATGTATGTATGTATGTATGTATGTATGTATGTATGTATGTATGTATGTATGTATGTATGTATGTATGTATGTATGTATGTATGTATGTATGTATGTATGTATGTATGTATGTATGTATGTATGTATGTATGTATGTATGTATGTATGTATGTATGTATGTATGTATGTATGTATGTATGTATGTATGTATGTATGTATGTATGTATGTATGTATGTATGTATGTATGTATGTATGTATGTATGTATGTATGTATGTATGTATGTATGTATGTATGTATGTATGTATGTATGTATGTATGTATGTATGTATGTATGTATGTATGTATGTATGTATGTATGTATGTATGTATGTATGTATGTATGTATGTATGTATGTATGTATGTATGTATGTATGTATGTATGTATGTATGTATGTATGTATGTATGTATGTATGTATGTATGTATGTATGTATGTATGTATGTATGTATGTATGTATGTATGTATGTATGTATGTATGTATGTATGTATGTATGTATGTATGTATGTATGTATGTATGTATGTATGTATGTATGTATGTATGTATGTATGTATGTATGTATGTATGTATGTATGTATGTATGTATGTATGTATGTATGTATGTATGTATGTATGTATGTATGTATGTATGTATGTATGTATGTATGTATGTATGTATGTATGTATGTATGTATGTATGTATGTATGTATGTATGTATGTATGTATGTATGTATGTATGTATGTATGTATGTATGTATGTATGTATGTATGTATGTATGTATGTATGTATGTATGTATGTATGTATGTATGTATGTATGTATGTATGTATGTATGTATGTATGTATGTATGTATGTATGTATGTATGTATGTATGTATGTATGTATGTATGTATGTATGTATGTATGTATGTATGTATGTATGTATGTATGTATGTATGTATGTATGTATGTATGTATGTATGTATGTATGTATGTATGTATGTATGTATGTATGTATGTATGTATGTATGTATGTATGTATGTATGTATGTATGTATGTATGTATGTATGTATGTATGTATGTATGTATGTATGTATGTATGTATGTATGTATGTATGTATGTATGTATGTATGTATGTATGTATGTATGTATGTATGTATGTATGTATGTATGTATGGCTCCTGACATTACAAGCTCACAGATCTAAAGTTGCCCATTATAGCCTATATCACCCAATCTTCATCATCATTGTTGTCATTGTCATCACCCCAAATCCATCTGATAATCTGCTTTAGAGTAGATGGCATCTTACTCATTTCTTTCATACTTATCAATCTTTTTTTGGTCTTTGAATTGTCAAGTCTGCGCTCTCCCAATTATACAACTTAAATTTCACAACCTCCTCTCACCTCTCTTAGTTTGCTTACTCTTGTTCCTTCTCTCTCCGCCCCATTCTGTTCCTTTGCAAATCCATCAACTAAACCATCTCCGTTAAATAAAACCATCTACTCATCAACTGAACCACCTCACCACATTAATTTAATAACGCAATATCCCCACAAACCAATGCATTTTCTCATGACCCAGTCCATTTCCTCATCACCTAAGCTATCTCCCCATCAACTAAATCATCGCCCAATCAGTTACATCATCTCCCCATCAAATGGTCCTCTTCTCGTTCTCCTACTCCTTTTTTGCCTCGTCCAATTAGTACTTTTTCTCCTTCTCCTACTACTCCTCCTCCTCCTCCTATTACTACTCCTCCTCCTCCTCCTATTACTCCTCCTCCTCCTCCTATTACTACTCCTCCTCCTCCTATTACTACTCCTCCTCCTCCTCCTCCTCCTCCTATTACTACTCCTCCTCCTCCTCCTATTATTACTCCTCCTCCTCCTATTACTACTCCTCCTCCTCCTATTACTACTCCTCCTCCTCCTATTACTACTCCTCCTCCGTCACACTGCCTCGTTCCTAATAGTGTTTCAGCTCATAAGTCACTTTCCTCAGCCAAAGAGGAAAATGGCCTATCCTAGAACAGACTACTTTGATTGGTCAGCTACTGACCACTCAAGGGTCAGCTACTGACCACTCGAGCAATGAGGCTGATTGTAACAGCTAGTTACACTAGAGCCTATGTGAGTGATTGATAGAATCTACACTGTCTGTATTAGCGAATGTTCTGCTAAACTAAATGTATAATAATGATCTCTATATATATTGTTCAAGCCTATCTATCGTAATGTAATGTTCAGAATAATCACGGTTACAGGTATACGCGTTAGTTACATTCAAAATCTTCGTCTGTCTTTGAATTTCTTCGTGTGTCTCTTTATCGATGTGTGTCTCTTTCTCTGTCGCCGTCTCTCACACATACATGTAGGTGTATACATGCTCTGTCACTTCCTCCCTCCTCCGCCTTCTCTCTTCCCCCTCTTCCCTCTCTCTCCTTCGTCAGCCTTCTTTCTTTCGCGCTCTCTCCATCATCCGCCTTTCACCCCTCTCTGCATGGTTGCCTTCTCTGCCGCTGTTCCTGCCTCAGTCTCAGTACCATCTTCCTTTCCCTCGTTTATCCATCCACATAAACTACAATTCGAATCTCTAGCTGTCTTTCTTTAGCTGCTGTTTCTGCTTGGAACTGCCTCCGCGTACACTCTGTCTGTCTGTCTGTCTGTCTCTCTGCATCCCTCTTTCTCAATACCATTGACGTCTACAATGCGTAGCTTTAAACTGTTAACAAAACAAACCCCGATCATCATCAATTACTCTGAGGGTCTAATGCGCCTTATGTGAACGGTCACTGTTACGACAGTCTAGCAGGTCTAATGATATTGTTATTGTACAAAGAGTACTTTAATTCGTGGGCAATGCTGGGAATGCCTTGTGGCCTAATGTTTTCGAAGTATGAATGCTAACGATACCTTAATGGTCAATGTATCTTAATGGTCAATGTATCTTAATGGTCAATGTATCTTAATGGTCAATGTATCTTAATGGTCAATGTATCTTAATGGTCAATGTATCTTAATGGTCAATGTATCTTAATGGTCAATGTATCTTAATGGTCAATGTATCTTAATGGTCAATGTTTCTTAATGGTCATACCTTGTAGGTTAACTACTGATATCTAATAAAGAGAGACAGACAGGCAGACACAGGCAGACACACACTTAGAAAGAGAGAGAGAGCCAGACAGACAGAGAAGGAGAGACAGACAAACAGAAACAGAAACAGAAAGAAACAGACTGACAGACAGAGATATAGACAAAGAGAGAGGCAGAGTGAAATGGTTCATTAAGTTAGTCCTGAGAGGCAGCCATGACCCATGTGTATGAAGTGCGACCGATCTCATTTTCTTAGCCTCGGCATATGAGGGCTGATGACCAATCGTTTGCCTCGCCCTCTGATCGTCCCACCAACTGTGTGCGGTCAATGTACTCATTATGTCAGAATTTCCTCTAAAGAGCAGGTTGAGCAGAAATCTAGAAACAAATTTAAACCCCAAACCCTCGGTTGACAATCCAGCCCGCTAACTACTAGACAAAACAACACAGAGCATGGATGGGGTACTATGCCTTTACCTTCGTCGTAGCCGCTTATCTATGTAGCCCCTGTTCAATCCGTAGTAAGATTTTGATCGGGGTTCCAGCCTCATCCCTTCACTGTCTGAAAGACAATCTTATTTACTTGATGTAGCCACGCTGAGAACGCCTTCGAATAGCTGGTACGGTGATGGGCGCTAAATAAATGCTTAGATGCAATACAATATCGCTTGTACCGTTCTGTGTATCGTAATACCTTGTAGTGTAACAGATCCGTGTGTCAGTCGTCTTTCCGGTGGTTCATCTGCGCTGCCAAAGATCTCCGACAGGTGTCGTTGTTGTCCTATGGTGCAGCTGAGACTTCTGGGTAGAGATGGAAGCACCATTTCGTCGAGGTTTCCGGCCTGATGCCTAGTCTGGAACTCTGCGTCCATTGGAAGCTCCATCGGTGGATTCAGCCTCATCAGCAACTGACTGTCATCCGTTTGCAACTCTAAAGGCATCATCTATGTACAATTAATTATCTATCGGGTTCAATCTCATTGACTAACTGACCTGCTTAGATGACGGAATGACTGACTGGCTAGATGAATGACAGACCGACAGACTGGCTGACTGACTGGATAACGGAGTGATTGGTTGACGAAGTGATTGGTTGACTGGACCTGGTTGAATGACTGTTTGCAAACTGACTGACTGGCAAACTGACTAGCCGACGGAATGACCGATCGACTAAATGAATGACTGACTTAGTGACGAACTGACCGACTGTTTCTGACTTTCTGATGGATAACCGACTAACTGGACGACTGACTTATTGGTTGCTGACTGACTGACTGAGTGGTCTATTTGGTCTCTTATTCGAGTCAGATAATTGATGTGGATGTGGATAAACAGCTTGAAGACAAAAACTGTTTCTGATTTTCGTCATTTGTCAGGATTGAGTTGTGATCCTGAATTATTGGCCTTTCACCTCTTTCTGTGGTGTAGTTGACTATTTTGAGTGCCATCATCAGGGCAGGACTCGGCTGCAGCATGGAGCCTACGGTGTTTGGGGCACCAAATATATAGCTTGAAATATATTTTCATGATTTCTACGTTAATAACGACTATTCTAAAGCACCCAACCGCCCAACCAGACCCGCCGACAAAAAATCCGGACCCCTATGCAGAGAAATTTCGAACCATCAGGCAGAGTTGTCACGGGTCTCTTAGACGGAACTGGGCGTACTCTAGAGCAAAGATTGATGAGCACGATAATATTCAGACGCTTTAAATGTAAATTTATTGTAGTTAAATATCAGTAAAAATATCTATTCAAAAGACACAAATCATAAACTTTGAATAATTGAATTACAAGCAATTTGGGTGACAGCTGCATCTACGATGCCATTGAGAATCTCTAATTTGTACTCAACGTCGCCGAAGGGCTGGCATCAGAAACTGATGAAGATGATGATGTGATTATGATGATGATGATAATGATGATGTCAGTGGCGATGGCGGTGGTGGTGACGATGACGGATGACGATGATGATGACGCTTGTAGTGACGGGATGCTGATGCTGCTGCTCATGATGATGTGTGTCGACATATGTCCTTCGCATCGCAGCCACAAACATCTGATATCCGGAAGGACGAACAGGTGGGCGCTGCCCGTAACAAATATAATAGATGCCAATTGCGTTGTAAGACAGATGATTAATGATCTACCCGATCAACTGCGGAGAACCTGTAGAGGAAGTTAGTTTTCCATTCTCCCAATCAAAAACACCTCCTCCACGCACCAGAAGGCCTGAGAAGGGAGGCAGACTTCCTCGCTCATAAACACCCCAGCTGTATATATATATATATATATATACCTAATCGGATAGGCCTATCATTGCTTCTTTATCCAGTCGACTGTTGGATTCCGATAGCAGAATAAGCGCACATTACGACGACAGATTTATGAATGAATCGGTCGATTATTCATTCACGGGAAGACTTCCTCTGGTCAGGGTGTCAGTATAATTATTATGACACACATTAGCACACCCACGCACATATATACTATATTTAATATATGATTCATATACTATATATATATAGATGATATATATATATATTTGCTGGCATGTATCTATTACAACACGTGTGAAAGCTTATTATGTGCGTACGCAGTCTACGCATATCTGATTGTGAACACTGGCGGTGTTGAAAGGAGCCAAAGCTTCCTTCTTAGATGGTGGCCTCAAGCGGTGAGGGGCTATATAATTAGATGGGCTACGAAAGTCAATTTTAAACAAGTGGCACTCCTTTGTAGAGTGTAGTAACACCTTACATGATCGGAGAGTGAATGTCGGTGGTGTTAACTTCATTGTCAATTATGGCGAAGATCAGGGATGAACCGAGTTTGAATTTCTTACCGAGTCCGGATACCGAGTTTTACGAGTTGAAACTTGCCAAGTCCAAGACCGAGTTCGAGATTCGAGTATTTAAAAAGTCTTATTATCTCTTGAAGTTTAGATTGGGAGTTTGCACAAATTTAGTGAATTGTTTCAGGTTTGCCTTAGTTAATACTAGGAAGTAGTAACTTGTAAGCACCTAACAGTAGGTGGGCCGTAGGCCTACGTGTGGGCCCATCAGTATTTGTGTCTTTAGTGTGGTCGATTGTTGTTCTGTAAATAAAAAATAACAGTATTTGTGCTTTTAGTCACGTCACTTGTCGTTTTGTAAATTTACGAGTACCGTGAATAAATAAATCCGATTTTCGTTTTCAAAACAGAAAATCGGAAAGATTAATTCTTATTGAGTTCGACACATGTAAATATGCGAGGCTCCTGGATTGGGCTGTTGCAAAGCGCATGCGGGGAACCATCAGAAGTCCGCGGGCAGAGGAACGGAGGGAAACCCGGTATGGACTAGAGGAGACCCTAGTGCAGAGGGCCAAAAGGTAGGCGGGGGCAGAGCCAAGGAGACAGCTGCGCATGATTGTGCAACATGATGACGATCATGACGGCGCTAGATAAATCATCAAATCAGATTAAAATAGATTAGATATCAAAAATTTACGAGTACCCTTTGGGTGAGAGGGAAAAAATAACAGAAAGGGTTAAGTTACACTGAAACTGGCACACTGACGAGCATGCTAAGACTCCCAATTGTAGGGGTCAAATGTCAACGAACAACAACTTCCGGTCCTGAGACTGAGCGGTGACAGCTGCGTAGAAAAACCACCATCTAAAAGCGTCAGCCGGTGTGTGGTGCCAATTAAGACCGTAGCGGTGAATCATTGGCATATTAAATTTGATTCAGATGTTTGTTGGGTCTTCCATCTGTTCGAATATTTAAAACGAGGAAACATCTGAATTTTCTCAAATTTTTTAATAAGAAGAGGTAAAACAGAACAAGAAGAGAAAGAAGATGAAGAAGATGAGTCAGAGGGTGACGAGACTAGGAGGAGGAGGAAGTGAAAGCAAAGATGAAGCCCCCAGGCATATATGGGATAAAGCGTCAACGCCTTCATTTTTCTTAGCCTCGGCATACGATTACTGGCCTCACTTAATGCTCTTCCTCGCTGTCAGGTCTTCCCACTTGCTGTGTGAAGTCAATGCAGTAGTCAGTGTACCTGTAATGGCTCAGTTGGTTACAGTAATAGTGCCTTAATAGACTACGAAGACGAACTTTGAGTTAACAATGGCTATGATCCCGTTCATTTTTCATGACCTGATCGGGTGAGGATCCTTCACCATTGCTGACCGAACCATTCTGAGAAGTGAAAGTCCATTGCAGTAAGTGAACAGAGGTAGAGTGCATTGTCGGACAATTGGCCAACAGTCCAACACCATCCATCGGATGACAATGAACCTGGCGCTCGTACTACTACACGTAATAACCTCTGAATTGTGAATTGGTTCAGTTGGTGTGTGATTTATGCATAGCTGGTACACTGTAATTGCCTGTTGATGATTGGTGAATAGATCATCTTCACTATGCGTAGACAATAGCTTAGAAAATAGCGCATATGATGACATAGACAATAGCTTAGACGATAACGCAGACAATTGCATAGTCACTAGCGTAGATAATAGCCTAGACAATAGCGCAGACAATAACGTATACAATAGCGTATACTATGGACAATAACATAGACAATAGCGTAGATGATAGCATTGACAATAGCGTAGATGATAGCATTGACAGTAGCGTAGACAACAACGGAGAAATTCTCTGAAGCCTTCTGTCTACGAAGTTTTGTGGCCACAGTTAACACTGCACTATGTAATATGAAACTTTATATAGCTTCTGTACTCACTGGTTTTATTTCGTGCTTCGCGTGGTCCATCAACGGTCACCTTGATGGCCTTCTGGTAAGTGGCCACTTGAGGTGGACATGTACTGACCGTTATGGTTAGTGTAAAACTCTTACCTATATGAAGACAGTGTAGAAAAGATCGTATTGTAACAGATGTAACAAGCAGTCAATTTGTTCATAAGTAATGTAACAAAGAGAAGGAAATAATAAAAATGCATTATCCTGAGCAGTCAATTTGTGCTACTAATTTTCTAATTTCGCTACTTCGAATTGTTTAAAGTTGAATCGTAGCCTAAGGATTACTTCGTCGTAAGTTAATTATTTAAGCACAGCGCGCTACATTTTTAAGTTACTATCAAACTAAAAATGTTGCTTAGAAATCACCTGTAATAGGCCTGAATTGTATTGTGTTGCGTATAGTATTAGTATAGTATTATTATTGTATCATATTGTATTGCACGGCATTATAACGTATTATGAGCCTAATTGCATCATAATTTAAATATATGTTGTAACATATTGCATTATTTTGTATTGTATTGCATAGCATTGTATTGTATTACAATATTGTATTTATATTGTGCTGTCTTGCATTATTTTAGACAATGCATTATTGCATTGTATTATAATCCTTTATATTGTATTGTATCGTATTAAATAGCATTTTATTGTATTGTATTATATTGTGTTGTCTTGTATTGTATAGCATTGTAATGTATTATATTATATTATGCTGCATCATATAGCATTGTACTGTAATGTATTGTATTGTATTATAGCGCTGTTTTGTATTGTGTTGTATTGCAATGTATTTATACTGACCCCTTCCGCTTCTTCCGATGAACCTGAGATCGTTGAATTTTGCCACATAGTCCTTCATATATGAAACACAGTTTCGCAATTCGGCGCAGTAGTTCTCGTCACTTCCGGCAGCCAGCGTGACCTTGGTTCCGTCCATGACCTCGCCCAGGGCAACGACCTTGAAGGCGACCGGAAGTGTCTTGTTTGTGCGCCAGTGCCCCGGAAGTACCGAGCAGACATAATTAGGACTTCCGGTTCGCACCAGCTCACCCGGATGTTGACTGAGAACGGCGCTCAGCGTTCTCTCACCAGTCCAGATGTCAGACATCTTGGATTCCAAATATCATCTGAAAAATAATATCACAAATCAGTTCATCAATCAGTTAAATGATGTTTTCTCTAACAGGCGATGATTGATTGAGCATAATGAGAATTCATGGGATGTACCAAAACACTGATTATAATAAGCTTATCATTCGAAGCCATCTTTGATGATGATGACGAGGATCTGGATGAGGAAGCTGGTGATAATGAGGAGGATGCTGAGGATGAGGATGAGATGGGGAAGAGGATCATGAGGATAATAATAATAATAATAATAATAATAATAATAATAATAATAATAATAATAATAATAATAGGTGATGGCGATTTTGTGGTTAAAAGCTTTTAGGGCGGGCAGTTTTGCGACAAACTGCTCTGTACCCCACCCACCTGCGACAAACTGCTTGTCAATCAAACCTGAACTCATTGAGTGGGGCTACAGTCAAGAAGTGCCATATTCAAGTCCACCGCCGGTCAGTTCCTTTCAATTGAAATGCCTGCATGTCTCTGGGCCGTTCTCTGTCTGTCTGTCTCTGTACATACATCTACTTATAATATATGTATATATGTATATGTATATATATATATAAAGCCATGAGCCAAAGCGCAATAGGACGCATACAGGATATCAGCCCATGGACCATTATAGATCACTCGGCTCATGGAGCAATCTTGGCGATTGCCTGTGGTCACTGTTGTTTGCGTTTGTTTCTCTGTGAGCTGGTCCGCACACACACGCTGTTTATATTTATATCACTGAGCTGAAGGACTACCTGTGAATTTCTATCTCACAGTTGTGTCTTAGCATTCAATCATTATAGTAAGCGCCTTTTCGCCCGGTGTATTTATTTCATATGGTTTTCAGGGGCGCGTTGAGAATAGGGCACACAACCCTGAGTTGCAAGACTGAGACATTGTAACATAATGTAAATAGATGACTAATTGTAATGCCATTCAATGCAATGAATCTATGTATATATACATATATGTGTATGTATATAATGTTTGTCTCATTGAGTCTGTATGAGAAGAGAGTCACCATCTTTGAAATAGAATGTTCCCTCTCGTACAAGCAATAGGCCTATGTACCTTGTATTGACAGGTGTCAAAGTTGGTCCATCTGTTTCCTGTCTGCACATAAGTGCGTATAGGGTGTTGGTGGGTGGAGGTTGGCTTAGAATACAGAGCTGCGATTGTTCCCCGTGCCCGAGTTTCTCTTTTGAACTCAGAGAACTATTGATGCGGATTTTATTACGTCAATCTTTAGGTCGACAAGTGCAGGTCAGAAATTATAACTGATTCTTGCTATTTAGCGTTTTATGAAGTGCCTTGATACATGCATTAGGGGCGGGAAGATGGCCGAGGGGTCGATGAGATACAATGTAGTTGAGGAAGCGGGGATGAGCAGCAATGGTAACAGAATTACGCGGTTTCGATACACGCTAGCTCTTCACGGTTGACTCTGCCTCCCATTAGCAAAGGTACGTTGGTAAAACGAGCAGTAGTATTGATGGGCACCTTGCAGGTTTTCCATACAGTTAAATTCGAATCCAATTAGGAGATAAAAAAGGAACCCGCTCGTCTTTTACGTCGCATATAATACTCGAAACGGAAACGGTGACTAATTCACACAGATTTATACCTCTGTGCACAAGTTAGTCAAGTCTATTGGTCTCTTTGTCTCATCTTCTGTTTCCTATTCCGCCCACGCCGCCTCCACTTCCCTTATCTAATTTTAGTTTCCTCTCTTCATGTTTCACTTCTTATTCTGCTTTCTAATCACTTCCTATACATCTTTGCACCTGTCTCTTGATTCCTCTTAATTTAAATCCTGGCTTAAATAAATACCAGACTGACAAGTTAAACGGATGTTTCAAGTGCCTAGGCTTCAAGTACAAGTAAAGTATTTCTGTCTCAAGACGGAGCACAAGTACTTAAAGATTGTATTCCAGCTGTACTCGAGTGGAAGGCCTACAGCATCTCTGTTTACTGAACAAACTACCTCGTCAAGTCGGTTCTAGGACAGAATGGTACGGACAAAATGATACGGACAAAATGGTATGGGGAAAAATGGTATTGGACAAAATGGTACCGACAAAATGGTACGGACAAGATGGTAGCGGATAAAATGATACGGACACAATGGTATGGACAAAATGGTATGAGGACAAAATGGTATGAGGACAAAATGGTAGCGGACAAAATGTTACGGACAAAATGGTATTGTACAAAATAGTAGGCTTACGGATAAAATGGTAGAGATTTAAGGGGTCTAGGACATATTTCCACTCCCCAGACATTTCTCCTAGGACATTTCCCCCGATTGATCACTAACATAGCACACACATATATAAGTTGTGTATCATATTAGCCATATTAATTAAGTATGTATGATTAATGTTATGATGAAAAGAATTATGTATAACTTGAAGTAGGACTGATGAGAGGAATCCATGCTAACATCGATGCTTGACTAATTGAAAGAATCTTGTTTAATCAGCAGCTGGATTGATGAAAAGAATCATGTTTGTTTATAAGGGGATTGATGAAAATGATCGCTCTTCAGATCAGAAGCGGGATCGATGAGAAAACGATGTTCAATTAGAAGTTGGATAGTTTAGAAGAATCATGCTTATAAGGCGAAGCTGGATCAGCGAAAAGTTATACTTGAATGGTAGAGGGTTCGATAAGAGAATTCTGCTTTAACGAAGTGGATGTTAAAAATTATGCCTAATTAGAAGCTGGATTGGTCCAAAGAATTACGCTTAGTTGGAAGCTGTTATCTGTATCCCTTGAAAAGAGAGGGACTGAAGCAGATGCTTGATTTACGAAAAGAATTATGCTGAAATGGAAACTGGATCGAGTAAAAGATTCCTATTTTAAAAGAAACTGGATTGATATAGAAAGCCGCTAGAATGGATGCGTGCTTACGTGGAAATGGAATACCATTTTGTTCATACCATTTTGTCAATACCATATTGTCCGTACCATTTTGTCCGCTACCATTTTGTCCCCATACCATTTTGTCCGTACCATTTTGTCCAATACCATTTTGTCTGGTCACCCGTCAAGTCAGATATGGACAACTAATAATAATAGTAGTAATAATAATAATAATAATAATAATAATAATAATAATAATAATATTAATAATAATAATCATTATTATTAACTAATCGGTTATAGTCTAATGTATTAACTGATCGATTAGCTATAGATTTTGCTAATTCTAGTTCTATTAGTTCGATTACAAATTTCAGTGGATAATATTAATCTGATGACAATTTACAGAATTGATTAATTAGTCGATTAGACTAACAGCGGATTCCGATTCCGCGTGATGGGCTGTATGTGTTGCATAAGCTTGCTTAAGCCTACTGCGAGTATGATCTAGCCGGTGACCTCCCGCTTTGAATAGTATCACTTCTGCGTAGGAATATTATGTCAGCATTGCCACCAACAAATGATTATTGTTACATTGTTACTTGCATTAGAAATCATGGTTTTTGAGAAGAGATACGATGATCGCCTCTCCTATCCCCCAATCTTATCTAATCTACCTCCTCTTGTCTCTAATCCTAGTTACTCCAATGAGCCAATTCTTTGAAGTTACGTCTCAACCTAAGCAAATATATACACGTAGGGGCCTATGCCTTAAGATGATCAATATAGGTTTAGTGATCTCAACAAGTGAGTTTTAAGACAGTCTGAGAACGTTTGCTGCACAGGGTCGAGTGCAACAGAATGCAATAAAGCGGATGGCTCAATATAACATTATGAGAAGTTGCGTTGAATTGTCAATAATTGTATTAATTCTCTTCTTGATCCCCATTTTCCACAAATATTCGGCCCAGCACAAAAATCTGTAGTAAATCATCGTTCACGTTCAGAAATAGTCATGAATGGGTTTCAACTGGTAGTTTCACTTTAACGTCACCCTTTTCTTTTATCCATGCTTTGGACCGGCACTGTCATATTACGATCAACCAGGTCATCACTGTAGGACACACACTGCTATAGGCAGTGGTGGCTGCAGTAGCAGTAGCAGCAGCAGTTGCATAAAAAGAATTAG
Source organism: Bimastos eiseni (assembly GCA_959347315.1). Lineage (NCBI taxonomy): Eukaryota > Metazoa > Annelida > Clitellata > Crassiclitellata > Lumbricidae > Bimastos > Bimastos eiseni. The sequence continues at coordinate 16,142,681 of OY365818.1, forward strand.
GTTCCTTTATATATTGAGGTTATCGACTTTGAACACTCGATACCAAACGGTTTAACCTATGCCATGTCCAATGTCCAGTCATCTTACGGTTGTCATGACCGTTGAGTCGTTGACTATAAGTCCAAACCTTCCCATCTTCTCTCAACCTGTCGCGGCCTTGTCTAAATTGTGTTGGCACTGTACTGTGGTTCATAGCCTCATATATGCAACACCAGCACGTGCCACTCCATCTACTTTTAAATGCCTCTCTGATCATGTAAGACGTACCTGGCCAACTACTGGAATGACGTCATCTCTGAGAACCAGCGTAACTTATGACGTCATCGCTCGGTCGGCGCACCCGAACCATACCGCGCATCTTTTGTGACGATGACGTAATTCTTTGTTGATCATGACGCAATCGTTGCGGTCAGATCCCGGTTAATCCGTAGTATTAGCTTTTCGCGTGACCAAGAAGTTTGCGATGTGTACCGGAAGATCGTAAAATCGAGAGCCCTCCGCCTATAGAAGACCGGAACTGGTATTGGAGAACTGGATAAAGTTTCTTCGTGTTTAGTCAGTCAGTTAGTAAGTGATCTTGGCAAAGGCCTTGACGTGCGTGTTATCCTGATTGGGGCCTACCCAGCACTCATCACCTTTACTGCGCAATTGTTTCCAACGCCAACGCCCGTGACTAACAGCCACTGAGCTCGATGATCTGCCCAGCCCACACTCGCCTCTGCAGCGCTGCCCGTCGCTGGGGGTCTAAGCCTGGGAGGCGGCCAGAGGAAAAGTGATCGCCGATTTCGCAGAAGGCGGGACAGTCATCCGCCGGGTCGTCCGGCCCAAGGGGCATTCCTGTGGTCTTGAAGCGTTTCCGGTGCTTGCATGGACGATCTGAGGGCGGGGCCTGTGAGAGCTAATGGAAGGACGGAAGAGGTTGGAATGGCGCCAAACTTATCCACGACTTCAAAGATGCAGTTTACGTACGAAGACGCGATATCAGTTTCTGAACACATGAGATAATTGCACTAAGTAGTATAAGAGTTTTTCTACGCGCTATTTTCTAATGTGATGTTATCGGTTACATAATCGGGCCACTGTACTCATGGTGCGCAGCACGCACGTGACCATTAATAAGCGCAGTTCATTGTTGTGCGTTTTATGGTTGCAGCGCGTTCTATGTCAGGTCAAATACTTATACATGCCTAGACATTTAAATGTGTCAAGTGACAGGTCAACCGATTTGGTTTCTTTACCAAGCACAACGGCATAACAGAGTCCGTGAAAGTATTTCGTGGAACTCCTTAGAAGGCCTTTTAAATCTCCATCGACCGTGTTGTCGCCTCAATCATTTCAATTATCTCAAAGGTGAGAGTTATGAAGTCCATCCGTATATCGTGACGGGTGGTGGACCTGTGGAATGTCTTCTTTTGACCGGCAACCCTCGACAACATTCAGTTGGCAGACTGAGCGCTCGTGAATAGGCAGCTGCCCTGGTTTTAGCTTTATTGCGTTTTAGGTGGGCAGAGCCCACATACTTAATCGCTGTTGCGAGGAGGATTTTAAAATTGGGTAAATCTGAAGGTCGTTTTGTTGCAAAATTGCTCTCGTTATTTGGTTGCTTGGAAACTCGGTTGTCACTGGTGAATGGTTGATAGATATGTGACCTAATGGGAGGCCTGTAAAGGCTGTAAGTCAGGTCCAACTGAACCAATGGGAAGCTTTTAAGTCAGGTTCAGACTGTCCCAATAGAAAGCCTGTAAGTCAGGTCCAGCTGAACCAATGGGAAGCTTTTAAGTCAGGTTCAGACTGTCCCAATGGGAAGTCTGTGGTCAGGTTTCAGTTGTAGTAAGATATCAAAATAAGTTAATACAACCTTAGCCCAGAGGCACCAGGAAACCTCACACCAGCTGGATTCATCACATCAAATGTCGGTCTTTGGGACACTGCCCAGGGCGCCCACCCTGCCCTCTGATAACATCAAACTGAGCTGTTTGACAGACAGACATGTATGAATCTCATGCAAGATCTGCTTACACATTCACTTGTAATCCTTTTCACAACCTTGTCTAGCTTTGCATTCGTTGCCCATGAATCATATGTATAAAGTGTTTGCAAGCAGCTCTAAATTTTCTTTAGCCATTTCTTTGCTTTGTACTTTTTGTAAATTTTCTTAAGCCATTTACTTGCTTTGTACTTTTTGTAAATTTTCTTTAGCCATTTACTTGCTTTGTACTTTTTGTAAATTTTCTTTAGCCATTTACTTGCTTTGTACTTTTATAATTGCGTCCATCACTTTTATATTGCTCCGCTGTCTAATTAATCTTGATTACCTCAGCTGATAGGCTCATTATTTCTTTGTAAGAAAGTTTTATTCACTGTTGAAATCAAACTACCACTATTGCCCGACATATTGAATCCAGAATCTGGTAACCATTTAAAATCTTTGTAATTAATATTTGCTTCCACAAGGTCACAATCAACAGATTAGTATTTAACCTATTATTGCAAAATGAAAGCATGGAAAGTAGAAGTTTAAGTCCCAGATAGCATGGGTGCATGTTCTAGTATGATTACTGCAAAGCTTCCACATTGCATTGTGGAGGTATGTGATGGGGAGCAACCAGATTGTAATGGGTTGTGGAATAAAAACAAGATAGGTACTTCCACTATATAATGAAGCCTGTAAGTCAGGTTTCAACTGTACTCTGGGTTGTGGAAGGAAGATAAGAATAGGTGCTTCTGTTGTTAAATAGGCATTACGGGTCTCGAAAGATAGGTACTTCCACTCTGCAACTAAGCAGTCCGCTGTTGTTAAATAGGCATTATGGGTCTTGAAATCCGGCTGTTGAAGCCTACGTTGAGATTCTGCTGAGTTGATAAAGATTGATGAGAACAAGATAGAATGAGGAATGAGGATGTGTTACACTTCCTATCTGCTGCCAACCCATTGTTGTTATACACCACAGTCATCATGTATGAATTATGAATGAGAATAATACTAATCCATTTGCTGTTTTATTTCAGCAGATCACAAGAAATTTATTTGAAGCTGTTGATAAAAAGAACCTTTAGAAATTACACCAATTACAACGAAACTCCTATCAACATATTTTGCATATACATTCAGTTTCCCGAGAACCCCTATCGCCTAAGGGTTACAAACGTTTCACAAAGGCCTCTAACATTACCCCTTGTTAATGAACCAAGCAACTACAGAAGTACGCGTACAATGAACTTAAAACAACTGCCTTCTACTCAGAAAATGGAGAAAGCATTAATGATGATGCCTATATGTATTAGAGAGTCCTACTTACACATACATTACAACTTACAAGGTAAACATTGCTTTACTGCTCTGCCCTATAAAAGCAACTTCTGACTGGTCGGAACTGGTCTACCCAATAGCCGATGCCTCCATAAAACATGTTTTGTAATCAGACTAGTCTATATTGTTTTCTACCTGCTTACATATAATTTATAATAGAACATTTCAACAGACCAGTGTCTTTCGCTTTGGTATGAACTAGCACAATATATATAAACTTTGTAGGACGAAATAAAATTTTTGCATGAATGACACCATCATCATAATATCAAGAAAGCCAGCAAATAAGCGCATGAAGAAGCATTGATAAAAAATGGCCGCTCGGTGTTAACGTTTACGCTCACAATATATTATTTCTACTTGCCAGAATTAACCATGCAAAGAAACCAGCATATAATTCCTATTTAAATTACTAACATACTACTTTCCCATGGAATGAAACTGAGTATATATAATGCTTCTTTTCAAGTATAACTAAATTCTTGTGCAAAGGATACCCAAATGAATTACCTATATGAATACAAATCTCCCATGTCATAGATATACAATTGTAACATGTACATCTTTACACCTTTCCCACACTTACTTTCCCCATGTAAATTATTAATGCAAACCTACTTGTTATCCATTATGATACACATATTGATAATCCCCGTATTTTACAGGACATGTAACAACTTTCCAGCAGATTTTATGCAATCTCTCAATATATTCAAGTTTCGGTTTCGTAACTGTTGGTGGAAAAAAATGCAATTACACCAAGAACTTAATTAATCCATAGTTTTCATGCAAAAGTGCAATCAAGTCAATCATCCTTCCAAAGAAGACTAACTTTAGACAGTTAAGCAGCAGTTCTATCAACAGTACCAATAAAACTCAATTAAAAAAACATTGGTGAATGGAAAAAAACATTCTTGAATTGAAAAAACATTGGTGAAATTAAAAAACATTGGTGTATTATAGAGCAAAGGTAGAAAACAACTTACCACAATTAAATAATCTTTCCAGATACAGCAGCTACCTTGACTACCAGATACCCATGTTCAACCATTTAATGGTGAGAGATTAGTTTAATAGTTTTCAATGCATCTTAGTACATGCCTTGTCATTAAAGTGTCGAGCAGAAATTTGGAACATGGAGCGATATTCTTAGACTGCCCATAACATTCTTATGTCATGTGACTATATATATAACAGTTTAACTGTTTATTGAACAGTCTATGGTAGTTGTAAAATGTTCAGAAATGTTTCATCGTCAGGTGTGCGTTTGTCATCCCTAGTTCATCAGTGTACCACTTATCAATCCATTTAACACAGAATAATGTCTACTGGTGAAAAGTCAACAGGCTTTATTACTTCAGAATTATCTATGCCCTAACTTATTACCATAACTGTTGCAATTTACCATGAATTCGTCCTACTTAACAGAATACAGATGCTCCCTGCTATTTCAAAACCATGACAATAAGCAATAAGTTGGACATAGTTATGATAACTACCGGCACATTCTGAATTTGAATACCATTGCCATTTTTTACTGAGTTATGCAACCTACAAGAAAAACTTCTACTCAGTTGTTGGTTTGCTCCTATTGAACATGTACATCAGCTTAGGTATCCTCAATGCATGATTGCGTCTAATTGCTGTCAAGTTCATTGACACTTTAACAATCTGCGCTTATTAAAATGTATGGGAAACCAATCTGGTTGGTCGTTAAAGGGTTAAGAATAAATGTTCATCTGTAAACAAACACGGCAAGTAACCAGAGGGCTCTTGCACAGACACCTAAAGCCCAACTGTAAGAGTAGGTACCATCTGGAGTTGATGCCATCGTGTTCAGCCAAGCCATTCAGTATACAACTTTCTGAAATGAGAAATTTATGGAAGGAATTTTGGATGAATTTGTATTATTTGACCACGACTACTGTGTAACCATGCAAGTTCCTCAGCTTAAGAGGAAACATCGGCGAATTCCTGGTGTAATTTGTGAATTGCATACCTTACCTTCTCACCCTACAAAAGCTCAAACCCAATTTACATACCCTTACCTTCTCACCTCATACAAAATTAAACTCACTTTGCATACCCTTACCTTCTTGCCTTATACAAGCTGAAACCCAATTTGCATACCCTTATCTTCTCGCCTTATACAAACTCAACCCATTTCGTACAAACCATCACCACTGAAGAAATCCTAAGGTTGAGTTTGAGCTAACAATATACCAAAGTAACGACAGTAATTATCAGTATTTAAAACGACGACTTCAAACCGAGTGCTATGTTCTCTCGTTTTCCACAATTTCCGTCTTGGAGAATGTGGATGATGATGATGAAGAAGTTGTCTTGATGATGCTGACCATGTTTCCAGGTAAGACTAGGGGACCAGTGGATGGCAGCTGGAGAGCCATTTGGATGTCTGTCATTGGAGGCAGATGAGATAATTCCTCTGTTGTCTTCAGCAGTTTGTCAGAGGCAGCGCGCTGGGCAGCCGATGACTTGCAGACCTGACGAAGATCTTCCATTTGAGCTTCGAGTTGCCTGCCAAAAAGACATTGTGTAACGAGTTGAACTTATGACAGGATCTTAAAGGCGCTACATAAATGGTTAATAATTTGGTTATACATAAATGGTTAATAATTTGGTTATACATAAATGGTTAATAATTTGGTTACACATAAATGGTTAATATTATGATTATACATAAATGGTTAATAATTTGGTTATACATAAATGGTTAATAATTTGGTTACACATAAATGGTTAATAATATGATTATACATAAATGGTTACTAATTTGGTTATATAAATGGTAAATAATTTTGTTATACATAATTGGTTAATAATTTAGTTATATACATAAATGGTTAATAATTTGGTTATTCAGGTCTATGGACAAGTTCATGCTGGCAAACCACAGTAAGTGAAATTGAAACATGATGGTACAAATGTCAAGAATTTTATTGAACCTGCATCTAGCATCCTTTTAGGCATCCACTTATTTTACAGCTGCCACTAGTGACTGGAAGGAGGAGTCGACCTACAAGGGGGGGTCTGTGGGTATGGAACAATGTCTTTCAACATCTATTTGTTCTTCAAGCAAGAGTGTAACCATTTAACTATCCCCTCCCCTTATATCCTTATATCATGTATGCAAGTAAGTACTCGTATATAAAGTGAAACTGTGACTATATATGGAAATTTGGAAAAGAAAAACTTTGTTGTCTTTTACGATTAATCTAATATAAACAATTAAACATATGTACAAAAACACATTGTGTTCTATGTATGGCAGAAGGGTTGAATGATTATACGGTTTAAGCATTTAAACAACACTCATATGGTCGGCACATGGAGCTATACAAATTCCAATTGATTGATTGATTGATCCTACCTCCAGGCCTGTGATGAGTTCTGGACAACTGAAGTGTGTTCGTTGACCTGTACTTGTAAGCTGCTGATTTCTCCTCTCAGGCCGCTCAGAGTCGCCTGGAGAAAACTAAGCGGCCTGAAATAGCAACAAAGATCATTAATTAATTAAATATTCTTCCTGTATTAGGTGATGCCAGTGTTGAAATAGCAATACAGTCAACCAGTTAATTCTATGATTTTTGCCTATTACAATGCACCTAGTGCAATGTAGCAGTTTACGGCACAATTCAATGTGTAAATTGCAAAGTGTTCAAGGATTGACACAGTGACCAATTCAGGGAGGTTACAAAAGTTACAATGAAGTTACAAAAAAGTTACAAAAAGCAATTACAAAAGTTGAAGTGAACAGAATCTAGTTACCAATTGCCAAATACAGCAAGTAAGAAATCCTTGATCACAAAAAACATACATGTTTAAAACTGGCAATGAACACTGCTTACAGCAGTCATCATAGAATATATATAAATAAATATATATAAATAGATAAATAAATATATATGAATATTCATGAGTTTTCCAACTGACTTGCTCTGAATTGATGGGGTTGACGATTCCTCCAGCAGTTGCTGTAATTCGTCTTTATTCATTATCATCTGAATTGTGATCGCTTTGCCTGCCTCCGTAGCCTAGGAAAACATCAGATTAAAAGCATGAAAGAAAAATGTCTCGTGTAACAAACTACCTGGACATTTATATAGCACCATTTAGAGTATTCTCAAGAATATTTAATGCATAGAACATGCAGCACATAACATGTAAGTATTACTACAATTATGATTATCGAAGTATCAGGAAAAATATGTGAGAAGATCCATACTGATATCAAGAGCAAAATAAGCAGGATTATTTTACCCTTCAATATCTCTATCTAGTTTATAATTTAATAATTATTAAAAGTAACAAATTAAAGAGAAACCGAACCCGTCTAAATTCCTTAGACGAAATATTAAGCATAATATATTCAGTGTTCACATAATTTAATAATTATCACACAACTATTAAACCTAACCCTTAGAAATTATCAGTCTATCTTGAAATTCAGACAATTGATAGACCTCTATTTACAGTAAGATTGCAAAGGCACAGCTTAGCTAAGGTTCTATTCTGCACGAAGATTCAGCAGATGTTTGGAACTGTAATGCATAGCAAAGGAAGGGGCACAACACATGACATGGTGGCCGATTGGTTAGAGCGATTGGTCTGTAACACTCAGTGTGCGCTGAGTGAGCGGGTTCAACTCTCATCCGAGGCATCACTGTGTAGGGACCTTGAGCAAGTCCTTTGCTCTGCATTACAACTGTAGTTGTGCCGTCGAGGCATGTGTGCAGTTCTGAACTAAACTGTAACAAGGGGATATCAAATAACAGTTGTATTGTATTGTAACACAGACTAATTTAGGTAACGGAGACTTCATTTGTAAATAAACCGTTCTTCAACCTTTACTAATAAATGTAAATGTTTTTCTGTTGTGATTGTATGACCTCAAAATTGATTGGGTGAATTGATCAGATGAATTGAGCAAGTGAATTGAACAGGTGAATTGAACAGGTGAATTGATCAGTTTCATATTATTGATCCATACCTTTTTCAAAGCTGCCTGTTTGAATGAACGCTACCCCACTGAAGGTCCCTACGTACAGTCTGTACCAGCCTGAGATTTAAATATCTGGAAATACCCACCAACGGTATACGAATGAACTCTCTTCATGAGACCAGGGCACATGAAATGTGTGCTCTACTGAAGTATCCAACCAGGCTACCTAACAGTTCTGCAACAGTCGGTTACTTTCAGGGCAAACTTAGTTCAATGAGGAAAGGATGCACAGGTGAAAACTCCAAGCCATACCTTTGTGCACTGCTCGATGATTGACATCAAGACTTGTCTCAGCTGAGTCACCCTGGCTTTCAGTTCCGCCTTCTCGTGTTTGGTTGTGGCGAGTTCATCACGAACCAAGTACAGTTCACTTGTACTGGCCTTGAAAGGGCAACAAATGCATGTATGAGAAGTAATCAAGAAAGAAGGGCAACTGTTAGCATAAGCTATCAGCCTCACTTGGATCATGTTGAAACGCATAATGAAGTCTGTAACTGTAATACTTGTTTTGTGTAATAAACAAATAAAGACCTATATGTCAGTCAAGCCATTTGCTGTTTGAATCAAGCAGGAAGTCTAAATGGTCTGGAAGATCGTCATTAGGCAAACATAATTACTATTATTGCACTAGAATAAAAGGTCCATAAAAACTGTATGTGGTCAATATTCAATTTTCTGGAGTTTGATCACATCAAACCAGAGAGTAAGACAACAAACCATAGGTGTGTTAAAATTTGGGGTAATGAAGTTTTTTAACCCTTAACAACCAGCATTATTGATTATGCCCTACACTTTAGTACACGCTGGTCGTTAAAGGTTTACATTGGAGAGCTTTCTTTTAGTTCTCACCTGAAGACTTTGGTTGAGTCCACTTGCTTCTGCCTGTCTTCTCTCATCCACTAGTTGAGCCTTCTCCTCAACCGCCGTCAACTCGGCCACTTTCTGCGACAACTTCCACTCCAAACTCTGCAAGTATACACACAGCCACAATGTACAGGTTTGAGCGGGCTGCAGCAGTGCAGCTCTATAGCACACTCATTTATTATCTGCGTATTAAATTTATATAGAGCCACTCGGGAAAATCATCAGATAATTCCTGAACCACGTAGATTTAGGGAGAAGGTAAGTCTGTCTGTTCCCACATGACTGTTATTGACCAATCGACTGAGATTCGTTCATATAGTTGTACAGTATTGTGCACACATATTGAGTACACATGTGGGCACATGTATCCGCATCATATCGTTACACAGTACATACGTATATAGTACATACATATATAAATATATATATATATATATTACACATTAAAAATATGCATCAAGAATAAATACTGCTCTGTACTAGTCATTTAAGTGAATCAAAATAAGTAAAGATGAAACAATCAACCAAACATTTGACTTAAAAACCATAATCAACTGAACATTTTAGAAGTGATTTCCTCGTACACAGGTCCAACATGGATTTCTGATTCTAATTAAAAAACTCTTAGCATCATAAGTTCCACTGAAGAGTGAAGAGCTTCCTTGAATTGATGTCACATAAATCTCTAGTACCATTAAAAAAGTTGTCTCAACTACAAAAATCCTATGATGTAATGTTTTAATTGCATCACGCTCCTCTATTCAATTCGTACGCCTCATTTGATTCGCCAATTCTACGTCACTTGCCAGCAAGTGACGTAGAACTGGCGAATCAAATGAGATTCTCAGGTGGGTAGGGAAGGCCAGATCCCTCGACGGATGAGGGAAGATCAGGTAGAGTCAGCTAATTGATAACTTAGAATTATAAATATTAGTCAAACCCAAACGAAAGGTTAATTTTAAACTGAAATCAAGTACCCGACTTCTTGACACCTGAAAGTAGAAGAACAGATACAGAATGAAACCGAAAAGAAAGAGACATGAAGTTTTTTTGACATAGAAAAAATGGATGTGGCAAACTAGATGTACTAGCAATACCACACCAGGTACCTTTGCTTCAGGTTCAAAAGTTTAAATGAAAATCACTGCATTAGGTAGACTTACAAAGCAAATGCGGCATTTGAAAGGACTTCAATTTAAAATGCTACCACAAAAGTTAATAGTAAACAAATAACAATGGAAATTCCAATGAATAAGTATCAACTTCAAATTGACCAAGCATCACAACATATCAAAGCAGTTATCTGATTGAAGATATTGTCAAACAAGTTAAACAACTTTTTGACCTATCTTCAGCACCCCTGGATTGATGTTTGTGTAAAGTGTGCTAAATAAATACCAATTATGCATGTTAATATAATTGTAAGCTGAGAGGTCATTAACACCGACTCAGGTAAATGCAGACATATGACGGTACAAAAATAGCAATACTAGAACACCACACTTGGCAGCCATATCAAATGTAGTGTTATAACACAACCGATACTATCATCAAGTCAGCGTCAGCCTATACAGCAATAAACAACTATATTCATCCATTCAAGACTTCACAAGAAGAAGCAGCTTTGAGAAAAGCGAAAGAGGATGAGAGACTGCCAGAGGAGATTGTAGAGAGAACAGAAGGAGAAAGTGAGTTGCAAATAGAGGGAGCAATTGAAGCAAAGGATCGAGACTGAGCCACTGAAGTTCTAGAATGAGGAACCAGTAGCTCAAATCTATTGGAGACAGTAGGAAAAAGCTGAATGAGACCGAATTATTACATGAACCAGATAATTCGTGTCAAGAAGCGCTGAGCGTTGAAGATTATCATGAGGATTTTAAATATATTTATATTTTACATGTGAATATATCTGATAAATAAATATATCTTAAATATATATAAAATTGTAAATATATAATATAACAATGTTATATCGAAATAATATAACTATACCACAGCTACACTGTACTCAACTGCATTACATCGGAATTCACATTCAACGATGCATGTTAAACAATAGTTCGGTGTAGTAATCATGGCATAAATCTAGTAATAATCTGACCTGAATCTGTTCGTGTATGGTGCTGTCTCTGACTCCCCTATCCTCCAAATCACGGGCCATACGATCACGCTCCAAACGAATCGTCTTCATTTCAGCCAACAGTTGTTCTATTTTCATCTTCTGTCCAACCTGGTCAGTCTTCGCCGTTTCTGCATCTTCCGTCATCTTGGACACTTCTTTCCGAAGAAGTTCAACTTCTTCAACGATCTGACCGTGTTTGGTCGATAGTTGCTCCAGTTCTCGCCGTACCTTGATGTGATTTCCCTTCTCAGTCATCAGCTGTAAATCAAATGATGTCGTAAACTCCTTTGCGGTTTTGATTAAAGTCATTATAATGGGAACAAAGAACTTCAAAGGAATACAATACATTATCCATAGTATCCAATGCAACATAGCATGAAGTGAATAATGTATATCAAAATCCTAATTAACACTCCTGAATCGAAGGTCAACTGTGAAGCCCAAAGAAGATTTTGATGCTTGGATTCTAGGGTCTACTGGTAGATAGTTTTCAGCTATTTTTGAGCCCCATTTGTTTACAGATAAACTTGACAATCATAGAAAATTCAAACATTGTATATATGTGTTCAAGTATGTAATAAAGTAACTATGTAAGCATGTTTATTATTATTATGAAAATAAAAATGAAGGAAGCAAAAATGAAAAAAGAGTTATTATATTATAACGAGTTTTTATATAGCACCCTTCAAGGTAATCTATTCTGAAGCAATCCCATTCCAACCATGGCTAAATAAGACAGTCTTCAAGACAGTAAAGTATGTGGTGATGTAACCTATGGGCATGTAAGCATGCAAGTATGTATCAGGACACTAAAGCTAGTACATTTAAAGTACTCACTAAAGCACTGTATAGCCATCGATGAATTAAGGTAGCAGCAGCAGCAGCAGCCTTGTGCTTACCTGTTTTCTGGCATCCTTTGTGTTCTGCTGCGCCTTTGCAAGACCTTCCTCGAGCAGATGGACCTGTTCCGTTAGATCCTGAATCTGACGGTTTCTCGCCTGCAGAAGGTCTTCCACCTCAGAGCTCATCTGAACCACAGACGATTCCTTGTTCGCAAGACTTGCCTCAAGCAGACTCGCGTGCTCCTTGAGCGTCGAGTGGCTTCGAAGGAAACCTAAATCGAAATTTAATTAAATATATAACTTTTATATAAATCAAGAGAAGTAAAAATGAAAAAAAAGAGTAATTCTTTCTTGAAAAAAAATCCTCTATCCCATAACTTAGACTATTACGTTGAATTTGTTAGATGTTAGCAGTATTTAACCACAAAGACTCTGACACCAGATTTGTTTAAACATTTAAATCTTCAATTATTCACAACTATTTGGATAGTATTTGCCATGGCAAGTATAATACACACAAAAGCAGGTTGCAAAAAAACGTTAAAATCATAATTTATTGTTATTTAAACTTTGTTTTATTTAAAAACCACCAGAAAAATCGCAATTAAAGACTCTACAACGGAAGTCAAGTCCATTTAATTAATTATTCATTTCTAAAACAGAAAATGTGTTAGTAATTACAAGTATAACAATTTATTTACAGAATTCGCTGCTTGGTGGAAAACGTCTACCTGGTTGACCACCCATATTATCATACAAATAATGTGAATGGTTTTGATTTATCAATGTATGCATGCATGCATGCATGATGTTTGTATCATGACACTTAAAATGTGAATCTGCTTAGCCACTCACATGATGTGAGTGGCACTTGATAAATTCTCAGATATGATAATACAGCACATTTTAAGTATCTCCCAAAGACTCAGTTGTTGTTATTAGTGTAATAACTATCATTGTTATAAATATCATTGTAGGAAACAATTCTTGCCTGCCAGTCGACCCTTCTCGCGTTCCAACTCGAGCGCTAGATTTGCCGTTTCGGCGTCAGCCACTCTTCGTTCCTCGATGTAATTCCTTGCGCTTTGCAACTCTGTCTCAAGCCGTTCAAACCTGACATTGTACTCCTCAATCTGTGACTGATTGGACAGAATCACTTGGTTCAGTTCTGTTTCTGTGGAATGCTTGGTATTTCGAACCACCTCGAGCTCCTCAGTAAGTCTCTACAGAAACATTCATTCACTAACTTTATTGAAAGGAAGCAAACTTCTATGAGAAAATTTTTATCACTTTTGGTAAATTAATCAAGCGACCAAACGATATATTATAGAATTATCTTATGCATTTATAAACACCACCATCCTTAAACAAATATACTATATGCGGATCCACTTGATCTTCTTGTTCCACGGGCAAGGACTGCTAGAACTCAACGCCGTACCTTTTTCATCGCAGACCCTTCTATGTGGAATGACGTACCCCCCATTATTCGTACCAAGCTTTTAATCGGTCTCCCACCCCATCCCTTCGTTGCCCGAAGACTTTCTCATTTCCTTGGGGCTGTGACGTTGAGAGTGCTTCTGAATAGCTAGTACTGCAGGAAGCGCTATATAAATAACCAGATACACTACAATAGGATACAGACTTGTATGCACAAGAAGACAGTACTGAATAGAACCTGAATATACCAATAAAAACACTAATAATTCAACATTTCACAAATATTTTTAGGATCACTTGAGCTATAGTGATAGGCAGCCATGGGCGTCAAACAAGTTTTGCCGACTTCATTTTCTTAGCCTGGGCATAAGAGGGTGGGTGGCCAGTCCTCTCCCTCGCTGTCTCATCTTCCCACTGACAGTGTACAGTCAATGTACTCATTATAGCTGGGTTGGCTATGTAGGTGCAGGTGGAGCAGAAATCCTGAACCAAATGTCTGCCACAACTAAGATTTGAACCACTGACCTCTTGGTAGATAGTCCAGCATGCTAACCACTACACTACCATGCACGCCTCTTAATTTCAATAAATGCTACTTTCAATAAAAATTATCATGTAAGAGGATCATTAAAACAATAATCAAACAGAGTCATATAAGCCTCACTGAGTTCGGCTGCTAACCTGAAGCTCCAACTGAATCTGTGACGTTCTGTCATCATGATCAAGTGCTGCCCTCTGGTTCGCATTTGTTAATTCTCCTTCGACCCTCGTGTTGGTTTCCTCTAATGTGGCCAATCGCTGGTTGAGTTCTTCCACTCGCTGGTCGTGCAATCGACAGGTTTCGCGATGCTCTTTTAAGGCCATTTCCAGCTGCTTACCCAGTTTCAATGCCTGCAAATCATTACAACATAACAGATACAATGCATCAGTGGGTTTTATGGAAATTATAGACCATCATTAATTCGAAAGATGATACCCTAACATGCACTACTGATTAACAACAGTACTTAGTTCATGGTTTTGCCAATTAAATACCGGCAGTATGCAGATTAGAAACCTTAAATTCTAAAAGCTGTACAAATAATATCATTGTTTCCAGGAAACTTAGAGCAGGAACTCCGGATATCAAAAATGCACTTTCTTGCAGTCCAATCATTATTTAAATGCAAGTTGTCTGAGAACCTACTCATAAATTGAAATACAACTCTTGCATCCCTCAAATTTTAAAATTAGATATACATTTTTTTACTCCAGGTCAAGATTTAGTAAGCAATCTAACAAATATGATAAGGAATTAAGTTACTACATGCTTCATAGATACTGCTTAAAAGTAAGAAATCTACTTGACAGACAAAGCAATGAAATATGTTACATATCCGATAGATATCAATTAAAAGTATGCTTCCAGGGTAAGAGCTCCTAGAATTCAACCAGTGGCAGGACTCGTCAATATATTAAGACATGAAACATATGGACCTCAGTACTATCCTGCAGTTACTCCCTATATTTACCTTCGTTTTCTGTTTGGCAATTTCTTTATGTGATTCACGCTGTAAGTCACCAAGCCTTGACCTGAGATTGCTGTTATCAGTCTGCAGTTGGAGCAGCTCATCACTGCGGTCTATGCTTGCCTGTTGTCTTTCATCAACAATACGTCTCTCTTCCTCAAGGTTATACTCGGCCGTTTCGTTCTCCTCGTACGATTTTTGCAACTTCAACTCAAGGTCAAGCGATCGTTCTCTAAGGACAACCAGTTCTTGTTCTACAGACAGGAGGTTCTTCGATAGCTGCTGCTTTTCAGTATCAGCAGTTTCGAGCAGCTGCTGTACAGCAACCAGCTGATTCTCCACCGACTCCTTTTCTTCTTCTATACGTCTCAGGATTTCGGAATCTACTTTACTATCAGCTGCATCGTAACCTTCGACTTTTTCATCTGCCTCCCTGCTCGTCTGAGTCTCAGAAGACTGGTACTTTGTCAGCGATCTAACGATGCTGTGAATCGGAGAAAATTCAAATCCCTGAGAAATTTCACGCAACTGTTCGTTTGATCGTTCTGGAAAAAACTCCAGTCTCGTTCCGGAGTTTTCCATTTCGGTCTTTAATCTGTCGAGGTCACCCTGCTTAGTGAGAAGCTCCTGTTTCATGAGACGAAAGTTCTTCTCCACAACACTCATATCAACCTTTAGAGATCGCAGAGAACTATTAAACACTTCCTTCTCCTCCTCAGCGGACTTCAGTTCCATCTAAAGCAATGTTATCATTATTCTGTGTCAATATTATAATTAAAAGTAGCAGAACATAAACACACAGACAAAACATCAACACTGAACCTAGAAACTAGCTCGCAAGAGGTATAGAAATCACAGCAAAATATTTGCATAATAAGTTTTGCCTTAAAACCTTTGAAATTTCATTTCAGCATCAAACTTTGTTAAATTCTACAAAGAGCCTCAAAGAACTCTTTCTTTATTTTGTCCTGCTACCTTTAGGGGCTGTATGAAGTATAGTTTTCTAACAAGAATGTGCTTTACTAATTTACAATCCATTCTACTGATGTTGTTAATTTGGAACCCATGTAAAATGATGAGTTGTGTGCAAATAATAATAATAAGAACAACAATCAAACAACATAATCACCAAAAAAATTTAGAATATCAGAAAAAGATTACATTGACTGTAGAGCATGGACGATTAAGTAAATATCTTAAACTAACCAGTTGCATGACCACACGTCAGTGTAAATACGTATAAATTAAGAAGAGTACAATGTTCTAATCATAAGAGTTCACAGCATAGGTTACAATACCTCATCTAGATATACCATACTGCACCTTCGTTCATTACAAACCAGAAAATCCAACCGTACCTTAAGAACCGTCCGATCATGTTCCAGTCGTTCGATCTCTTCCATTCGAGTCGTAAACTCCAGCTGTGTCTGCTTCAGCTGCGACTCCAATTCGACGACGCTCTTTTCGAGTGAGTCGATCGATTTGTCTCGCTCAAGAATGCTCTCCTGTGACAACGCAACACGTCTGATGAGCTCCTTCTGCTCCTGCTGTAGTATGGTCACCTGTCCTTGACTCCGCTTCAACTCGCTCGTCGCTTTGCTTAAGTCTTCCCTTAAGACGCCAACGACCTCACCCTCGGTGCTTCCGCTGAGGTCATCGCTGACATTCTGCCGATCCTTCTGCATCTGAGCGAATGCAGCCTCACGTTCCATCATATCCGCTTCGATCGACTCCAGATGTCGAGCCAGAGTCTGTTTTTCAGTCAGCGATCGTTGTTCACTCTCTGCCAGCTGCCGCTTCGTGCGTTGGTTCTCGGCCTTGAGTCGTTCGATCGCTGTTCCTTGAGCAATCATCTCGGCCTTGACTCGTGTCACTTCAGCCTGCAGCTCGGCTTTTTCGCGCTGGGAGTATTGAAGTTGATCCTAAAAGAAAAGCAACGACTCATACGCCCACCAGAAACACAAAACTTCCTAGTCACATTGTAAGATTGACCATGTTCTACACTCACAAGTCACAACATATGCAATGCTGCACCAAGACAGATAACCAACATCTATTAAAACATAACATCACTAGCACCACTATTTGACAGAATCAGACAACTTCAAAATTTCCATATTATTTGAGAAAGTGCATAGTTTCAACGAAATTACATAAACAGCACTACATGTATTGTTTAACTTGACAACTTTCACAGCAACACTTTCTGACTGGATCGTAAAAACCATATTAATACAGTAACACAATGTAAAGTACTAAGCTAGCAGGTATATTTTTTATTACACCAGTTGCATAACTGCACTCTGGTGCACAGATGTTTAATACCAATTTAAACCATGAAAACAAAAGAAATGTGAAACGTGAGAATTGGCAGCCAACTACCTTGTACCACTCTTTTGCAGCAGCCATGGATTTCAGCTCTCCCTGAAGTGACCCGACCTCATTATCCGCCAGGATTCGATTCTGATTGGTCGTCTGGAATTCAACGTACAACTCTGTGATCTTGGTCTTAAGGTCAGTGATGGTCACATCCCGTGATTTCACCTCCACTTGGAAGCTCTTCAGCTGATCCAGATGCTTTTCACTGGCATCCCTTGCCAGTTCAAGGTCATTTTCAAGTGCTCCCAGCTCTTGGTCTTTGTCTTCAAGCAGCTTGTGGGCATCGATGATCACAGCCTCCAGTCGAGCTCGGTTCTGGCGCAGGGTCTCCAGGTCGGCAGACAAGGCATCACGATCTCCAGCCAGACCAACCCGGGTCTTCTCACGAGATCTGGACAAAAATATAAAGAAAGAAATTCAGACAAGTCCTTTAATGACCAGCATTCTAATCAAACATTTCTGCATTCCTAAAACGATCATCCTGCTATGCTAAATATTGATGATAGATTTTATGTACTACAACTTAAATTTCTATGTTTTGCATAGCTTCATAACCAATTTCAAGTTTTAGCCACACACTTCTTTCATTTAATTTAATTTAGTCTAGTGCAGCAGTCAGTCACTTAACCCCAGCAAACTGATTGCCCGCATTCTTCAAGATGCTTCTAAATAGCTAAAGAAGAATTCCCCTCAAAGCTCTGAAGGAATGGATTAATGATTCAACCAAATACAAAGGAACATAGTGTAAGTAATCAAACATTTGCTTAAATAGCACCCATTAGAAAACGAAGCACTTTGGTCAGTTCAGTGCTGTCTTGAAATGGCTATTAAAGTGAGCTCACTTTTGCAGCAGCAGTTTTGCAAATTACCTGAATTACACACAACTTAAAACCATTAATAAAGAAGTACTAAACCTCATCAAATGCATTAGTAGCAAGATCCTTCAAAGGTTGCTTCCAGTCACTTGTCACCTGGATTGCCAGTGAATATATGTACGGTTCTAATACCGACCAGCCATCAGCTTGTTAATAATGGCAGCCCATCAACCCTAAGATTTTTGCAACCTGAACAGTAAATCAACTATAACATAATAAAAATTATTTTGAAAGTTTTCTTAAATGAAGTATTTGTTGTTCATTACTGTAATTCCTGCATCAGAGCTGCAACTTTTGTCTGCAGATCCGCTCGCTCTCTCAGCAATCCGGAGCTTTCCGCTTCCAGAACTTCCACTTGACCCTCTAGCTTCACCTTCTCCTTCAGGATCTGCTCCAGGCGCAGCTGGAGATCATCCTTTGACCCGGAAAAAGCAGAGTCCAGAGAGTCCTGACGTGAAACCCGTCTTCCACCCAAGTCATTGTTCAAGGACATGGTATCATGGATGGGTCGTCTGTGGTAAACCTCGTTAGCCACAACTGCAGAAGATGTCTGACTGGCTGAAACCACGGTCTGCCGAGACTCCTCTGACTCTCCACCAACTGCTGACCTTTGAACAGACACGGAGTTTATGGATGGGAATGAGGTAGAGTTCATTTTGTAGGAATCATCCCTAATATGATCGCCGGACGAATGTCGCAATGAAGCATCACTGGACGAATTCTGAGGCAAAGCCTCGACGATTTCATGGGTTTCAAAATTTGAAGGTAGTGTTCTAGAACTGTGCTCAACCTCTGTGTTCTGGGCTTCTGGTGACATGATTGCCATATGGCTAAGCCGACCAGATGGCATAATCCTGCTGCCTTCACTGCTGTTTATTTCAACTTGATTTTGATCCAATTTCGTGCTAGTATGTTTGTAACTTGAGGTATTCTGAGCCCCCTGCTGTAGCATTTGATATGCAACAGGTGAACTGTTCTCTTTCACGTCAGCCAATGCTTCTTCGTGTCTTGTAGGTCTCTTCGGATGATTTTTTGCCTCTTCCTGATCGGAGTTTTTGATCGCTTGTATCCTCCTTGCGGAATCCTGCTTCGAAGGAGTGGCATCAGTCGAAGACTTGGACCAGAACCAGGATGACTGAGACTTCTGTGTAGCTGTAGACATCTCCTTTGGAGTTATCCGAATCAACTCCTTGCGTTCAGGAATTCTTGATGGGGAACCAGCGGACGTGCTGGCGCTCTGACCGCTCACAGTCGATGACAGAATGCCAAAGCCCTCCAGGCTCTGTCTATTTCCGAAGGCAATGTTGGTTTCCGTCACAGCATTCTTGGCTTCTACAACCTTCCTAAGAGACTGGTCATCAGGATCGACCTTGACACCACCTGGATAATAACCTACTTCGGTTGACAGCAACTCAGAAGATGAGTCCAAAACATCGTGGGAGTTAACTTCAACCAAATTATGTGACTTAAAAACATTTGCTGGTTCACTTGAGGGGTCATCATCAATTTTCCCCATTTGCACGAACCCATGTTTAGCATTGGTTGTGGGCAAAGAAGTAGTACGTTCAGGGTGAGTTATGGCTAAACTATTTGCCACATAACCGTCTTCAGAGCAAGTCACGGATTCGGCGTCGCTTCCTCTGGACGGCAAAGTTGCAGCCTCGGCGAGAGAATCTGACGACCTCTGACGACGATGCTCATTGCTCAGTCGTGCTCGTGTGGCAGCCACGACTCTAGCCACTTCATCCGCAGATGCTGGCACCATCTTTCTCTTTCCTGAAAAAATTACCATAATCAGGACAAACTATTTTTACTGATTGACTCCAAAACCATTTAAACATGAAAGCCAAGAAGTTAAAATGTGGTCAGATTTACAACAAATATACCAGCAGATGATCCATTTGGAGAAGAAAAAGAAGCCCCTAAGGAACCAATAAAGTAGAGCCATACCGATATCATTTTTTGCCAATTATGCCGACACTGATTATTGCCGATTATTCATTTGCTGATACCGGATTATTTTGCCGATAATTTCATTGTGTTTCCCAAGATGTCCGGTTCCAAAAGAGAGACCTACTGCTACTGCCTAAAATTGCGATACAAGCAAAACACTTGCTCCGTAGGAGACGTATACATGTAGTTTTGGACTAACCTTAGGCAGGCAATACAGATTATGCAGACCGCCGTCGACCTTGCATGACGGAGGAGAGAAAAGAGATATCTATGTAACTGGACGCCTTCTTCTATCAAACATGCTAATAATGCCATTCCCTTCCCAGTTTTACGACATGCCACTTTGGCCTAAAATAGCAGCAAGACAGGCTAGCAGAGATGACCTGTGCTCGGTGTGGCCAAGGTAATTACTACGACTCACTCTGCACTACACCTATATTGACACTTTCCCACGCCTGCTGAGTGGTCTTAAGTAGCCAAGCTCGACAAAGCCCGAGTTGACACGCTATGGGAATGGAACAGAATGCTGTCCTTCACAGACCCAATGATGTTGCTGTCATAATTTTGCTTTTATAGACTGAAAATAATATTATAAAATATAAAATAATTTTTAATATCGGCGCTGATTATCTTGTCGATATCGCCGATATTTCTATAATCGGCTCCGATTATGAGTGCTGCCGATGTAATAGCACAGCTCTACAATAAAGGTCCTACTAGCAGGGCCCACCCGTACTCATCACTTTCAACTTATACTTGGAAAGTTCATAATACCCAGTGTTGTTTATAAAATTGTTCTACACAGTCAATGAAATTATAGTCATAATGACAGTATTTCCACAATTTAAAATGTGTTTAACCGGTTGCTGGGTCTTCCGTACAGTTGTAAAGGGTACAACTTGTACCCTTTAACCATTTGACATAGCAGCATATTTCTATCAGTGACTACCCTGCAATACAGTTGGTGACTTTGAACATCCTCTGTGATGGTTACTCTATGGGGACCATGCATTAACACATTAGCTGTTGATTAGCAAGCGCCGTGTTAATCGTCTTAGCTCATTATTAATTTTATAGTCAGGCCATTAATACAATGGTTTCAATAATTTCACAGGGCACCAAACAAGCACCATATGCGTTATTATTTGAACTAATCACATACGTATTTTAAGAATATACATCAATACAACTGAAATTTGATACCGCCCTTCTTCCAACATTTTTTGCTCAGACGTGTACAGTGCACACACGCCTCGGCGACACAACTGCAGTTGTAATGCAGAGCAATTGTGTGCGAAGGACTTGCTCAAGGTCCATACACAGCGACTCCTCGGACAAAGGTCAAGCCTGCACTCTCCACGATATGGGCCGACCACTCTAAAAAATCAGCCACCGTGCCACAGCACATGCATAGGTGATGAAAGTGAAGCACTTAAACCAATGCTAAGAACTGAGTTGTGATCAATAAACCTTACCTATGACTGACTTCTGCAAGGCCAGCGCTTCAACTGTTTCGGTGAAGGCCTTAAAGGAATCTGATATCTTCAGGGCAGCTTTTGATTTTGCAGAGTCACCTAATTCACTAAAAGACTCTGAGTTGGCTTCTTCTCTTACTGCACCCTACAATCAGCAGTCAGGAATCGACTTATTTCAAGATACAATGTAGGGTCATTCAAAACTTATCAGATATATATGAGTATTTCATGTGTGTGAATGAATGTGTGTATTGTATCAACAGATTTATATAACGCCTCTCACAGAATAACCATTCAGAAGCGCAACAGCACCCTGATATTTGCAAACTGCAGAGCAAGTTTTATGGAGGGCTAAAAAGTGCTGAAACACGGAAATTAGAAAGACTAGAAATGATGTTGCCTAAGACATCATGAAGAAGTTACTGTAATACTGTCATTTATCACATGCTATAACAGGGAGAGTGTGTTAGTTAAGCAGCCACTAATACATTTCTTGTTCCGTTTCACGACTTTGACAACACTCTTGAAAGCGCTGATGGCATTTGTCATAAACAGGGCATGACTCTGAGTAGATATCTTGAAGGGGAGCTATAAAAAGTATTTTTTTTGATTGACTAAAGTGATCTCTAACAACAACATTAGACATCAACATAGCAGATGTCATTTAGTCTTTACCACGCATGTCTGCACATTGGACAACGCATCTTCTCCATTCGTCTCAACCCATTGCCAGTCTTTTAGTCACATCCCACGAAATCCCTAAACACCTAGCCTTCCATGGTTTTCCCTTTTCTCCATCCCTCAGATCCAGCTCATCTCTTGGTTGGCTCTTCATCCTTATCCACATGAACCAAATGTCCCATCCATTTTAATCCTTTCTTTCTGATTAGGTTCACTAAATTCTCTTCTCCCACATCCAATTTCTTACGGGTTTATTTCATAATTGATCACGCCCTGTAACATGCAGTCAAATCCACATGTGATGCGCCTTTTGTTTGCCACCCTCATACAATAGCTGTAGAGGTGCAATGTGAGCAGTGTCCTATCTGAATGCGTGACTGCTATAAAGTCCTTGAGCATACCTTGTTGCCTGGGATGGCCTGGACTGACCCAGCAACATTCATCTTAGATTCGTCCATCACGCGAGCCATGTGATCGACTTGACTAAAATGAAAGGAGTCTGCAACTACAAACGATGTCACAGACAAGTTAAAAGAATGGCTTACACAGTCATCAACTAAAAAATACACAGCAAAACAATCTCTATATCCTCTTTTCAAACAAATGAAGAAATCCATTTATGAAACAACTTGGCAAAAATTTATGTAAATTGCTGATAATGAAGTTATGATTAGAAATTTATATACAGCCACAACAAAGAACCTAATTAGAGCTATTTTCTATGCAAGGTGTTAAATGTAATTAAGAACAGAAAGAACACCAATTGGCGATCACTGCTCAGAAAACTAGAGAGGGTTTTCC
Source organism: Bimastos eiseni (assembly GCA_959347315.1). NCBI lineage: Eukaryota > Metazoa > Annelida > Clitellata > Crassiclitellata > Lumbricidae > Bimastos > Bimastos eiseni. Next base: position 16,165,954 of record OY365818.1, read on the forward strand.
CACACAATAAGCAGTGCACTCCGGTGCCGTGTCCAACAGACAGATTCACATACAGATTCAAATAGTCGTGTCCAGCATATTAAGCTGTAATTGGACACTTTTGAGTTCCAGTTCTAAGATTTATTAGTTTGTCTGCTACTTATCAGAATCAAAACAGAATGATTGGTCAAATAAAATTATTTCAGACCAAATCAGTGGGATCCAGTTCTAAAAGTAGCTCAAGACATAACTCTTCCGTTTAGGGTGTGCAATAAGTGTTTTCCACAAAATGCAAATTATATGTAGTTTACTCAAGCACAGTGTAGCAACTCCATTACTTGGAAGATAGTCTGAACCCCATGTACAATTTAATCAGTAACGTCCAATGTAGATATTTATTTAAAAATCAGTTTCTGGATAGCACAGTTAAAAATTAAATATGATATTAATGTCCGATTACGTGATTAAATCCAAAAACCTGTGCGACCCAGTCCCTTGTTGCATTTTAAGAGAATGCCTTTTCTTTTGACTTTGCACAGCATACAAGATACCTTAAATGCACCTGTCAGGTAGTCACACATGCATTGCTTCTCTGACTTTAAATGTGTTACATTAAGCATCTTGACACACATGTATATAAAAATATATATAATAGACAATTTGTAGCAAGTGTCATCACAAATTTATCAATAGCTATCAATTTTGTAGAATATAAATGCCTTGCAGAACATAGACAAAAAACTTTCCGCCTATAAATATTGCAAAACTCACACAATTGTACTCCATTTGTTATGTACAGTGTTGCATTTCCTTAAAAAATGCATTAGTCTCACATGAACTCAAACCCAAGCTTGCCACTTTGCAATATGAATATTTAACCAGATGGGTAGACACTGGCTGAATTAGGTTACACAATAAAAAACATGGAAAGCATAAGCATGTATGAAACACCAAAGACATATTAGACAATATAAACTAAAATAAATCAACTCTGCATTTCATCAACACCCAAAATGGTAGAGGCATGGAAACCTAATTAATGATAATCAGAACCTTTTTAGCCTATGTCCTGCAAAGCCTCTATGGTCAATAAAGTGAACTGTCATTAAAAAATTTAATTCACAGGCAATTAGTCAAACACAGAGTCATGTGTAGCAGGTAGTTTCAAGTTCCCAGAAGTCAACCAGATAAGCAAAAGCATTGGTCAAAGACCCACCAGCAAAGCATGTGCAAGAACATAGGAAGTTTCACTCGTGTATTACCTCCACAGCAAGCAGAGCTCTGATAGACAGGAATTTAATTCACACATTCAAATCTAAAAAATACTATCACCATACTGTTTTCAACACAGCATTAAATTAGTAATACTAAAATGAAACATTAACTTTGGGAGAAATAACTTACACTGTGTTCAGTTGAAAGCAGCCTAGGGAAACAAAATCTGTGCAATATGATGTATTTGTATTTTCTCGTATAAAAGCACCAGCAGCAACTTTTCTAGGCACCCAAAAATCAATTCTGAGCAGAAGAAGCTCAATTCAAGCACATCATTTCAAAACAAGCATTTCTGTTGAGAAAAAGTAGCATCCAAAGTATGAAAAAAACTAAAGTGTGTGCAGCAAATGCAGTGGTGCCCCTTTCCAGTTGAAACTACAGTACACTACAGGACTCCAAAGATTTCTGTCTCAATGACCTTCGTATTGTTTGATTCGTCGTGATCGGATCGGAAACCCTTCGGATCGATCTTCCTTGAAGTCAGAGTCGTAAGAGACGAGGTTGCTGAAGGAATGGAGTTCGTCACAGTCACCAAAAGACTCTCCTTCAAAGTTGACTTGATTCAGAGAAAGGTGAAAGGGCTCCATAACCCCTAACAAATGAGAGAAATTGCTCTTGGAAGGCTACCACTTCCTACCAAAAAATACATACAACTTTAAGTAACTGATGGTGCACAGATGCACTGCACACAACTAAAATTGTGATGTATGATTAAACAATCAGTAACAGAAGCTGGATGTTTTAAGGTGATTAAAGGCATGACAAATACCAGGCACCTTTATTAATTGACCAAGCACCACATTTATTGACCAAGCACCATATTTATTGATCAAGCACCTTATTAATTGCCATCAATAGTGTGAACAGTCATTGGTATGTGGACATGAATTTTAATTTGATCCTAAAGCCCATGCCGGGCAAAAAATCCCTTAAAATTTATACTTGATTAGTACAAAAAAACACAAGTTACATGATTATAAAGAGAATAACATGTATGGAAATACAACACTGTAAGTGCAAAGTATATAAACTTTGGTCTAGTTTGCTTATGGTTTCGAACCTACACAATATAAGCTTTATATATCAATTTAATTCTATATATAAATACATTATTAAGTTACTAAAAACTTTGTGGTTTAAATCATCTATCACCCTGCTCCTTGGACTTAAACCAAGTTCACCTGAATGATTTAGCCTTAGCCTACAATAATTATTGTTCAAGGCCAACTTGGATAATGGGTTGAGTGCAAACCGAAAACTAAACGCTGTCAATAGATACTCCTTATGACATAGATTATGCTACATAAAAATTATAAATAAAATACATTTTGCATGATCGTAAGCACATTTTACAAGTGGAACACTTTACAACACTTAACGCCATCATTTAATCAAATGAATCCGACCAATAGCATCTGATGATGTGTGAGGCTAAAAAAAAACAAACAGCGTCATGCAGGTTAAATAAGAAATTGGTCCATCACAGAATTCAGATCAACATGCATGCATGAATTGATTTTTAAAGATGGCCTAGACCTTTTGTCCTCAATTGGGTCTCCTCAGTAATCTCAAACTTATAGCATGAGCCAACTACTCAATTGTTTCTACTGCTTGTAATGTTAACTTGTGATGACTACCAAATAAACATATGCAATTCAATTTATGAATGCACACATCATAATTGTCAATACTGGTTGTCAGTAAACAATACGGCTGTCCTGGACTTAGATCTAATAGAACAATGCCACCTGCCAGCCAATTTCCTAAAGCTATTAAGTAAGTAAGTAAGTAAGTAAACAGCATACATACATATAAAGAAACACACTTTATTTGGCCCATAACGTACTATGTCTAAACAGAACTAGTATACAGTCTGAAACTTATCGAACATGATTGTCTATACACGAATAAAAGAATGCCACGAAAAAGCGTCTCACGTTGAAGTGAATGTTATAAGAGCTATTAAGTTATATAAACTAGTGTGTTCATAACAAATAACTTACTAAGTACTTTTGCTGCATAAAGACAACCTTATTTCTTGGAGTCCCTTGCACTGGGAGCGTCTCTGATTGGTGTAACACTTTGAGTGATGCTATATAAATTCACAGATACAATATAATACGGATACAGACCCTATCAAGAAGTTCTATTTAAATGTTAGTAGCTAGCACATATAAGCAGACCAAGTAAAAGTTTGTCTCTTTGCTCAAAGAATTGCATTATGGTATTGCTGGCAGACAGCAGATCCATTAGATCAACTTCTGGAGTGGCCAAATTGCTTATCTGGTGGTCCCTTGACCGGTCACCAGTCTTAACAATTATCATATATATGTTATGTGGTTTAAAATGGATAAACATCTAAAAATGAGCGTAGAGACAGCTTTATCGCATAAGATGGGATATACATTTTTATTGACTATTCTTGGCAACCATTCTATTTTTAGAAGTCACCAAATTGATGAAATGGAGTTTGGTATAATATGGATCAGAGACATACATATGTATACACAATGACGAAAGAGGACAAAAGAAGACTAGAGGCCTTCGAGATGTGGATATGGCACAGAATTGATGTGTTTGGCTGGATGGAATGCAAGACAAACGAACAGATACTACAAATCGAAGAGGAAACAAGATACCTTAAAGGGACAATCTGAAGCCAGGAAAGAAATTGATGAGGGCAGAAGAGGGAAGCTCAGCTGCTAAAAATTATAATCGAGGAATATACCAAAGGAAGACCACGAACGATGCAACTGGATTAAATTATTAAGGATGGTTACCGTAACATGAAAGAGAGGGATAAACAATAAGAAAAGTGGATAGGAGGTACGAACCTGCCTAAGAGAATAGAACTGGAATAGGCCGAAGTAGTCGCCATATTCTACTGGTCAGCAGTTATGCATATGTGCATTCGCAGCTAATTGATGGACTTCATCGCCATCCATTAGTTCTTATTTTAAACTAAAAACTGTATCCAAGACGATTAGCAATGCCGGCAGTGGCGCTATGCAGTGGGCTATACAGTGGACGATAATGAATTAATTTAAAACAAAACACACCAAAATCACCCGTAAAACATCGCCTCAAGCATATCAAACAACCATTTCAAAGCAGACAGAACTGAGGATCGTTGCTTTGCCGAAAATCAGACGCAAAAATACTTTAACTACAAATTTAGCGCCTTAGATAGCTTTTGTTTTTATTTACTTTAGAACAACTGCCACATCAACATCTCCTCTAGCGAGATGTGGCTCGGTTTAATAGCAATTTCTATAGCGCTTTGTTAAATCGACAGCATCCTTATCTGATAGCACGATATCTTTGCGTCAACTACAAAATCGCTAAACAGCGTGTTTCGTAATAACACAATGATGATAAAAATTCACCGATTTTTATATTTGGCCAAGTTGTTAAGTAACGCACGATAGAGAAAATAAATCATATCTGGTCGGACTATAGATAATTATAATAAAAATCTATGGAGCAAACCACGTGATTCTGTGCCTCCAAATTGTGCGGTTGCCGTCGTTGTTTAGTGTTTACTAGGTTTTGTAGAGTTCCTTTTGGGTTTGTTAATGGTCGGTTTATAGGATTTATTACGCAGAGTTAAAGATGGCAGCTGCAGAAGTAGGTTTCTAAAGCTTTATTTAATTATGTTGAATAATTTGTAAAGCAAGTCTTTTGTTTATTTCAGTAGAGGGCTATATCGTTAAGTCACATGAACTGTTAAGGCACCACCACACAACACATTTTTTGCAATTAACACTTGCTAATTTTATATCAGTTTGATTATTTTGATATATTGTAAAATCTTATTTGTCTTTCAGCGGCCTCAATCTAAGGATTGATTGCATAATGTACAATTTTGCATCTACTTCTGTTTCTTGTCTCTTTCAATAATCATCGAATGATAATTAATTCATCCACAACTTTATGTTGTCAATCTCGAACTCGTTACCCAGGAACGTTGCCTAGGCTAGTCTACCTCTCATCCAATCTCCACTTTTCTGCGTCACATACCCAAATTAGGAATGCTTCCTCTGCTTGCTTAATTCGAGTAGACCACTTGACTACCCTCATGATCGACTAGCACTGTGCTGTCTCCTCGGTTTGACCCCCAGATTTCGACATGGCACTAGAAAGGGCTGCATAGCGAATCGTCGAAACCCAAATCTCGAAAACTGATTTCCACCGTTACCCCGAAAATGAAGCTTAATTGATGAAAAGGATGCTGGTTAATTGGAAGCTGAATCAATGAAAAGAATTCAGAGACTGGATTGATGAAAGAATTGCGCTGTTTCGAGACATTTCAGCGTTATTTGATACTTACATTGCTGTTTTCGGAGTATCTGGCTTTGGCCTTGTCAGCGTTTTTGAGGATTCGGGTTTCGATGATTCGGGTTGATCCCCCGGGAAGAAACGAGAGGCTTGGCTATTGCGGACTTGATTTGATATAGCGCCAGTGAATAAGCTGGTTTCCCTGATGTGGCTTTTGTGGGTGCAGAGAAATTTTAGAAGATTTACATTACATTACATTAGACTCCTTTTACACCAACTCCAGTCTCCAACACCCACTCGTTTGTATTATTCCATGAAGCCCTAAGGATATGATGCAGACACTTAATTTTAAGTGCAATGGTTCTTGCCTTATCATCGTTCTTAATCATTCAGCTCTCGCAGCCATACATTGTCACTGGCCACATAAGAAGCTATACTTTGTTGCAAGTAACATGTGACTTTTATATTCCTGTTAACAGTTTTATTCTTTATTTTTATTTTTAGGATGTGCCGGTCAAGAAATACTTCACCCAAATCATGAAGATGTAAGTGGAGCATATAATTTTTCTAGTACCTTAAAGTATGGTAATTGATTTGTCAGTCTATGCGCTTATTGAAAGGCCGAGCTTACTAAAATGTGACCTAACTCGTGTTGGGTGCCACTATGTGATTGGTTGGATGGAATGTGATGTAATGGTGGACTCTATGGGCAGTTCCTTAAGTAGAAACAGGTGGCGCCAGTATGCACATAGGTGCATAAGAAATTTTTTAAATATTGGCCATACATCGCTTATTTATGTTGTTTCGATCGATTGTGGCGTTAGAATTTTAATTATGGATAGGCACATAAATTTTATAATCTGGCTAACTTTTAGATTATTTTTGAGTGAAGAACATACAGCACAACAACCAATCAGCATCAAGCAAACAATTTTACCTCAGGTAGCTTACCCACATTTCATACTGGTGCCATATATTTCACAGAGTCCCCCATTGTGACGTTTTTATAGCATCATCAGTGGCAAGCTACCTCTAGGATGTTTTACATGCAAATGCAGAAACACACCTACACTCCCATATTGTCAAATATGACTGTCTGCTGCCGTCTATGTCACCCCAGTTCACAAAATAACCAATCACAGACATATTCATGTATGCACAAAAGACACGACATTGATGAACTAGCAGATGATGATGAATATAATTTATGTTGATGATGATGATTTAATAATGATTATGAATTATCCTGATAATATTTTCGTTGCTTTGGCTCAGTGATGAAATACTAGATAGGTGTCTGTAAGTGTTGTAAGAAATTTGTTGTCCACGTAAATCTGCTGAATGGTTGTCAATGATCTCTGAACTGTTGTGTAGTTGAAGCATTTTTTTAATTGTAGGGTTGATGGAGTTCTCGCAATAGCAGTTACTGACAGAGAAGGCATTCCAGTGCTCCTGGGTATGCATATGCTGACTGTGCTATTATTGACTTCTGTGGACAAAGTGGGGATGGTGGGCCATGAATAGTGCGGATGTCCACATCTAAATTTGATACATAGTTTACAGTGCAACCTGTGTCTTTAGCACCAACTCCAGTCAGATGGCACAGGAGGTCAGTAGTGCATTGGTTCATCATTACGGTTCATCCATTGATTCATCAGCCTCCTCTGATTTATAGTGGAACGATAGTGAAAAGAAAGATGGCGGTATTAGTAAGTGAATTCGAATTTGTGGTCAAAAGTAGCAAAAAGGAAAAATGATGGGTATGTGATTCCAGGAGTCTTGTAGCCAAGCATATTTTAATACTGTCACATGCTAATGAGAGGGATTGTAAGACCAAACACGGTTAATGAGGAGTTGCGATCAAATTAGTTACCTTTCCACACATCCTTTATGGATGACCTCTGAGGCTGCATGTAATAAATTTGTTAGTGCCAATTTATTACATTCAGCATCTTTTTTGCAACAATTTCTAATTTACAATGTTGTATTTTTTTTGTAATGTTTTGATCTACCTGCTGATGATTGAAGTCATATTGATTCTACTGTTTGTGCCTAACTATGAAAGCTGGGCATCACACAAACCAATAATTGATCATTATTGCTCTTTGATGCCTTTGTCTGTCTTGTAGTATGTAAAATTACAGTTTGTATCAAGAAAGTGTTTTTATTTGAATTGTTTCTCTATAAGTTGTTATTGATACTTTCAGCTTTCGGTTGTATTTACTGCATGTACAAAATATTGAAGACTTTAAGGATAATGTAATATTTTGCAAGTGTTCAAATTTGAGTCCTTAACAGAACATTAAGCTGTAGCAATTGAAAAAGATGACTCTGCATCCCACAGCTAACTATTCAGTTTAGCATGTATACGATATGCGGCACTCTCATGAACTCTAATGCAGTCTACGTTGCCTCCTACCAAGGAATGAAACCAACCATCAATGTTTCTCTAATTGCTTAAAGACTCTTCCTTTAAGAAACCACTCAAGATGTACCACTTCTAACTGACTTTTAAACATCTGGATATCAAATACTCTTCACGTGGCGACTGACTAACCGCACCTAGCATTTGCCTTTATGTGTGACGTTGTATGTGTTAAATTCTGTTTAGAACATTTGCAGTTGATGGTATACGGTTTTTGTTGTTATTTTATTAGTTAAAGATGATAAGTTGCCTCCAGATGCCGCCAAGCCACGTGTCTTGTCAAGCGCTGCTCTAACTTTCGAACAGGCCAGTAAACTCGGCCTTGGACAGACACAAAATGTGACTGTATTCTTCACCAGTCATCAGGTATTGTTGTTAAGCATTTGCCTGGCTATTTGCTATTTTACTATGAGGTCTGCAGACACAAGACTTAATGGCCTGTACAAGTACTTTCAACAGAATTGCATGAAACATTGCAATATAAACTGAATTACACCCAACCTGAAAAGATTAAAGTACCATATTAACAAATATGATCACTTAATATGATCAGTTTGTATTTTGCTGAGCATGATATCTGTCTAAATTATGAAATGCTGGGTAAGTAAGTAAGTAAGAATATTCTTTATTAGACTACCAGCAAACGCACAATAGCTTACAAAATGTTTAAACAATAGTATCAAATTTAAACAAGGTCAAAGAACATTCTCGTAATGAAAGTACTCTTGACAAATATACCAACGCCATCAGAAATAGCAAACAGACAAAATGTGTCAGCAATAGGATTCTAACAAGCCAGTCTTTTAGTCTCATATACAAAGAAATTTGGATAACGCAGTTCAATGTGTGTCTAAAAATATAAGTTTCCTGTGTGTAGTGTATTTAAGTAAGTGAGTGAGAATATTCTATATTAGACTACCAGCAAATGCATAAAGCTTACAATTTCAAACAAAGTCTAATAACATACGCATGATGAAAGATCTCTTTTCAAAGGTATCAACGCTAGGTAGGATGAGGTCATGTGACGTGGGTCGCATGTTGTAAGGGGTGATCTTACGAGGAGGGAGCAGGTCATGAAGGACGTGACATGGATTCAACAGTGCTGAGCGGAAGAGAGCAAAGTTAGCTTTAGAGCAGTGCTCTTCAAAAAGGAACATTTATGGGAAGGAAGCCAGAACGGGTCAGTTTTTTAGAAAACCATTTTAGGCGATTTCGCTCCTGTACATTGGCAAATCCCCACCAAACGGGAGAGGCATAGAGTAGTCGAGCTAGGGTGGTAGCACGAACAACATGAAACAATCGTTGACCATGGAGCCCGTGGGCAACTAAAACACGTAGAGCGAACATGGATTGTCCGGCCTTACAGCAAATTTGGTCAATGTGTGCCTCAAATCCAACTCTATCAGACATGGTCACACCCAAAATTATCTCAAAAGTATCTCATGGACCCTCTCAATACCGGGTAAGAGAGGAGGCAGGACAATAAGTTTGGACTTGGGTCGAGCAACAATCATTTCTTTAGATTTAGAATGGTTTAATTTAAGATTGCTAATACTAGCCCACGTCGAGGTATGGTCAAGTTGAGATAGTGTACTGCCAATGCAGGAATCAACAAGTAGCTATCATCGGGAAACATAACTATTCCAGTGCATTGATTTTATTTGATTAATTTTGTTGTTACAGATGGTCTGCTTCAACAAAATGCCACTTGCTGTTACAGTCATTGCTGATCGTAAAGCCAATACAGGCAAGTCATGTCCTTTGATGCAGAAGTCTTAACAGGTTTCAATACTGTGCAGCCAGTTTTGAAAACAAGCAGCTGAACCTGTTTTGTGCTTGAAAGATTTAAACGGTGCAAAGTAAAATATGTTGAAAATGTGTTGGACGGTCTGAGGACAGCTGTTTTAATTTGTGCTTATTTTATTATAAGTATGAACACAAAGTCAATACATGTGAAATTGTGAATCTGCATCCAAGGTGTGAATTCAATGTTTGCAGTGGCACTCATCAACAGATATATCTGATCCCCTAATTGATTATTTCAAAGACTGTATTCCAGGGTTTATTTCTAGAGGAAAAGCTGCCAGAACTCATATTGATTTTTGTTTAAAAAATTTAAATTTAAAATCTGAAGTTAAATGAAATTTATATGCCACCAAAACTGGTTAGGAGATGCTGGCAAAGAGGTGCATCTTTGAATTTACTACAGCATCAATATTCTATTATATAGTGGCAATAGTGCACAGTTTTTGTTAATACAATTTATGAAAGTGTAAATTTCCTAAGATAACTTTTGAGCAGTGATAGATGTCAAGTACTGCTGAATTTTTGTGCCCGAACACCATTCGGGTGCGTTCCATCACTGCAAAAGGACTGTTATTAACTATATTTGCCATCTGATTTATTAGTCGTGTTGTAATGTTTGCTAAATAAATAAAGCTGTTTTGTTTTTTCAGGTCACATTTTGAGCCTCGAGAAGGAGATATCCAGTGTAGTCAATTCTATGAAAGGCATTGTGGATCTACCAGCAATGGCATAATGTTCTCCCAACCATGGACAGGCATTTCTCATTCATGTGTGACCAATGGCTTAACTTCTCTCAGGTGCAAGCAACCCAATGGATTTTCCCCATTAATGCTCATCTGTCGTACCCTGTATTCTGCTGTGACGACCGTTTTCTCTTACAGAATCTGACTCGGTTAATGTGAAACAAAAGGGCTTTCTGTCGTGTGACACTGTTGGACAGAGGAATGAAGGACATCTTACATTGTACTGAAGTTTGTTGGCTTCTTGTTCTGACTGGAGAAAATTTCTAGTTGTAATCCTTTGAAAGTATTTGAGAAACCAAGCTTTTAATTATTTTAAATATTCTCAGATGCATTAGAGAGTAATTTTCATTGCATGGAGTTTGAGTTCGGCAATTTTATTTCATCACTTTGTTCAACTTCCCACCTGTAATGAAATATGTATAGTTAAATTGGTGTCAACCCCATTCTATCTAATATTTTGTTAACAAGATAAATGATGACTACATGTGGGACCTCAAATTGATGCAAAAATTTCAAATTCTTCCGTGTGTGCTTCTGTTTTTTAAAGTGGTAATGAAACATAGTAATTTATAAACACATACAGTATAAATGTTTTTTCTGTTCCTTATTAATATTTTATCTGTGTCGTACTACAAAACTGAAGTGTTTAAATAAGTCATGATTTTGTTTCCATTCTCATTGAGAGGGAATATATCGGGTGCACATAAGTTTAGAGCACAGTCACTTGTACATTGTGAATCACCTGTTCATATAATGTTTGCATCAGCTAAGCTTTTTATGTAGTGCCTTTTGAGAATTTCATCTTCAACGATACAAGTCTTTGGGATGGAGATAGAATGGCCCGGCTGCAGTGGTAGGCCGACTTTTTTCCTGCTTCTGTTTCTATTGCACACAATGAATTTTTTGGACATAGGAGTCTTTTGATTATAAATGCAAAGCTTCGTTATCTCTGCTTTTTTTATAGTGTTCACCATAGTCAAATTGTACAGAAGCTACAGTAATGCACTTTTATATACCACATAACAGAAGTCTATCGACCATTTGTTCATGTGTAACAAATTCTTTGTGTTGTTCTTCGATGATTGTTGTTTGTGCTACATCCCACAAGTTCTTTGAGCAAGGATGAAATATGCTCATAGTGACTGCCCATGTAAATGCAGCTTTTGAATAATTTCTCTATATTATCTTATATTGTTGCTTATTCTAATTTTTCTATGGTGATCACCTATTTGATGGTGAAGACTGATGGCATATTGCAATTGGGTTTATCAATTAAATAGCTCTCGTGAATAAGCTGGTGCCCCGCGCTTAGCTAACCAGTGGCGCTCTAAAAGTTTGGAGATTACGATTGCAAGGCTTAACATAGAAAGTGCTTTCAGTGGTTCAGGAAGTTTGTAGTAAAACACTAATAGTTAACCATTTTGCAACAAACTGCATTTTTTTCCCCAGTCGCTTCTTATTAAAGAGGTGATGCTTAATTTTCCATCTCTCTTTGCTCCCGCTTAAGCACTAATTATTTCTAAGGGGACAGTACTTTCGTCCAGGATATTACACAAGTTTAAAACTCTTGCATTCAAGAATTTCTGCTCTAACGTTTCATTCAGTTTCTTAAATAATTTATACCAAAATCTTTGAGTCACCGTGTTTTGTTCCAATTCAAAGAACCTCTTCCACTGCACCACCTTTCTTCCATTACAAGTTTTACGTGATGGGACCCTTCCTTGATGCCACCGTGTCATGCATTTTGTAACAGAATCACAGAAGTTGTTTTATTTGACTACATATGATTGATTGGAGCTATGTTGGGCCTTTTGCACCTGGCGTGGCCTGCAGGGATCAACAAGCCTTACAGTAGTGGTGATGTCATTGGTTGATGTCTACAGCATTATATCGGTTGTGATAAAGAAGGTTTACGGTTCGATTTAAATGGTTGATTGGCAGATAACGAACGCGGTAAACGCCTCAGATTAAAACAGTAGGTCAATGGAACTGTAGAACTGATCGGGTAATTAGCTGTTCGTCTGTTTAATTATTCGTACACTTAAGGTTAATTATACATTTTTATTCTTGACCCTTGTCTATTATATTTAATTACGTAGTTATGACTTAAAAGATAATTACTGCAAGTTCTGAATAATGAGAAAGAAGGACACAGGTCGACCATAGACTGCGTCTGGCTCGTATATCTATGGTATACAGAACCGAACCTTTTCCGGTTTACTTAAACTATGCAAGACAACGAGTGAAGCGTGCCGATAATAATATAACCTTGAGTATGTATGGACGCACTCTTCGATCTTTGTGACTTACAGAACATTTATTCCTAATTTTGACGTGTTGGATTTTGTAAAGAAGTTACCTCATAGTTTAGTGATTTATGGAGGCTGGCCATCTTCCGTGTGCGGTATAAGGCAGCTATATGTTTGATTTCATCAGACTATCGTCATCGGAGGATAGAACCTTGTCATAATTTATGTATTTAAATCGATAAATTATGATTTATATTGGCAATTTCTGCAATATCGGGGTACGTAGGTTTCCGATATATTTCTACGTGCTGCTTTTAATGACGACCCTAACCACCCCCAATCACGCCGAATGAGGTCGTATATTATCGGAAATCTGTGCACCCCGATACTGCATATACGCCTAAATCTCATGCTGGTAAAGCCCCAACATATTGCCTCAGATTTGCTCAAATCAGTTGCTTTTTGATCTCTCAAGCAGAGGTGGAGACTCTATGTAGAAGCTAGATAGTGATATGGGCAGACAATATTTTCTCTGGCCATCTGCAACAAGTAAAGTCTTCTCCATCCCCGCTTGTTTTATCCCCGCTCTATGCCAGCAGGGTTTCTTTTAATCTCGACCCCACATGACTACATTACATTCCTTGCAAATGTTTTCACAGATTAAAATGAATTTATCACCGGCGCATTCTCCATTGCCGCAGTATTTCCACCACAGTGAGCCCCATTAACACGGTTAAACTGTAATTGTTTTCCCGATTACTACAGTTTTACTATGTGAAAATAACTGCATCACATCCTATAAGAGCCATTATATGAATGGGAAGGTATGAGGCTGCTGGTCACACTATAGAATAGCATGTGCATTTACAGATGATTAAGTGTGGGTAAAAATTTTATAATACGATATACTGTTTTAATTGTTTAGACTAGTACTTCATTGTGAGTGCTTTTTTGTTTTCAGTTAGTGCTTTACCTGAGATAATGGCGGCGGCAGCTAGATTGTTCAACACGTTGGGAAAGATTGGCATTGGTGTTGCCATTGTTGGCGGAGTCGCAAACACTTCATTGTACAATGGTATGATGTATTGGTCATTCAAATGGTGAAAATGCAGTATCAGTAATGTCATGACATGTCTGGTTATGTTGATAATATTTAGGAAATGTAAGTTAAGAAATTGTCGTGTACAATAAGCAATTTGCTTCACTATACTATGTATTAATGTCATACATGTAAAATATTATGACTATTACAATGTTGTAGCATTACAAGGATTTTAGGTGATACAGAAAATGTTTGGTCTGTGTTAGATCCACTACAGTTTAACCTGTGATAGACCATCTTTCTTAGATTTTTCTTAAAAGTTGTTATGCCATCAACTGAGACAGTACTCTCGTCCAAACCATATCACAAGTCCACAACTCTGGCACTTAAGAATTTCTACCCTAATGTTCATTTCGGTTTCTTCAATAACTTATACCTATGTCCCCGAGTTAATAGAGAAAAACTTTGGTTCAAATTTCCTTGAAGCAGACTTCACAGTGCAGAAACGTCTTAATATTACTTGTTTATTAATTTGATATAGTCGATGGTGGTCACAGGGCAGTCATCTTTGACCGTTTCTTTGGTGTCAGTCAGAAAGTGATTGGAGAGGGCACACATTTCCTCATTCCATGGGTGCAGAGACCAATTATCTTTGATATACGATCCCGGCCGCACAGTGTGCCGACGGTCACTGGTAGCAAAGGTAAGTGATACATTTACAAACAGTTTGTTTACTCTCAAATGCATCTGAAAAGGTTTTTTCACCTGCACTTCAATTCACCCTAAGGTTGTAGAGCTTTACCTAGAATTTGTATGTTATTTGTCTTTTCTTATTTTTAGGTTGAAATTAAAGTGAAGAAACTATCCTCTCGTGTTGCTCTTGGTTGATTTTTATGAAAATTAAGTTTTGAATAAAGACAATTGAGCTCTATCGGACCACGATTTTCCATTTTCTTTGCAACAGCTAATACTTAGATGATTTGTGTATGTGTTTGTTTAGATTTACAGAATATCAGAGTTGCCATTCGTATTCTCTACAGGCCAGTAGCAGATAAACTGCCTCAGATTTACACCAACCTCGGTGTGGACTATGACCAGCGTGTTCTTGATTCCATCGTCAATGAAGTCCTAAAAGCCGTCGTGGTTAGTCTTTTAATTAAATTGTAGTGTGTTACATTAACAAGTTCTTCTCTGTTTGTTATGTGATTGTACTTGGCAAAATTAATACAATTTACTATTTCCTGAGTGAATATCTTATCAGGATACGTCTCTGTAGTACTGCAGCATTTTGATCAGACATCTTTGGCTTACTTGATAGCTAATTGTCATTTGTTTTGAACAGTTCATTATTATCGCATCTCACTGTTATAATTGACATTTCTGTGTGTATTGAGACATTTATGCAGTCTTAATCTAAAGACTTGTGTAGCTCCAGTATGCTGATTCACAATCACTGAAATGCATCCATTGATAGTTCCATCAATAGTTTCTCCAAATGAGGTCATAGTTATGTTAAAGCCTGTGACCAGTATGCAAGTCATCCAGTTTGCATGTTTACAATTTCACGACATCGGGAAATTTGCCCCTCTATGTATGCTCTTGTACTTTTAAACCACCTAATGTGGAATGGCCACATTTAAACCATGCAGAAACAATCAAGGATTATTAATTTTAATGTGTTTAATATTAAAATGATTATCCACCATCGTTGTCTGGCTGCATTAAAGAAATATTAAGCAGTGTAACTTTAAAAAATTGTCTGATGTCCACTACACTCAAATGTTGACTGAACCCAGTCGAACAGGTTACTATCAGGGTTTCCACCCCATTGCAGTTCCTGTGTGTCCGTGTATTATCAGGGAACCCTAATGGGCAACCATATAAATTTGGGTTAACTCCCTTCTCCATGCATTCATACGAAGTGGGTGGTCCCTAAGTTCTTGATTCTTGAGTCAAGTTCTTGAGTAAGGAATCAAAGTCCATTGGAGCAGCCTGATTAAAATCTAATGGGTAACAGAAATCAGGTACAGGGTTGTGATTATGGGAGTCAAAACAGATTAGTCTTAAGTTTAGACCTGAATGAAATTAGAGATGGCATATTATTTGTATAATTGAAGAACCTCCAATAAGTGTTATAGAATGTACTTAAGTGTCATGTTTATATATGGCCATTTATATAGCACCTTATAAGAACAGGGCCGTGCCGTGGCACAGGCGCAAATATAGAAGGGGTGCAATTGTCAGGATGGAATAACTTTAATTATTCCATGAGTTCATTCTTTATTGAAAAATGTCGCAGCACCAGATTACATTATAGTTTGGTACGGCCCTGGCGCCTTATAAGAACTTCACAAAGGCGTCGTCAGTTGAAGTAAGTACAAATGTTGAAAATACCTACATTTAATTGTTTTATGATTTAAGTTTAGTTCTAGAAGTATGTTTCAGCAGTTAAAAAACATTCTCGAAGAATTTGTGCTCAGTTTTTTTTACAGGATTTTAACTTGTGTTGTTTATTTTTAGGCACAATATGATGCTACCGAGCTCATCACTCAAAGAGAAACGGTGTCACAGAAAGTAAACGATGAGCTGACAACTCGAGCTGCCCAGTTTGGAATAATGCTTGATGATATTGCAATTGTAAGTATCCCTCTATGCAGTAATGCTGTGCCATCGCAATGCTAAGGTGCGGGAAGGGGAACCAATGCAGGATGACATGGTCGAATCTTGCCATAAGCAGATCCTGATCCAAGCATGCAACCATGTAATGGAATACACTCAAAATGAGCCTATAACACAGAAGCTCTAATATCATATTAGAGCTTCTGTGTTATAGGCTCATTTTGAGTGTATTCTGATTTGGAAAAGAATCTGTGCATTAAATCATCCAAACACAAGCCAGAAAATTTATTGAAAAGGTTTTTCAAAGGTTCTGATCTTTGTTCTTTTTTTCCTGACAGACTGATTTGTCATTTGGAGAAGATTTCAAACGGGCCGTGGAAAGGAAACAAGTGGCTCAACAGGATGCAGAGGCAGCAAGGTTCCTAGTTGAGAAGGTAAGAATTGAACAGTGCTTGTATTTCAAGTGTTTCAGAATTTTCTATTGATTGAGCTGACGGATGATATGTACTTTTCTCTCTGTTTAGTTTCTTAGTTTGGTAATGAAACTTCATATTGTTTTTTAATGATATCTTTGGTTTTGTTTGTAGTCTGTTTTCAATCTTCTGTTTCTATATTGCAATATTATAATTTTCATTTTGATACAAGCATCAGCTGAGAACTAAGTGTCTGCCATGGGTATGAGGTGTTAGCGACTTCATTTTTGGCCACCTGTGTCCCCTAGCCAGTCATCTCCCTGTCTTCCGCCTAGTACCGAGTACTAACCGAGTGTTTGGCCAGTGTACTCATTATAACTGAGGGGACACAGGTGGAACAGATACGTCAAACTAAATTTCTGCCCTGACAGTCCATAACGCTAACAGCTATGCTATTGAGCATCATCGACGACCAGACTTATATTTACTTTAATAATTTACTTACTTGTGATTTGTTTGTAGGAAGAGCAGCTAAAACTTGCAGCAATCATCCGTGCTGAAGGAGACTCCATTGCAGCCGGTCTATTGGCAAAGGCATTCAATGAAGCTGGAGAGGGCCTAGTGGAGTTGCGAAAGATCGAGGCATCAGAAGACGTGGCCTACCAGATGTCTCAGTCACCAAATGTTATTTATCTGCCACAAGGACAGAAAAATCTTTTCGCATTTCCTCAATAAGTCTGTGGAAGAATTATTCAGATGTGGTTCGCTTATTGGCTGGCTGGAAGCAAATTTGTTATGAGTGCTGATCATAATGTAATGTAAATCTTCAAAAATTTCTCCCCACTCACAAGTCAGGGAGACCAGTTTATTCACCGGCGCTATATGAAATCAAGTCCGCAATAGCCAATCATCTCGTCACGTTCCGGTGCCAGGTCCAAAAAAATATCAGCAGCTAAAGATGTTTTACATCAGGTTGCTATGTGAACTGGGTCTCACCTAGAATACTTCTGCTCTAGTTTTCCAATAGAGTAACAGAATTTCATACTAAACTGATGGTTCGGGTCAAACAACGCTCGTATGTCTTGTGAATTGTGTTTTTTTTAAACATAGGCTCTTTGTCGTTAGGTCAACAATCTTTGTTGACTGTGTTTAGTGTGTTTTTGATAAATTCATGCCTAAGGAAACAAATTGTGAGTCGGGAAACCTGACATAAGCCACTCTTGCCTAGTCCATTTGATTGTAGAATTAAAGTAGAAGAAACTGGCTGAACATCTAACATTGGGTATTTGTCAATTCTGGAGAAATGAATGCAATGTGAAGTATTTTTAATGCTAGGACACCTAGCGTTGAAAATGCTTCACACTGCATTCATTTATACATATGTCCTGGCCATGCATGGGATTTTATGTGATAACTCCTCAATTCTCTGGAAACAATCTGTATCGCGGCTGTTCCCATGACTGGAACAATTTTGTAATATTACTGTGCTTTAAGATGTATTATCGGTTCTTTCCTTTATTATGTTGACCAGAATAACAAACACATAGTGCAGATATTAAAATGTAAAGTTGTTTTAACCGATTTTCTATGTAGTGCAGTTGAATAATTATAAAGTTTATTGTAGGCTGTACAAAATTTTTGAAACCTGTCTCAGGAATCCCCAATCAATGTTTCCTTTTCAGTCGCCAGGATCTTATCGACGAAACACCTCTTGTACATTTGCTGACATGTGCACGTGATATCTGTCTGTAAGCCACACCAACAAAATTTTCGACCCATGGACTGATCATGATGATGATGTAAAAGATTTATAGCTTCCAATTTTTTGCTCAGACGTTTTGGTATCAGTTAGCCCTTTAACGGCCAGCGTTATTAATTATGCCTTACACCTTAGTACATGCTGGTTGTTAAAGGGTTAAATATATGCACATGTATTGTATTTTTTTATTTTTGCAAATGAGTAATTGGGCAAGAGATGACCACAGATAATAATCAGGGATGTGGTCTCCAGACAGGAAAACTGCGGTCTTGGTCTCGGACCATCAGTCTTGGTCTTGGTCTCGAATGCGTCGGTCTTGGTCTTTAAGGAACGGTGTTGGAATTGGTCTCCGTCTTAGGTTTGCGTTCTTGGTCATTTGCCGTATCAGAGCAATTTCTTTGATATTTGTCGGTTATTTTCGATTATTAGATATACCGGATGTTTAGGCCCTACGCGCTTGTTATCGCTTTATGACTTGCTGACCATCTATATATATATGTTACTATGGACAACAAAATGCATTTGCAACGGAACCAGCCATTTCATAATTTGCTTTCACAAATGTCAAGGTTTTGGAACAATCTAATAAAAATATATGTGGTTGGTCACGTGTAGTCACTGCAGCTTATACCCTACAATTTCGAGAAGGCCTACACCATTCAAACGGAACGTTGATCTACTTGTTCAGATGTCTTATTTAGAACCTATCATATACTGTAAGTAATTTATAGTATGATATTCTCAGGCCGAAGTCAAGGGCTGAACCCGCAAAAGTTCAGACGGGTCGGTAAAACTGTTTTCTGGACCGGTAGTAAGATTAGTACTCTTAAGCCATAAAATTAATGTTTTAAGCGTGTTATTCCGTTTCAGCGTCTTACTAAATTGAATTGTTTATACAAAAAAGTATCGATCTTGGTCTTGAACCCTTGGTCTTGGTCTCGGACCATTTGGTCTTGGTCTCGAGGTTTCGGTCTCGTGCCCAACATTGATAATAATGGCCTAAGCATCTAATAATTTTCACTTACAGTTGGTGTCCACAAGAAAAATTCGACAACTGTAATAGTTCGTACAGAAACACAGCAAACCTTTGAAATCTTCTTTTCTTTACATCGTCTAGCCACGACCAGTGTTCCCTATAAGCTGTGCACGCACGGGCCAGCGCACACAACAATTTTGTGTGCGCACAAAACTTTTTTGCTAAAATAATCAGTCATGATTTTTGATGAAACTACACAAAACGAGTTTCCTAGCCAGTTACGGCCTACCTTACTCCAGTAACGTTGGTTCATTGTCTGATACGTCCTCTGATTTTTCTTTAATAGACAAGAGACTTTTGTTATGTTATATGAGCTTGCCACTATAGACTTTTATGTATGTTTTTGATTTAACTGTTATCGCATTCAGCTCGGACCTGCGCACAAAAGTGTGAACCATTTATAAACTGTTGCACACACAAATATTCTTACCCACACTATCTCCAATTAATTAGAGGGAACATTGGCCATGACTGCTCATGGCTGCAAGCATGTTGGCTTTTTTGGTTTTTTACGAAAAGCCAAAGATATGAAAAATGGCAATTTTTAGTTTTTTGGTTTTTTAAATATTTTCATTCAATTTACTAATATTACTATTATGTTATGAATTGTGTGTCAATCAGTCCGAAATTAAACTAAATTAATCATAATAATTAGTTGGAGCTCCTTTTCATGCTTTGTTTTATGCTTTTTATAACAAACCTGTTGCGAGAAAATCCAAAGGAACGTTAAAAACCAAATAAAACTCCAAAACCAACTTTTGATATTTTAAAAATATTGGTTTTTTGCATCTCTGTAAGTGCTAGATGAATCAGACCCTTGAATTTTTATTTTCTGAAGTAGATAAATTAGGTACCTTAGATGTCATCTACCTTTGGAAGCTGTAAGAAGTTTATGAACACATTCGTTATACTGCTGCAGTAATAAGAAAACGTCGGGAAGTTATGCCTTCATAATCTTCACTATGTATACCATTGGCAAACGCACAGAGGGACATGAAATTTTTAGCGAACAAATACTTATTACACAGAGAAGTAATAAGAATTATTTGCTCAAAGCTTCAATTAAATCGGGTGTAATCAGTTGCCGTAAAATCGATCCTCACGGTAGCAATAAAGTAAACAGATTAAGAAATCGTTGGATTGAAATAGCTTTGGTTAATTGCACAGCATTCTTACTTGCCTACATACAGCGGTTCACATTGCTTTTGTAGGTAGAAACAAGTCCTTTCCATTAGTTGTAGCAAGGTCAGTGAATGCGGTTTGCGTGCTTTGACTTTTTGGACCATTCTTTGTCGCCTTACTTTAATAGGGTTAGTATTTAAAAACTACAAGTCAATTAAATATAAGCCTGCTGTTAGACGGACGAAGAATAAGATAATGTGTATACTTGTGAAAAAACACCGTGCGTTCGCGCATGATGCATGTGGGATTTCGTCAGCCTGACACTATGAAGCCGCTCGTCACATTTATTATTCCTCCGTGGATGTTATCAAAGCGAACATCACTTTCTTGATTTCTCTCATGTTTTTAAGGGATAATGTGTCTAAGACAGATCAAAGTCTACCTGACTTTGACTTTCCAGCCACATGCTTTGTTTTATGTTCGAATTATGTACACGGTGTTATCCAGGCGGAAGGGACTGTCTGTCAAGACGGTAGCACTAAACGCCGAAAAGGTCGATAACATACAGAAAAAGTACCGAAAAGAACGTACGTGAGGATCGGTTAGGGTCAGGGTAAGCATCGTGAGGGTCGGTTAGGGTTAGTGTAGTTCATCGATACAGGGCTGCAGAAGTAATTTAATGCCACCCGTCAAGAAGGGATGTGGCTCTGTTCTCAAGTTGTCTGACGGACAATATTGAAATAAAATGTTTGATCTATTATGTTAAAATAGATCTAAATTTTATTTAAATATTACCGTTAGCCAACTTGAGAACATCACTATGTCCCTTCTTGATAGACACAGTCCCTTCTGCCTTAGTAATGATGTACACAATTCGAACATTAAACAATCTATGTATTGTGCTCAGAACTGTATGCAGAACAATTGAAATACCAAACTACCATTGCCTGCACTATGTTGTCCTTGATTTGGCTGATTGTCCCTTTACCTTTTGGTCACATGCAAAGTTAGTAATTAATAACTACAGCAATAACTGAGGTTTTGTTATTTTCAGTTGATAATTGACGATGGCGGCTGCTAGGTTGTTCAGCACCCTTGGAAAGATCGGCCTTGGGATAGCAGTGGCTGGTGGTGTTGCAAATACCGCCTTATTCAACGGTACATTATGCTTGTATAATTATGTATAAGTTGTTTTATAATTTTTATATTATATGTGAACATGTCACAGTCCGAGAGCCAGGAAAGTGTGTTACTTATTTTAATGGTAACATGTAGAGACAAGGGATGGACATTCCATAGAGAGGGTCCAATGTTGGGAAAAGATCTGTTTTGGGTTGTAGTGGTCCTAACTCGGGGAAAATAAGCACAAATATATATGCATTTACACATAAATCAATAAATGTGTTATAAATGTGGTACAAAATTACATGTACAAAATTGTTCCTTTATCTTTCACTTTTTCATCTGGTGCTCCTCAGTGGAAGCTTGTTCATCCATGCTATTGTTGGGATCTGTGTAATTCTTGTTTGTCACTTTGTGAATTATGCCAATATGTGCTCCTATGGCTTTCTCAGTGTACGAGTGTGGCGAGGTGCAGACGATGTTCCACATAGTGGAGAACTGCGCAATAACATGATTTCCCGGGAGGTGTCCGGGCCCTTCACGTGGTCAAGGCAGCTGGAAGGGCATGGCTCAGCAAGCCAAGCATTCGCAAATAATAATAATAAATAATAGTGTACTATTATGGTCAAGCAATTGCAATCAGGCAGTACCATTAAGAGGGACTGTCCGATCGAATCAGCCTTTGTAGTCTATGGCAGAGATATTGTATATCTTAAGATTTTTAAATTAAATTGATGAAATGAAATAAAGACAATTATACTTTTTTGGTGTTTTTAAAATTGACTTTAGTCAACGTAATCATTTAAAAAATTAATTTGACAAGTGTCTTAACCATTCACTAATAATTTTGTTTTCTGTGCTTGATGTAGTTGATGGTGGCCATCGAGCAGTCATCTTTGACCGCTTCACTGGTGTTCGTCAGACCGTGGTTGGAGAGGGCACACATTTTATTATTCCATGGGTTCAGAGGCCAATCATCTTCGATATTCGGTCACAGCCACGTAGCGTGCCTACGGTTACTGGTAGCAAAGGTAAGGTTCTTTGTGACATTGTAATCTGTGAGTTTTTTAGTTTTCATAAGTTCTAAATGAACTAATGTCTGTATTTAATATTCTCTGTCGTTTTTCATTTCTGCCAATCTATCTATGTAATTACCTAAGTCACGTGCTTTGTCCGTCACTTTTAAGCCGTGTGATTGGACAGAAGTTGAATCTAAGATGTGTGATTGGACAGAATTTTACCTAAATATTTGAAGTTGACCTAGATATTTGCCCCGCAAAAGCGCGTGATTGGACAGAAGATGACCTCAATATGGAACGCAAAGCGTTCGACTCGCGTTTCCAAATTTCTTTATTTGCATCTGTGTGAGTATATATGCAGTTATTAGAGTTACATTCATAGTGTAATGTAAGTATATTTGCAATTATTAAAACTAAACGGAAACTTAATGGGTAATGTGTATTTTTTGCGTATTTTAGTATTGACCGCTGAGAACTTGCTGTGTATGTTACGCAGTTTGTCGACCGTTTCGTTTAATTAGTGTGTAGGCCTATGTTAGCTCTGTGTCAAAGTATCTTCACCACCACTATAGCAACTTTAAAATCAAATATGACCCGTAATTATTCACGGGTTAACAGCTAGAATGAACAATGCCAGTTGCAGTTGCATCATCAGCTAAAATATCCGACCCGTGATTCTTCACGGGTTAACGGCTAGTTAGAGATAATCGAGTAATTATTTGTCCTATGCTTAGATAAGGTGTTCAAATACTTTTAGTGCTTAAATGAGATCTAGCCTTTTAATGACCTGCGTGCAATAAAATGTATGAGAAACCAATGCAGCTGGTCATTAAAGATCTATATGATCATGCTAATTTGTGTGTCTGACTCTTGAAAGTGATGGGTTTGGCAAAAGCTGTTGCCAATGTTGAGTCTTGGCATTTTGGCATCAGTCAATGTATTGATTATTTTTCTGTTTCTCTTGACAGATTTACAAAATGTCAACATCACTCTTCGTATTTTATACCGGCCGTTGGCAGATAAACTGCCCCAGATTTACACGAACCTTGGAAGTGACTACGATGAGCGTGTTCTTCCTTCCATTGTTAATGAAGTCCTGAAGGCTGTTGTGGTTAGTCTCCTGTTATCTCTACTACTTGTAGTGGATGGCATTGTTTCGCCTTAGAATAAACTCTTTCATCGCTTATGGCATTGTTCGAGGGTTTTTTAAAGTTTTATCATTGTCTTCAATCCAAAACTGTTTTAACTATCAGGTCTAGATGTGGGGCCTTGAATAACATGGCTCTCATTTGAACAGGTGGTGAAGGATGATCTCAGCTGTTCAGTTTGTTAAAGACTGGGCAAGACTGAGGCCATTGAGTTATGTTTGAGCTGAGTTCTTCTATATGTCTTTTGAGCTTGGTTATTGTGTATGTGCTTTTTGAGTTGAGTGCTTCTCTGTTGTGTTCTTTGAGTAGAGTTATGTATGTATTTATTTATTCGAGTTGTTATGTATGCAGTATGTATATGTTTGTTATGTATTGGGTGCGTGGTTACTGACCTGTTTGTTGCTGAGTTTTTACTCTTGAAGCGGTGCTATATAAATGTCAGTTTACAATCACTCACGTTTGCTGCAGAACTGTACATCTTTGCATCCTTTATTGAAAGACAACTGTAAAATTTGTTGCTTTCTTAAGGACTTTAAACTTTTCATTCAGTTGCAGTTGGTTGTATCTTGTATATTAGACAATTAGACCAGGCAATTGTAATGACGGCTTACATATTAAATCTTAATGTTTTGTTTTATTGTACTTTAGCTTTTGCTATGATGAGGAAACATCTGTGTTGTGTGATTTTTATTTGTAGGCTCAGTATGATGCTAGTGAACTCATTACCCAGAGAGAAATTGTGTCGCAGAAAGTTAACGATGAACTAACAACTCGGGCTGCACATTTCGGACTCATTCTTGATGACATCTCGCTTGTAAGTAGTTCAACAAAGTTTGGACTAGACAGTTTATTTTCCGTGATTACACGTTTGACAATCTTGACTATTACGCTTCCAATATTTATGCCAGATACTTGTATTTGCCTTTTTCTGAATAAATTTATGTGAATACTTTTATGTCATGTCACATCGACGTTACTATATGTAATTATGTATGATGAGCATTGAAGACACATGCTATTCAACCTTTTATGTTCCATGCAAAGCTACTGAACGCTTGGCTATCTAACTGAACTAAACAAGCATGGACAGTTTGAAAATGTTTGCTGGATGTGACAAAGTGCAAATATATGTAGAAATGAGCAACTATATGGTAGAATTTCCAGTGTACCTCATTTTTGACAGAATTATTTAAGTAAGTTTTACTGATATTTTGCTTCCATCTGCTTGAACTTGTTAACAGTTATTTTTTCACATTCCACCTATTTGAGTAGCTATGATTGGTGTGCAATTAATTATCAATCTAGTAATATGATGTAATGGAGCACTTATATAGCGCCACTCAAGTAAGAGGCGCTCAGAGATAAACAGAAAAAAGGAAGGTCTTAAAGTGCTTCTGGAAGGCAGCAGGGGAAAGAGAGCAGCTCCTTTCAAAGAGGAAAGGGGAGGCTGTTCCAGCTGGTGGGACCCATGTGGACTAGTGAGAGTAGATATACCTGGGTGACATGGATTCCATAGGTAAAGGATATTTATTTCAGAATCCTCTTTTGCTTAGAGCTACTACTGTTCATTGTTTGCATTTAGGAATTAGATGCTCTCATAATGTTCTTTCTTTGTGACAGACCCATTTGACTTTTGGACGTGAATTCACTGAAGCTGTGGAGATGAAACAAGTGGCACAGCAGGATGCTGAGAGAGCAAGATATCTTGTTGAGAGGGTAAGCTGTTCTGAGCGTTGAGTGGCTTTGATTTCTAACTGTATCTGAACCCTTCTGTGCATAGTTTTGATACCCTGCTTATAATTTTTGGCTGAGTGACAGGTATTGTTTGAGTTACTGACTGACTTTGTATTTTTAACTCATTCCACGTCTGACTGATAGATTTGAGTTATTTTGATAGCTTGTTGAGAGGGTAAGCTGTTCTGTTGTATCACTTGTAACGATTTTGTTTCATTATGAACATATGTGTTATTTGAGACTTTCTTGGCTGATGGCCATTTGTTTTTTATTCATAAACGTTATGTGGTACAACTTGATGCTAGAATTAACTTTAGTATTTAGTGTTTATTGTAGAGGAGAACTTTATTGAGTTTTGTGACTTTCTAGGAGGAGCAACTGAAACTTGCGGCCATCATCCGTGCTGAGGGAGATGCAGTTGCCGCAGATCTGTTGGCGAAGGCTTTCTCGGATGCAGGTGAAGGTCTGGTTGAGTTGCGAAAGATCGAGGCATCAGAAGACGTGGCTTACCAGATGTCTCAGTCACCAAATGTTATTTACCTGCCACAGGGACAACAGACCCTTCTGTCTCTGCCTCATTAAATCACTTCTATAAGCGAGACAATCAGTTGAAGATTGGTGCCTAATTGGATGCCTCATCAGCAGGTCCAACCTACAAGCAAGTGGAATGTACTTAACAGAAGTTGACAGATAGTGTAATGCAAATTTGTTCATTTCTACTGAATTCATGATGTCAGTGTTACGAGTGGCTTGCCCATGGATACTTTTAATTGAAAATGGGTCATAGATTTATATAATTGTTTTGATAACAATTGAATTTGTGCAGCACTGTCAGGATGCAGGTTTTCTTTCTATACTGAACTTCAAGCAATTTATAATCATGAAAAACTAATGGTGTCAAATAGAGTGAAAATACAACACGATGAGTAAAGACTGTGGATTGATTATTTTTAGTGCAGTCTCAATAGAACCACTAAGGTGTTCAGGAAAGTAGATTAATCTCGACGGAGAGTGGATTGGATCATAGAAAACGTTCTGAAACGTTATGCAATGCTTAATTGATTTAGAACTAATTAAGTAACAATATCCACTTGTATATAATTTAGCAGCAAGTTAGTGTTTAATACACATCGAAGTTCAAACTTATAATATCAAATATCTGCCATTGGTGATTGAAACCTGAAAATAAAATATGAATGTGATATATGAGAAAATAAAACAAACAATTATATAATTATTAATTCTAAAAATGCATTTAAATCAATCATTTAGTGCACCATATTTGATCAGTCCCCCGAGAGAGTTGAAGTGTCTTTCTGCTCAAATGCCAACGTGACTGCAGCAAACAGACATTGAAGAACTTCTCGCTCTGATTCTAACCTCTGATTCAAATTTCCATGCCTCAAGTTCAAACTCGTTGTCTGACTTTGTGCATGTAATAAATGCTTTGTTGGGTGTGCTGCTGAGAGTTCTTTTTCTTGAAGTTGCACTTTACAAATTTTCTCTTTAGGTTAAATAAAAAAATGATATTGAAGAACGGGGCAAAACAAGTCTTCAAGAGTTGAGCCACACTGCAATGAACAGAGAGGTATGGAAAGAACTGCTGTGGTCAGAAAGTCTAATGCACTTGTCTATAGGTGCATAGATTATTGTAATTCTCCTGTTTGGTATCACAAAAGCTAACCTATTGAAGCTGCAATGAGTACAAAACTGACTGGTCAGGGTTGCTACTGGTTTTCATAGGTGGGATCACATAGCTCCCGTTCTTATATAAATTATTGCACTGGCTTCCACTTGAGCAACAAATTAAATTTAGGATTGGTGTAATTACCTATTAGACATTTTCTTCTGGTCAGCCGGGGTACTTACGCACTTTGCTTGTCCCCAGGGTCATCATCACTTGACTAGATCTTCTGGTTTCTTGTCTCTTGCTATACCTCCTGTTAGGACAAGTCTTGGTATCTGGGCTTTCTCTGTTGCCAGTCCAAAGTTCTCGAATTCATTACCTCACGCCGTTCGGGCCGCTGAGTCTCTAGTTTCTTTTTGATCTTGGCTTAAAACCTTTTTATTTACCATTGCCTATCCTCCTTAGGCTATCTTTCTGTATCTTATGAATGACCTTTTGGATTTGACCTGATTTGGATTTGTTTTGGTGTGCCGTCGGTTGATGGCCTGTGCATTATTATGGCGGTGCTATAGAGGTTTTTTAGTCATAGAAGGGTATCGGGCACCTACTTTGGACTGGCAACAGAGAAAGCCCAGATATCAAAATTGAATATGCAGGGTAAAAATCATACCCAATATGCGCTGCAATGTCTGTTAGCATTTATTTAACATTTTATGTCATCTTAAGGCTAATTTTGAAGAGGTTTTGCTGTGAGCTGTCATGCCACAGTAAATCTAAGCTCAAGACCTCTTTTGTATGGCTTATCTCGATAGTTAGTTGTTTGTGAGGCGCCCTTGTTGCGGTATGGCCGTGTTACGACGCCATATATTCTTATTATTATTTTATTATTATTATTATTATTAAATCTTTATAATAATATGACTGAGATCGATGACAATTCAGGTTTTAATCGGTTAATTAGCGAGTGTGCTGCCATTCCGATCTAGAAATTATAGAAAGGGCGCAATTGATATTGGCGTCTTGAGATTACATCTACATCTCCCATGTAGGCCTACTGCATTAAGGTGTAGTCGAGAACCTTTAGAGCTCTTCGCTCATTTGCCTATCACCATACATGACCCAGACTTGTTTTATCCTTACAGATTTGAGTTTACTTACGGTTACTGGTTTTTCAGTTATATATTCAGTTATATATTCAGACCCAGACTGACCTTTTCATCATCAGACTATAATTAATTGATGAGCTTGACCACCACTCTTATATCTTACTTCTTTGATTATGTTTTCTTCAAGCACGGTTCGTGACCTAGCTCGGTGTCCAGTTGGACCAAGAGCTCACTGTTGGTTTTCATCTTTCTCGTGATGCTACTACAGGCTTCGTCCATGACTTGTTTTGAGTTGAGGAATTTCCCAATGGTCATCATGCAGTAGATTATGACACAGAAGTGAAGCTTTAATGCTTAGAGAGTGTCCACATTGGCTTTACAGCCCTGATGAGGAGTATTCTTGAGATCTTCTCCCCGCAACCTCCCACATTTCCCATGCCTCTCATTTAACGCTTCGAAGGTGTTGTGATTTGCCCTGATAATTATTGGATTGATCCGATCAGAAAAGCCCGACGCAGCATCTATAGTAGGCCTATATATACTGTTTTTCTTCAGCAGCAGGTATTTGACGATCGGCATCATGAATGGCGGGTCTTTATCCTTAATAATTGAGATACTTCCTACTGCAAATTAAGGGTCTGTGAGAGTCTTTTTATGACGGATTTTAAGAACATATATGCCAATTGATTTATCTGTAGAAGGCTCGAAGGTCTTTTATGGAGGCAAGGCCTTACCGAGCTATAATTGCGCCCTGTGCCTAGCATCAGTCTGGCGCCCCCAACATTTTGGAAATAGTGCATTTTATGGCGTAATATGTTATTGCATCCTGAAATTTGTGCCCTTTCCACATTTGCGCCCTCGGTAGAGATAAGCTGTCTAGAGATAAGCTGTCTAGAGATAAGCTGTCTAGAGATAAGCTGTCTAGAGATAAGCTGTCTAGAGATAAGCTGTCTAGAGATAAGCTGTCTAGAGATAAGCTGTCTGTGATGAACGATAAATCCTGTGTCACTATATATATATATAGGTCGTTGCATCACTCGAGGATGGATTGGTGGGGACCGTAAGGGTCCTAGAAGACGTTACGATACTCTATGTGAGTGGGTGTGTTATGATATCTGATGATAGGCGGCATAGGCCTATGCTCGTTACATAACGCTCATTGATTTAAAGCTAATTGACTAAAAATAAGCAATTGCTTATTAATTAACGCTAATTAAGTTAGTGCTTCACGCACACGATGCAGTACAGTCGAAGTCTAAACTCATAATATTAAATATTATCCGCCTTCGATGATAAAGATTTGAGGATTAATCAATAAAATGACATATAAGAAAAATTAAATACAGTGGGCCTAACTGTAAAACTAACTAAACTGAAAAACCAGTAACCATAAGTAAACTTAAATCTGTAAGGATAAAACAAGCTGATCTTTTTAAAACCTTGTATGAATTGTCACAGTAGGCCTAGTGATGAAAGTCTTACGCATCAAACTAAATATACAATTTTTTTATATTATGAAAGGAATGAGTCATGGGCCCAGTGGTGTACTAAATACTTAGTAGTTTTAGTAGAAATTTTATATAGGAAGCCATTCAGTATAGGCTTATACACAAAGCCCATTTTAGGACCCATATTTCCACATGGGAGCCATAGGCCTATAGATTGTTACACCATAGTGTTGTTTGACCATGTACCTATAAATATATTCATCCTGCCATTTTGTGATGTACTAAAAAGTGCGCTATATAAAGTGTCATGATAAGGCAAACATGTACACGAATAACACACAGAGCTCATATCTGTTCCATCCAATGTCCATGGAAATGTTGGCAGGAAGGGATTTAGTAGTATCGGCCTCGACGTCTCGGTCTCGAACTCTCGATGATAAATGTCACAGACTCATAGGCCTATGCCTCCTCGGATCATATTTTTAAACTGCTACGATTGCAGCATAACTGGGGAAAACTGATGGATGGTCCGAAACCTTTTGATTTGAGAGAATTTCTGGAGCTGAATCCACATTTGGCACAGCATTTCATGCAGCCGCGTGACCAATTACCGATTAAAGTTTCGATACGAAAAGAACTCACTAAGTTATGCGCCACGGTAGCTAACTGGACCCCAGCAATGTGGTGAAATAGATTATTAAGTCTAGTCAACGGTAGACAACAACAGGCATAATTTTTCTGTAAGTGAATACATTTACCACAAGTTAAAATCGTAAGGTAGCAACAATAATTATAGGCCAAACGATAATAGCAAACGCGCATTTCAATGATAGGCAGATACGCACTAAGTGCATATCCTGGTACAAGTACACAACATTTTATACAGCAGCAGCAACACCACCACCACCAACAACAACAACAACAATCGCGTGTCTAGTGCTTTAATGTCCAACATCAGCAACCCACACAACCAAAACAAACGCTTCAAGGCCAGGCTATATATAATTAAACTTAGCCACAGCAGGGGATGTATTCGGGATTTGTAGTTAAGGGCATCAGCGATCGAGCATAATGAGAAAGCAGTTAGGACGAACGTTAGTGCTGTTAGCACTGAAGGATTGAGCATACATACCCCATATACCTGGGCATGGAGGATTGAGCATACATACCCCATATACCTGGGCATGGAGGATTGAGCATACATACCCCATATACCTGGGCATGGAGGAATGAGCATACATACCCCATATGCCTGGGCATGGAGGATTGAGCATACATACCCCATATGCCTGGGCATGGAGGATTGAGCATACATACCCCATATGCCTGGGCATGGAGGATTGAGCATACATACCCCATATACCTGGGCATGGAGGAATGAGCATACATACCCCATATGCCTGGGCATGGAGGATTGAGCATACATACCCCATATGATTGGGCATGGAGGGGAGGCTCTGGGGTGCGGCAATGCCTTCATCATCCCCCATTGTGTTCTTCAGCTTGTTTAGTTTTCTGGCTGAATTTCGCCACAACAGACAATGCTAGGTTCACCGACCGACCGTAGACAGTCGACGGGCGCCAGTAGGCCCTAGACGCCTGTTGGCCAAGTTATCCTATGACGGTGACCCAGATGGAGGTTAACTCCAATATTCAAGGGCCTCTACATAATATCACATATAGGAGGCCGTGAATACTGTCCCATGCCAATTCCCCATGCCTCGTAGTCGTAATCTCCAAATTTCTAAAACGCCACTTTAAGGTTAAGCGCAGGGCACCAGCTTATTCACGAGCGTTGCGTCAAATCAAAGGGGTGTCCAAAGGATGGTCCGTGGGCGGTCAGAGTTCGGTTACCAGGGTGGCAGAGTAGCTGTTAAGGAGTGTGTCGCTTTGGTCTAGGATTGACAGGTGGGATGTCAAGTAGTGAGTCCGGGTAAGAGTTCTTGAAAAGGTGGGATTTAAGTTTAGAATGGAAAGCCCGGGGTGTGGTGGAGAGAGGCGCTAGGGACAGATGATGCTGCATGACGGGAAATGATGGTGAAGGAACTGAGAAGGCACGAAATTCAGGAGATAGGTCGTTCCAGAGACGAGGTGCGGCGTTTGCTATTGCGCGGTTGGAGAACTTGAGATGAGATGTGATCGGAAGTCGAGTGAGGGTGAAGCAAGAGGACGATCGGGTAGAGCGGGTTGACTGGATGGTGAAGAGTTCGCGAAGATATTTGGGCTTTTAATCTTGTATGGAGTTGTAAGTTAATGATAAGATTTTGAAGTGAATGCGCTCTGGGATTTTTAGCCAGTGAAGTGATTTGAGGATTGGGGTGATGTGATGATGCTTGGGTGTTCTGGTGACGGCTCTGGCTAATGAGTTTTGAATTAGTTGTAAACGTTTGATTTGTGTGGCTTCAAGTTTGAGGAAGAGGGAGTTGCAGTAGTCGAGCTTGGAGTGGATGATGGAGGTGGCAATGGTGGAAGCAGTTTTGAAGTCGAGCATGGGTCGGATGCGGCGGAGGTCGCGAATGTGCATGAAACAGGAGCGAGAGAGGTTAGAGATGTGATTGAAGAGAGATGAGGATCAAAGGTGACGCCAAGATGAGGATTGGGGCATCCGAGGTGAAGGGAAGGGATGAAGAGTTAGTGGGTAAGTGAATTGCAGGGTCGAGTATTTTCTTGATTTGGTCAGGGAGGTATATGAGGATAAATTCTGTCTTGGAAGGGTTGAGGCAGAGGAGGTTAGATGACATCCATTTGGAGACTAAGTTTACTACATTCAGTAGTTGTGCAATGGAGGTGGAGAAAGAGGTTGGGGAGAAGGATATGTAGAGTTGAGTGTCATCTGCATACAGGTGGTGGTCGACAGAGGAGGATTGTATGAGATGACTTAAGAGTGTGGTATAGAGGATGAAGAGGAGTGGTCCTAGGACGGAGCCTTGAGGGACACCACATGTGAGTGGAAGGGGTTGCGAGCAGAGTTTGGAGGCCTTGACAGAGAAGGATCTGGAAGATAAGTAGGATTGGAACCAGAGTAGAGCAGTCCCAGAAACGCCAAATCAAGAGGATAGTCTAGTCAAGAGAAGACTGTGGTCAATGGTATCAAATGCAGCAGAGATATCGAGGAGGCAGAGGCAGGAAACTTGTTGATGACTGACGGCAGATACCAATTTGTTATATAGAGAGACAAGCAGAGTTTCTGTGGAGTGGTGTTTAGTGAAGCCTGATTGGTGGGGGTTTAACAGTGAGTTTGTTTAGAGGTAGTCATTAAGGCGGGTAAGAACAATTCTTTCAGTTAGTTTAGACAGAAAGGAGAGGTTGGAGATAGTAGTTAGAAAGGTAGTTAGAAAGATTTTCTTTGTCTAGATTTGCTTTTTTCAGTAGGGGATAGACGATAGATTGTTTAAAGACCATAGGAAAATTTCCGGTAGAGAGCGAAAGATTGATGATTTTAGTGATGACAGGAACAAGGATTGAGGTACAGTCTTTTAGGAGAGAGGTGGGGATAGGATCGAGTTCACATTGCTTGTTGGGAAGGGAATTTAGGACGAGTAGTACTTCTGATTCAGTAGCAGGAGATAGAATTGAGAGCGATGACTGATGGGAAGGCGGAGTAGGGTTGGGAGAAATCAGTGCTGGAGGAGTTGGAGGCTAGAAGAGATTGTAGTGTGAAACGAAGAGATGAGATTTTGTCTTAGATGAAAGAGTAGAAGGTGTCAGCGATAGAGGATGTGGGGATGGAGCTGGGCAGTGGTGAGGGAGACGTATACGATGAAGAAGAGAATTGATAGCTTTCCAGAGGTGTCTAGGATTGGAGGAACTGGAGTGGATAAGCGAGGAGCAGTATTTTTTTCTTGGCTGCAGCGATA
The DNA here is from genome assembly GCA_959347315.1 of Bimastos eiseni. Classification (NCBI taxonomy): domain Eukaryota; kingdom Metazoa; phylum Annelida; class Clitellata; order Crassiclitellata; family Lumbricidae; genus Bimastos; species Bimastos eiseni. Next base: position 16,199,761 of record OY365818.1, read on the forward strand.
AGGTTATGGTATCTGTGTGTGGCTGATTTGAGGGTAGACAGGGTTTTTGCTTTAGATGTTGAGTCTTTGGCACGCTTGTAGGTGTGCTCAAGGCGCCTGCGGAAGGTTTTGAAAGCTTGGAGATAGGAGGTGAACCAAGGGTTAGATGTGCGTGAGCTGTGTTTGATAATGAGTGGTGCATGAGTGTCAAGGAGGTTGGAGAGTGTTGAATTGTAACAAGACAGAAGATCATCTAGAGAAGGAAGAGGATTGAGGACAAGTTCGGAGTTAAGAATGTCCTTGATGAAGACCTGACGGTCGATGGACCCGATGGAACGAGATGAGTGAGTGGTTGGACGATGGCGAGGAAAAGGCTTAATTTCAAGGTCAACAATGATAAGGTAGTGGTCGGTAATGTTTAGAATTGAGTGTGATAGTTTGGGAGATAGGTGGGAGGCTGCGAAAGTGATAACAAGGTCGAGTGTGTGGTTCTTGATGTGGGTCGGAAAGTTGACGTGTTGGACGAGATTGAATGATGAGAGAAGGCTGAGGAAGCCAGATGCAAGAGGATCAGAGGGATTGTCGACATGGATGTTGAAGTCGCCCGTGATTATGAATTCGTTAGGGGTAGTTGCAGCGATGGAGAGGAGAGATTCACACTCGTCAAAAAAAGAGGCTTTGGAGGAGTAGGCAGAGGAAGTTGGAGCACGGTAGATGTTGAAGACTGTAAGGAGATCTGAGTCGAGTCTGAGCGTTGTGGAGAAGCATTCGAAGGATCGGAAGGTGTGACTGGAAGAATTTGTGGCATATGTGACATATCTCAGGCCTAAGCCCCATGCCAATCAATCCCACATGCCAATACCGACGTCTGACATCCATTAAGACTATTATGTGTGCCAAGGCCAACGACTTCTTCGAACTGTTGGAGGTAATGACCTTACTCCTTAGCTCCGGCGGGCAAGGTTCAAAGGGCAGAGGGAGTCATCCCGCCTCTCGATCCTCCTCATTCCCCGACAATTTTCTAACCACAGACTCAGTTATAGCAGATGCGTTAAGTCCACGTCCAAGTGAAGCGACCGTGTACAGCTAGTTAAGAACGGAACTTGGAGATTGAAAGGATACTTCTATTTCGTCATTGTCTCACTGACTGACTGACTGACTGACTGACTGACTGACTGACTCTCTCCTCTGTCTTCAATCCTGCTCTCTCTCTCTCTCTCTCTCTCTCTCTCTCTCTCTCTCTCTCTCTCTCTCTCTCTATCTTGGAGTGGTCTGTATTTCTATTCACGCGTCTTACGAAGTGTTATGAGACGCAGATAAACGCGTTATATCATACAAAAGAAGACGATTGTGATTTATGATAAGGAAATGTAGTCCCAGGCACAACAGCAGGATTTGCAATCGAAATATAAATCTTTTCCTATCTTCGTGTTTACAAGCAAACACATGTCCCACTCTGTGTCAACGTCTGCCATGTTTATTGACCCACTTAAACCGCAGTCTAAGGCAGGCCTATTCAATTAGCGGCCCGTGGGCCAAATCTGGCCCGCGAAGGCCTAACAACTGGCCCGCGGACCTATGCCAAAATTTTAAAATTTGAAGGATTTTTTTTTCAAATTTATGTTTTTGAATTATTATTATTATAATTATAATTATTTGAATTATATTATATATTTTGCAAATGTATCATTTAAAAAAATTTACTGGAGGGTACTCAGCAGTCCCCATGCCCAAACCCCTCCTTGAGCCTCTGGCCCGCCACCATCTCCAGATTTCTCTAGTTTGGCCCTTGACTAAATCTAATTGAATAGCCCTGGTCTAAGGCATAGCATCGACAAAGACGTGTGAATCATTTGGCGCAGCAAAAATGGCGATTTTATGTGGCAAATAAGTTAGTATCTTATTGTTTTGCCTAATTCTTGTCCGACGTCGACTTTAGTTTGCTATCCATACACTCTGTATATTGCCCTTTCATAAAAACCGCCAGCAGTTCCTCACGTCAACAATGTGGCTGCGGTGCTATGGAATTTCACAGTATGAATAAATGACCTCCATTGCTCTCGGTCATTTGTCAAGTAGGCTACATTGATCTTCTTACAGTGATTGAATTGTCGGGGAGTTGGGGGTTGGGAGGGTTCAACCGCCCCAGTTTATTTTTCAACCCAGCTAGTTATAATTCTCAAGAATTAGGGCCTACATGCGGGGTAAAAATAACCCCCCTCAACTTAACACAGCTAAGAATCAAGTTCCTGCACCGAAAACCCACAGTTACGCTCTACAGAGTGTTTAGACCGAATACCGGTTTCAGGCTCGGAAAATTTCTCGTCGGGATACCTGGATATGTGAAAAATTTTCAACTCCCCAGTTCAAACTCAACAATTCAAACCCTGTCTTCTTAGTTTTAGTTTAATTGCTGTTATATCCTCATTTAGTATCTTGCCTCATCAAAGCATATGATAGCCTATATTAGTAATGTTCATTTTTCTTATTAAGAATGAAAGGCCACGATAATGTGAACGCCTGTTACAGGAGTATGCTTTGATGAGACAAGATACTATGTATATAGGAAGCCAGTAAGTTATATACACACACATATATAGATGCGTAATATTTAGGTATATATATATATGCATGTATATAGAGATCAGGTTCATGGTCGTGTATATAATATTCCCGTGAGGACGCCAATCTTCGTCTCGTAGATTAGGCTGTTAGCACCAACAGGATCGTAGTTTAAATGCATCGCAGGCCCACGCATAATAATTGGGCCCACAGAGTTACATAGAAAAGCAAAGGTCATTTACGACAATTAATATTAACAAGGATGTTTTCTATAATTGCATGATGAGAAATTCACGTATATACTTCATACTTGCCATACGAATGGGAACACCTAATACAGCGCATTTCTAGTATCAAAGGCTATCTAACAGATCTAAACAAGCAGTAGCAAACAGATAAGTACAAAGTATGCCTACTGACAGTTTTTAACAATATAGTCGAACTAAAGAAACCAATCAAATTCGAACCTACATTACATTACACTCCATTGAACCGCTGGCCATTACTATTATTTTTATTATTATTATTTAAGTTATATTTTATTATTATTACCATTAACTTATTTATTCGTGAACCAGCGGACATGAATACAGCCTCATTAGTTCGTTATTAATATACCTAAGATTGTTCCATTCTGAGTCTGAGGTGCCCAGAACTGACAGAGTTTCCGACTTGGAATGCGATGGACAAACGCTAAAGGAGATGACTGGTCTCGCGCCGGTCGCCTGTTGCTACTATTGCTGTTATTATTATTATTATTATTATTATTATTATTATTATTATTATTATTATTATTATTATTATTATTATTATCATTGTTATTGTTGCTGTTGTTTTCAATTTACATAGATAGCGTCGTCGGATGATGATCGGACTCAAATCATCACTGGATATATCTGAACACAACCTCTGACATGGCACAGCACTCGTGAATAACCTGATGCCCTAGGTAGGTTTAGCTTATTGGTAGAGACTTAGAAATCTGGAGTTTACGATAACGACCAAGTCATCATCAATCAATAATAAGTGACTGATTCGTTCAAGGTCTTATACACATTTAGAGTCTCAGGGTCTCTGGTCCATGACCCAGTCAGCTACATGGTTGGAGCTTAGACTGCGTGCCATGCGTTTTGTGTCATAGGGAGATCCGCTATCCGCATGCTCTCTAGCAAAGAGTCCCATTCGACGCGGCCTACGCTCCAACCAATGTAGCTGCCTGGGTCAGGGACCAGATTCGCCTTCTGATGGGCCTACTAACCTATTTCAGTAATTGAAATCGGGGCTAGCACAGGTCCGAACACGAGGAACTTAAATAGAGTGCCACCCGTTCAGACAGGTCAGCGGTGGTGAAGGATCTCACCCGATCAAACTCTCACTGAAAATTGAGCAGGGTCAAAGCCTAATTGTCGCTTTAGGAATATGTGTAGCTGCATTTTACATTTACCCAGAGACCAAGAGCGCCGTTTTCCTGTCTCGATACGGTCTCAAGACCAAGACCGCGGTCTCGAGAGTCGAGACCACATCCTTGGTCATGACACTGTCATAGCCACATGGTAAGATTTGTGAGAAATAATCATAGGTCGGAAATATATATATAGTTATTTTTTATGAATTTATTTTTAATCTGAAATTTGATTACGCCCTTTGTGACGCGCGTCACTCTGGACGATGGTGCTATAGAAAAGTCATCGATCGACAGCAGAAGCGTAGGAGGACTACGGATGAGAATGTCTACCTGACACTTGAGATGGGAGACATCAATGGGCTTTTTCGCTTGAAGCAGAAGGCCTCAATACAGACACCAAGGAATATGCAAATATCAACGGAGTGTCAAGCAGCGAAACCCGAAACCTCGAGGGACGCCTACCCCTTCCATCTCTACGACCCACAGACAAGAAACTCATGAATCAGTTGAAGATTTGGCCTGGACCGGCTGGTTGACACGGATCATGAATAGGGGACAATTCCGATACGAACGGCGCAATCTGTTAGGCAGTATAACTGTAGTAATGGAATTCAATGACGCTGATAAGGCCCAGCTTTATTACATAACAGTCACTAGTCAAACAGTAACTGGACGCCCCTAGGAATCTGACGTTACGCTAGGGACGTCAAGACCCGACCAACCAGGGTTTAGTAATGGTTTCTGCAAGTGACCTGTCGTCCAATAGAGATACGAGTTTTGCGTTTGGGATGGCGAAGGAAATCGCCTCTAGAAGGATTCATATAGCGTAGCAAGCAAGGAAATGGGGACCTGTTTCGGAACTGGGGGAGATGCTAGGTCGAGTTTGACGATAAGGGTAATCAACGTAGTTGGGAACCCGTCTCCAACGTAAACCAGGGAAATATTTCAAAAGGATACTAATAACTCCACTAAGTGTAGATAGGATGAATGGTGTGTATATATTTAATTAAATATACATATTAAAACCATCAAGTGAGTCGTGTTGCTGAGTTTGGTGATAGAGGAAAGAACCAGCGGATACTCTCGTCATCAAGAAGAAGGAGTGGCGAGAGTCTTACAACATTTTTTGCTCAGAAGTTCACACGCCTCGACGGCGCAATTGCAGTTCTACTGCAGAGCAATAATTGTGCGCCAAGGATCTAGCTCAATGTCTATACACAGTGACGCGTCGGACAAGGTTCGAACTTCGAAGCAGCTTTCTCAGCGTACACTGAGCGTTACGGGCCGACCGCTCTAACCAATCGGCCAATATGCCACACAGGCATAATATATAAAAATTTATTAAGCCGCAATTGATTTTTTTGGCGATTTATTCCTCGAGTCGCGAAACATTTCCCAGTGAATGTCTGTACACGTGTGACTATTTGTTGCCTTTATGCGGTTCCCACGAAGCGCCATCGAAAACGAAAAATAGAGTCAGCGCCAAAGAAAACAGAAAGGACACCAGAAGTGTAAAAGTTTTGAGAATCTTCTGCTGCAGCTCTGTGGAGATAAAATCTGGTGCGCAGATGTTGGGATATTGTATAAGCTAGATTCTACGTGAAAAATAACGCTCTGCTCGGAGTCATAGTTTTTGATTTAACTTGGGTCCATAGGTTGGTTGCTTGTGAATGTGTTTATAGGCATGAGCTCATATATGGTTCGGATAGGGACTCATCGGATTAGGTGGCAGAGAGTGCAAAGGTGGGCGACTTGAAAGAAGGAGAGGAGGGAGGCAAGGGGACTGGGATCAGGAGAATGTCTGAATGAGCGAAATATACAGATTTGACTGATACGAAGATACCGAGATGAAGTGGTAACTGAAGACACAGGAGGAAGAATTGAGAAGAAATTGCGTATGCCTCAAATATACATGTACATCCAAGGAAAGAGAGCAAGAGAGAGAGAGGTAGAGATAGAGATAGATAGACAGAGAAAGGGAGGGCGAGAGAGAGAGAAAGAGAAAGAGAGAGATGGAGAGAGAAAGATGGAGAGATGGGATAGGATTGAAGACAGAGGAGAGACAGACGTACATGCATGCAGACATACATCATAAAAGAGAAGGGAGATAAAAAAGACCAATGAACAGAGAGAGAGAGAGAAAGAGAGAGATATAGATAGTTAGATAGATGGATAGATAGATAGATAGATAGATAGATAGATAGATAGATAGATAGATAGATAGAGAGACAGACAGACAGACAGACAGACAATGAATAATAAACAGACAGACAAACAGACAGTTAGAGAGCAAGAGACAGAGACAGACAGAGTGAGAGAGACAGACAAAAATAGACAGAGACAGACAGATAGATAGAGGGAGACAGACAGACAGGGAGACAGAGTGAGAGAGAGGGAGAGAAAGAGAGAGAGAGAGAGGGAGAGTGAGAGACGAAGAGTGAGTTTGCACATATTCGCACACAGATTGCAGGATAGACGTAGCCCAGTGCGTAGCATCTGTCGCCTGGTGAGGAATTATTAAGCCATAGTCTCAGCGTCTCCATCGACTGGTGGAAGGATGTTTGCTGTTTCAAACGGGGATAATTGTGTTCAGACGAAAGGTCATGACCCCATGGCATCCACGGGCTATAGGCTTAACCAAGAACCTCTGTATAACAGGGTCTCTTGGCTAAAATAAAGGACAACTCCCGACAGATGCACTCATGTCACCTTGTCACTCATACACATAATCTACTCAGAACACAGGCTTCGATTACTACGCCTTGCTTTATTATTATTATTATTATTATTATTATTATTATTATTATTATTATTTTTATTACTATAATAATAATAATAATAATAATAATAATAATTGTTATTATTATTATTTTTATTGAAACAAAACAATCTGGCATAAATGCAGAAATGCTAACACGAGTGACGGTATAAAAATGTTTTAGCAATTTTCGTCCGAGGTTTTATTATTATTTACTCAGTCGATCAACAAAGGAGCCAGCGAAAGTGACAGCATTAAATCGTTATTATTATTGTTATTGTCGTCGTTGTTGTTGTTATTGTTTTTGTTGTTGTTGTTGTTATTGTTGTTGTTGTTGTTATTGTTGTTGGTGTTATTGTTGTTGTTGTTGTTGTTATTGTTGTTGTTGTTGTTATTGTTGTTGTTATTGTTGTTGTTGTTGTTATTGTTGTTGTTGTTGTTATTGTTGTTGGTGTTATTGTTGTTGTTGTTGTTGCTATTATTATTGTTGCTGTTGTTATTTTTATTTTCAATATTATTTTTATTATTAGTATTATTATTATTATTATTATTATTATTATTATTATTATTATTGTACTAACTCACTCAACGTGACTCATGGTTCCTATACAGAAGCCGTCACAAGATGGCTTCAACCCGCTCTCTCTCCTTTACAGACCAAGCGCTCTAACAAAGCGGCTACCGTGACCTCAGTGGGTACAGACGATCGGCAATCAGCCAAGTGCGTGCGAATCGAGGTCCACCTCCCGAAGGTGGCTTGCTTGCATGTATGTATGTCAGGGATTTAAATCTCATGGCTACCATGGACAGAGGGACCTTAACCGGGGAGTGGTGTTGACAGACCTAACCCGTCACACCCTCAGACGCACGGCCATAGCAGCAGCAAGAGGAGGAGGGGAGAAGCTGCCACCGACCGTTGTTTAGACAACAGTACCTTGGCAAGATGCCAGACCCCATGTACTGATGTATATACACAGGCAATTTAAGTAATATATAACATTATATATACACACACACACACACATATATATATACAGATGCATAATGTTGATGTATATACATGCATATATATGTATATATATATGTATCTAGAGATCAGGTTGTATACCTCAATGGGTCGTACCCTGCTTGTGCCTTCAGAGGAGGTATTTAAGTCTTCCACGCAGAACTGACAGGAAACTAAAGCTACGGTTGGTTCTACTGTTAGAACAATGAAGACCAACTGTTATTTCGGCCTACATAGAGGTTGATTCTGTAGAAGACTTTGTAAGACAGTTAGGGACAGATGGTAGTAGATCGGCATCCGTTCATAGGGATCTTATCTGAAAGGTAGGCTACTGTACGTAGGTGTAGAAGAACTTATATATATGACAGTTGATTTATGAGTTAAGTTGTTACGAAGCGAATTACTGATTTGATTTTCGGATTGTTCCAAGATACCAGGTAGGTTGGAAATCGTTTGCTAGCGAATTCAGAAAGTATTTGTAAAATCCGGCGCAATTTCTATATCGCTATCATAATAGCTAATATTATCGATTATCGTCACCAATCTCACCATCGCTATCATAAAATTAACAATCTAGTCAACAAGCGTAGGGCACACACTTTATCACGAGTGCTGCATGGTGTCAAGACTACATTGTTTGCATTAGTTTTTGGTCCCAGGTTAAATAGCGTGAAGGTATATTAATGCAGTGGATACCAGATATTACCATCCATCGCAGTTGTCACTCAACCTTTCCTCATTAATTAATGTATGTTTGTATGTTATATTTGACATTGTATAGCTCCTACAGAGTAATATTGCACTTAGAGCCATCGGTGCTTCATGTTTGTTCTACCTCGGTACTATGAAAGCGGTGCCACTAATTATTGTCTTCGGACAATTTTATATCTTTCCGGTGGATTAAATTTAGCTGGAATTAAAAATGAAGGCTTTAATCAGAGCGACTACAGTTTCACTCTTAAGGGCAAGGTGGTTCAGCACATGAAATAAAATAATGATTATACATGTTGCACTGGTAATTTTAAGTTGTATTAGCTCCTGGTCGGCATATCATCATCGTCATCGTCAACACCATCGTCGTCTTCATCGTCGTCGTCGTCATCATCATCATTTAAAAAAATTATTTCTATTATTATTATTATTTTGCCCTGAGGTACTACTTCGTTCCCCAGGGACCTAGAAGCAAATAAGACATTTAAGTCAATTGAATGGAGGATCGGACCTCGTCTTCTGGGATCAAAGGAAAGACACCCTTAGGCCTAAAGGCCACAAGACAGACTGTGGCGCTGGATGCATATCAACAAGCGTTGGTAAAGAAATATCGCTTCTTGCTTATCATCAGTGATGGAGGAAATACGACCGCCAATCTCGTTGATAAAATCAGTTGTGGATGAATTCATGGGGCACCTGGTCTCAATGACCACGTCTTCCTTCCTGTGGTCATGGGTTCGATAAATCCATCTGCAATCGGATCTCAAATGCCAGTGGTGCGAAGTGATATGTATAATAATAAGGACGATCAGTGGTGGAGTAACCGCGTCGTGTAAGGCTCCTACAGCTCACGTCATTATAACAGCATGTCTGGATACTCGACCAAGTTCAGACGGCAGAGTACGTGCGAACAGCCCACAGTTAAAAGCGATACGCCACGGACGGGGGTGGGGGGTGGCCACAATGCCTTGCCCCGAGGTTAGGGCAAAGACTGATTCTCACAGTTTCATCGCCCAATCACACCACAGGTCGACGAGGTCGTCATTGGGAGAGTAAAGAGAACGTCTAGGTGAAGGTATGACGGCTCTACACTTTGAACTGAAAATTTGGCTATTCGTCCAAAAATGCTGTTCTAATCTTCGTATTGTGTGTATTATTTTTATTGGAATGTACATTGACCGTCGTCGAGGATTGGATGCTTGCAGTAGAAGCTTGAAAGAGCAGAAAACGCCTGAGAGGATATCAGGTGCAGGGATGTGGTCTCGAGACCGCGGTCTTGGTCTCGATACGGTCTCGAGCCCGGAAAACTCCGGTCTTGGTCTCGAATGCATCGGTCTTGGACTTGGTCTTTGAACTCTCGGTCTTGGTCTCGGTCTTGGTTTCGAGGTTTTGGTCTCGTGCCCAACCCTGACAGGTAGTAAATAATTCTCCGTTTCTACACCCGGAAAAGAGGCCTGGAACCATTCCTTATCAAATTAAAGAAAACTTTTCACGCCGGGCAGAACCATATGGGCTGCATCGTATTGTTCTCCTCCCTTTCCCTCATTACATATCAGACTTTCACTCTAAATTAATGTTTCATCCGTTCATGACTTTCTATCTAGAACCAGCGTTGGGCACGAGACCAAAACCTCGAGACCAAGACCGAGAGGTTCAAGACCAGGACCAAGACCGCGGTCTCGAGTCAACATCCCTGTCTAGAACTGTCCTGTCCTTCACCTTTTAGCCTTCCTCGTTCTATTAGAAATCTACCTCAGCACCTCGCCTGCATCCTTCTGTATCTGTGGTTTTCAAGTGACCAGACTAGGAGCTCCAATTGATATCTCTGGACACGACGAAGCTGTTATGTCTTTGACAACGGTTGAATCATCCGTATTAGGCGAACCATTTGTAGGCTAAGATTGGATTTTAGCGTAGCTAGTTCACTAATGACTAAATGAAACTCCAAGCTTTTATGGGACTTGGCAGATTCCTAAGGTATAATAGTTCTGCATCGATTTATTCTTTATTGTTTTAAACCAATTTTTGTATGATATGATTTGAATTTTTCTTTGCTGATTTGACTATTTTTTAAATTATAAGCTGGAGTTGGTGTTGATTTCCGTAGACAATGCACAGTTCTTAGTAGTGTTTGTTTTCGGCTTAACGACACTGTGTGATAACAAAGATCATCAGCGTCGCACTCCTCCTTCATCCGGGCTTGGGACTGGCACTGTAATAGTATAACACGAACAAGGGTAGAATTTCAGTTCTGAGTAACTTTTTGTATCTCTTATATATAATTCAGCCGATTGTGGGAAGGTTGGGAGGTTATTATTTCATTCCATGCAGGTGGTGGTTATAAAGAGGAACAAGAGCCTGTATCGTATATATTCGCGCAAATATCATGTAGGCCTAATGGCGAGCGCTTTCGTTCGAAATAATTTAAATTGTAGCAATTCTCTGGAAAGTTAGTATTGAGTAAAGCTACAGATTTGAATAGCAAAACGCTATTCATGTATAGGAGCGTTATGCTTTCAGATTATAAAGAGTGTAAGGTGCGAATTTACACTGTAGAGAATAGAAACTGCGCTCAACAGTTGAATGTCTATCAATATAATATAGGATATCAGTCTACACAGTTCAGTCCGGGCCTCAACTGGAAGATAACATGAAATGTTCGGTTCAAAGTGGGCATGCATCGCTTTTGTAAACACACATTGGGCTAGATTATGCTATCACCAAAAGGGTGGCGGGTCGAGGTTATCCGTGTAGAGACGCGAAGCAGAGGGCCCTGTACGATATAATCTGAGCTCGCTTATAACTTTGGCGCCTCGTATCTATATGCAGGCGTCGGCCATGCAATAACTCTTATGTTATGATATAGATATTGATCGTTCACATGTTGTTTAAATGGCATCTAACGTAATCATCGTCAACGAAATGCAGACGATCTGTTCACGTGTCTCTATACTGGGGCGCGGAGATGGCAGAATGGCAACACGCTTGCACAAATACCACAAGGACTTCGATTCGATATAGACTATATTATGCGCATGCCTCTGAAGGTTGGCTCAACCTTAAACTCCCTAGAAGGCGACTGTACAGTGAGTAGTAGGACAGATGGACGCCATGCAGGTTGCCATGCAGTTAAATTCCTGTTAAACTGGTTATCATCTGTTACCACCATTTCGTGTAATCATGCAGGGTACTTGTCAGTTTTGTATTACTAAAGGAATAAAATTTATTGACTTTGAATCTGTAGGTGTCAACGCTCTGAGAGATGGGAACACAAAGAGACGCTGAGGAAGCGAACGAAAGTCACAGCTGTGGAACGGTAAGGGCAGAACACACTGATGATGATGACGATGATGATGATGACGATGATGATGATGACGATGGCGGTGGTGGTGCTGGCGGTGGTGCTGATGGTGGTGGCGGTGGTGCTGGTGGTAGTGGTGACGTTGGTGTCGGTGCTGGTGTCGGAGGCGGCGAAGACGACGACGATGACCAGGAAGAAGAGAATGATGAAATGTACGATGATGATGATGAAGAAGAGGTAGAGGAAGTGACGGATAGGAGGAAACTCGGTCGTGCCATTGATAATGAGGACGAAAGGGAGTAAGAGAAGGAGGAGATAGAAGAGGAAGAGAAAGAAGAGTAAGAGAAGTTGGAGGAGGAGATGGAGGAGGAAGAGAAGGAAGAGTAAGAGAAGTAGGAGGAGGAGATGGAGGAGACGGATGAACCGGATCATGACGATGATGATGATGATGATGAGGAGGAGGAGGAGGAGGAGGAGGAGGAGGAGGAGGAGTTGGTGACAGATGGTGAGACGCCATGTATGCTAAGTGGAGTATAGTACAATGTAAAAATTATTTAGATTTCTGTGTCAGTTCACCGTACGTCGATTGTTGATAGCGTCTGTTATGGTATCCTATGGGACCCCTCCTCTCATGCTCATCTTCATGCCGATTTCGTAAACAGAACCTTTGATCTACCTCTGTAAGGGCCTAAGGATCACACGCCTTGCAGTCAATGCCGTTGCATTTACTAGCAAATACAAAAGGACATCAGTAGGATTGATTTAAGATAATATAGTTAGGAGGAAGGATATGTACATGTATGCAAGCAGACGAACATGTAAAAGTACTTGGACATGCAGACAAACCGGTGACGCTGTACTAATTTGTAGGCACTTCAGTCTTATAACATTACGTGATGTGTCTTGTCTTGTCTTCAACCTTCCTCAGTTTTGGCTGCATAATAGACCACTCTGCCCAGCTGTTCGTGTTCCTGGTATCTTGTAATAATTGGGTGATTTGAAGGAGCCTAAATCTTGCTGTTCTGCGTAATTGAATCAGTGAATCACACTTACGGTGCTAACGCAAATCTAGATCTTAATATTATTCTCAAAATTTAAAAGGCGCTACTTAGAAACCAGTGCATGTCATTTGTAGCAAGTAGAGGCTCTAGTCTAGCCGTGACTCATCTATTTGCCAGGCTGTTGTTTCGCACACTGAGGCTGAAGGATTTGTTAGACAGAGAGAGGAAGAGAGAGAAAGAGAAAGGGAGAGAGAGAGAGAGGGAGAGAGAGAGAGAGAGAGAGAGAGAGAGAGAGAGAGAGATGCTGGGAAGGAGGTTTCTCTCTGGACAATAAAGATCTGAAATTCGAGAGTTGGATGAGTCTTTGTAGGTGGGTGGTGGCTAGATTTGCAGGCAGTAGATCGTAGACAGTGTGATATATGGATCACTTAGAGAATTTGAGAAGTGCCTAGACCGCGAGTTTTAAGGCAACCGTTATTAATTTTTATCTTATCCTCGATATATTAAAGTAGGTGGTCAGCCCTCCTCTTGGACGGCCCATGTGCGGTCAGTTTATTCATGTAGCAGAGTTCCTATATAGGCCTAGGGTTGAAAATAGAGCCAAACTGTTCGCACAGAGTTCAACACTGATGAAGTCTGAAATCCCAACCTGATCACTAGATTCCGTTGCACCTCAATACTCAACACAAAACATTTTGACCAACAGACAAACGGACAAACTGAAAGCTATACAGGCGAACATCACCCGAAGTCACATTGGTGAAGAATCGATTGTTTTATCAGTGAATGGGACGGATCCTGGTATGAGGGGCAGATTTCAGTAGCAAGCGGTGACTCTTCTGTCTGCCAGCTGACCCACTGGCACCGACCTACTTTAATTCCGTCTGCCTGTTTTTTGTAGTTTCAATCGAATATTATATAGCGCCACTTCACGACAGCATTAGCACTCGTTAAAGAGCTCAACTCTCGTTAATTAGCTTGGCTTTCGAGTGGCGCTTTAGAAGTTTGGATTTTACGATTACGATCAGTTTTCTTCTGTGTCTGAAATCTCTTTCGATTACTATCGATGCGGCCAATTGCATTTAAGATCACCTTAAGCGCTAGTTTAACAGACGTTTTGCTTTATGTTGTCAGTAGTCTATAGGCTAGGATCATCAGCGTCGCCCCTCCTATAGATCCTATAATTGGATGGGCCTATTAAAAGCTCCATCGTTTCTCCTGCTATTCACAAGTGATGATTTATTAAAGGGTCTTAATACTATGTATGCACACTTCGTCCCTTCCTAGACCGCGGGGGAGGGGGACGGTGGTGGCTAGTAGAATATAATATAATATAATATAATATAATAGAATAGTTGCGGCTGTCAGCTGAATCTCTTTGCTTCCGCGAATCAAACGAATTTGCATTTTATTTATTTGCTTAAGCTTTGCCCTTCAGTCGAATGATCCTTTTACACTGCCACCCACGTATTTATACATTATTTTCATCTTTGTATACATGTATGTATCTGTGTACGTGTGCATTGTATCGTGTATTTGTGTCTGTATGTATTGTATATATTAATGTCGCGGTTTACACTCTCGCCACTCCTTCTTCTTGATGACGAGAGTATCCGCTGGTTCTTTCCTCTATCACCAAGCTCAGCAACACGACTCACTTGATGGTTTTAATATGTATATTTAATTAAATATATACACACCATTCATCCTATCTACACTTAGTGGAGTTATTAGTATCCTTTTGAAATATTTCCCTGGTTTACGTTGGAGACGGGTTCCCAACTACGTTGAACACCCTTATCGTCAAAATCGACCTAGTATCTCCACCAGTTCCGAAACAGGTCCCCATTTCCTTGCTTGCTACGCTATATGAATCCTTCTAGAGGCGATTTCCTTCGCCATCCCAAACGCAAAACTCGTATCTCTATTGGACGACAGGTCACTTGCAGAAACTATTACTAAACCCTGGTTGGTCGGGTCTTGACGTCCCTAGCGTAACGTCAGATTCCTAGGGGCGTCCAGTTACTGTTTGACTAGTGGCTGTTATGTAATAAAGCTGGGCCTTATCAGCGTCATTGAATTCCATTACTACAGTTATACTGCCTAACAGATTGCGCCGTTCGTATCGGAATTGTCCCCTATTCATGATCCGTGTCAACCAGCCGGTCCAGGCCAAATCTTCAACTGATTCATGAGTTTCTTGTATGTGGGTCGTAGAGATGGAAGGAGTAGGCGTCCCTCGAGGTTTCGGGTTTTGCTGCTTGACACTCCGTTGATATTTGCATATTCCTTGGTATCTGTATTGAGGCCTTCTGCTTCAGGCGAAGCCCATTGATGTCTCCCATCTCAAGTGTCATGGTAGACATTCTCATCCGTAGTCCTCCAACGCTTCTGCTGTCGATCGATGACTTTTATATAGCACCATCGTCCAGAGTGACGCGCGTCACAAAGGGCGTAATCAAATTTCAGATTAAAAATAAATTCATAAAAAATAAATATATATATATATTTCCGACCTATGATTATTTCTTACAAATATTACCATGCGGCCATGACAGTTACTGTTTGACTAGCGGTTGTATGGCTGAGCCTCGTCAGTGTCATAGACGAGTAACAGGTCCCAGGGATCAAATTTCATTATTATCGTTATACCGCCTAGTGGGTTGCGCCATTCGTATCGGAATTGTCCCCTATTCATGATCCGTGTCAACCAGCCGGTCAAGACCACATTCTTCAACTGATTCATGCATTTCTTGTCTGTGGGTCGTAGAGATGGAAGAGTTAGGCGTCTGCCTCGAGGTGTCGGGTTTCGTTGCTTGACACTTCGTTGATATTTGCATATTTCTCGCCGTCTGTTTTGAGGCCGTCTGCCTTCGGTGAAACCCAATTGAATCTCCTTCTTGGGTTTCAGGTAGACAACTTCATTCGTAGTCCTCCCACTCCTCTGCTGTCGGACGATGACTTTTATATAGCGCCAGAATTTCGCGCATGACAGTTAAGTTACGTAGGTATGTAAGTACGTGTGCATGCATCTGAATATTTGTGAATCACGTTTTAAGACAACGATGATGATGACGATGATGATGATGATGATGATGATGATGATGATGATGACGACTACGATGATGATGATGAAGATGACAATGGTGATGATGAAGATGATGATGAGATGCATTATTCCTATAATTATCAGAAGTTCGTGAGATGGCTTCGTGAGAATCTGCTGCTGGTGCTGACGTTGGCTGGAGTTCTGCTGGGCGCCATCATTGGATTCACCGTCAGACCGTTCCATCCGTCGGTAGAGGTCGTCATGTTCATTTCTTTTCCAGGAGATGTGCTCATGAGGATACTCAAGATGCTCATTCTGCCGCTCATCGTATCTAGTCTCATCGCAGGTACGCAGTAGTAGCTTCAGGTAACACAGATCGTCAGTGTCGCCTCTCCTTTTCTCAGGCTTGGGACTGGCGCTGTCAGAGTGCGAACAGTGGAGGAATCATCTCCATTTCGTCCAAGTCTGTCGTATTTTATTCTCCGCTGTCTGGTTCGAATCAATCTCAGGCCACTGCGTAGGGCGACCCTGGATATGTTGCTCACCCATAATATATCTGTGAATAGGGCAACGGGAAGCCACCCCACTCAATGGACACGCCTCTGAGAGAGAGCTCATCGTCGTCGTCGTCGTCATCATCATCATCATCATGCTGTTATGCATTCATTGAGCGAAACCATCGACTGAATGCGCAACTGATTTCGTTCATTGTACCCACAATAATACGTAGCCTATAAGATATCGAACTCTTCACGTGATAAGCAGGACGGTCTAATCAATGTTGCGGTCCAGAAACTCACTATAGGGTATGCACTAGCAACGATTGATACTATATTTAAGAAACCTTTTGAATTAAACTTTCATTCAGTTCGGAATCATCCTTATCATCATCGTCACTAAGATCTTCATAATAATCATCATCGTCAATATCATAACCAGTGCTGGACCCACAGCGTGGAACGGCCTCTCTCCGGTCATCTACTCCCTTCCTAGGGTACCCTGGCCTCTCTTCGGTCATCCACTCCCTTCCTAGGGTACCCTCTGATACATTTCATCGATACCTCATGACTGTTCTTTTTGTTCGGGCCTGAATCGGGAGCGCCTCTGAGTAGTAGTCTAGAAGGGGCGCTATATTAAATTCATATAAATTTGAATTCATTTCATCACCCTCTTTTTCATCAGTAGGGGCCTATCATCACCATCAACATCAGCGTCGGCATCAGAAGTTATTGGCATGGTCCCATTTAGATTATGCTCAACGTAATCGTAATCGTGATCGTATTCGTAGTGGCTAGACTTCAAATCCAAAGCGTCATTTGAAAGCCTGGCGCAGCGCCTTAGCTTATTCGCAAGCGCTTCGTAGAATCAGAAGGGTAGTCAGAGAGAGGTAAGAGTCCAGAGAGAGGTAAGAGTCCAGAGGGAGTAAGAGTCCGGTTTCCAAAGGGTTAGAGTAACCTATAATTATTTTACCGTAATTTTTTATCCTAAAACTCACCGGTTGGGCTGATTCCAATTAGCCCAGATCATTCAGCCCAGATCCAATATTCAGTTAGGTTGGAAATCGTTGCTACCGGAGGTTCTGCGAGGTCTGCTGGTGCCGCGATTCCTTGCATCAGCACGAGCCAATCACATCTGCTTCTGTCTATCGCTAAGTTGCTAACTTAATGTGGTGTGGATAAATGTATAGGTCTCTCACAGCTGGACGCCGCGGCTTGTGGTCGTATGGGAGCCAGGGCATTGTCCTACTATTTCGTGACGACCATTGTCGCCGTCATCATCGGTATAAGCTGCGTGCTGGCTATTCACCCTGGAAATCCCCACATCAAGGGAGAGCTTGGTGAAGGGCGCGAAAGCATCAGAATCACGACGCTAGACGCCTTTCTTGACCTAATCAAGTAACAGTTTATTATCTGTCGTAATCGTTATCGTAATCTGCAGACTTTTAACATGCCACTCGAAAGTCAAGCACAGGGCACCAGCTTATTCAAAAGCGATGAGGGAGGTCATAGTCGGTAGATATGTACTTAATATGGATAGGAGGCTGGGTCAATCCTTTGAGAAGAGAAAAAGTTACAGCTAACTGGGATCCGTTGAGGATTTGGTCCCAGTAAAAGCCACATAAGTGCTTAGTAGGCCTGATTACGATGTTCTACACGGTAGAGGCGATAGTTGCAGTCCCCATCTCTTGTGACGATAAAACTATAACAATATAAGCTATAGTGTTGGATAAGCAGGATTTTATCATTATTCCTTAGAATTGGCATTAGTTTATTATTATGTTCAGCATTAGAATTAAGAACGTTATAGTTACTAATTAATGAAAATTAGAATTAGTTGATGACGTAGAATATAAGGCGACATAAGACTCTGGCTTTCTAGTTTGTCATAGTCCAAACAAGCAATTGTTGAAATGTCCGTGGTATTCATCCGACATTTAAAGCTATCTGTTTGCTATTCTATTCACCATGTTGTCATACGAGATAAGAGTTGCACTTTGCAAGTAGCATAAGTTCTAAAATAGTGTTTGTTCTGGAATAGCTGCCAAGGTGCAGTCATGAAGCGAATTAAGATATTAGAACTAGAATTATACAGGTTTTAATTAGAATAATAGGAAAGTGTGGTACTTAACATTAGCGAATGAGCTAATCAATAAATTGACTATAAATAATCATCAATTAATTAGTTGTCCATTACTGTCAGGATAGTCAGTTATTTCGACATAGTCGTTTTTGCGGCCTTACATAGTCCTTCGCTAAAAAATCCGTTCTTTGTTCCTAAATTCTGTGTTTCTTGCCTGGACAGCAACATGTTCCCAGAGAACCTGGTTCAAGCGTGCTTCCAACAGCAGAAGACCACCTACAAAACTACAACCGTCTTCACCAATTCAACGCTGTTACTGCCACTCCTTCAAGACAACATGACCATGGACGATCTAATTAACTCCAGTCTAGTCGTCGATCCAGTGAACTTGAGTCTACGCAACGATTCAATGAACTCTAGTCTTGTGGACATTTTGCCAGCGTCGCAACCAGTCAAAGTATACACGAGAGAAGTGGTCTACGAGGACGGAATTAACGTCTTGGGTTCGATTCTTTGTACAATCTTAACAAGGTCTAGTCTGCTTGTTTTGTTTTCGATTACGATGTTGTGTAACTTTGTCATGAAGAAATCGTGGACATCCAGCGCTATATAAATACGGGGTTATACGCGTAGATATCTATAACGCCATCATAATCTTTAAACGGCGCCTTCGTTCTGTCACACAGGCCTGATCATCTTCTGCATAACGTTCGGAATCTTCATCGGGAAGATGGGTGAGAAGGCGAAGATCATGTGCGACTTCTTCCTCGTTCTAAACGAAATCGTCATGAAGATCGTCGGTGTCGTCATGTGGTAGGTAGGGCCCCATGGTTTATGCGAGTATGCGATTTCGCATTTTTTCGCATAAATTGGCGGTTTTCGCATAAACTCCTGAATGGAAAGTTTTCGCAAATTATTGCATGAAGTTCGGAAATTTCAGTCAGTGTCAACTATAATACCGAACACAGACGATGTAATTGTTGATTGTAGGTCCCGTGGTTTATGCGATTATGCGATTTTTCGCATAATTTACCAAATATTTTCGTATAGTCCACGGGGACCAAGTGGTAGGTGCCTTCCTGAACAGATTGATCATGCCATCGATTAACATCTGTTGATTGGCTAACTGTGGGACCCTCAGTGTGAAATGGGCGTGCACTGAAACTGCTCTTGTTTCATCGAAGCAACGTGCCCATATTTTATAAGTTGCTCAAATATCTATTCTTTAGCCGGGAACAATTCAAAGTAGGCTTCTCGATAGGGCGCCATGTAAATTCTCAAAATGAATGTATGGTGGTTGAATGATGCGTGAAACTGATTGATTTGTACCGAGGCGGCGATCTCGTTTGACAGGTGGGGGTACACCCAATGAGAGGGGAAGGAAATGTGGGGTGACACCACGTATAACTTGTCCCCTCTCTGAAAAAGTTGGGAGATTTATCCCCCTCCGACCCCCGGGATCGCCGCCTCTGGATTTGTTTATCAGGTGATTGGTTGAGGTTGATTGGTCGATTAGATCAGAAGCCGGTTAAGCTTTTGTAACGTTGATCAATATTGTAGATTTAAGTTGTATTTGACATTTGGCCTGCATCAAATAATAATGGCCACTATTTGCAGATACTAATGGTTGGAATGTACTGTTATTTCCAGGTATTCACCCTTTGGCATAATGTGTTTGATCGCTGGTAAGATTATCAGTCTTCCGGATCTGGCCAAAACAGCTGAACAACTCGGATTGTATATGGTGACCGTCATTTTGGGTCTCGTCATTCACACGTTTTGCACTCTCTTCTTACTCTACTTCATCATCACTCGCAAGAACCCTTTCCTCTTCTTCCGGGGAATTCTCCAGGCGTGGGTGACAGCCGTAGCCACCGCATCCAGGTACGAATACATGCGTCTCAAACATTGTGGAAATACGCTACAAGTGTTTTGCAAATACGTCATTCATTCATTTATTCTGAGCACTTATATAGCGCCCCATGAAATCCTACTCGCCATAGCGTTCCGCCAAGCCACGACTGAAGACGAAAGACAGGATCATAATAATTCGTTTAATTTAAAATTGATAAACCGCAGTATGATTACAAGCCCGGTATAAACGAATGATGAGAAGCTATTACAGGAGTAAGATTTAACCGTCTTTAGCCATGCAAGGCGCCTCTTACGTTATGTATCTCATTTTAACAAACGCCGCCGCTAATCGAAAGAAGGATTAGTCTTATTGGCCTCTGGTTTTTATGCAGGGTATTTATTTTCTAAGGGTATTGGCCCGTGTCTATAATTTTATTCATCGGGCAGTTAATGCCAGGGAGTTCTAGAGCTGATGTCTTGAAACAGAGATGATCATCCTCTTCCTGTTGTGTAGCACTGCCACCCTTCCAGTGACCTTCCGATGTTTGGAGGAGAACCTTGGAATCGATCGACGGGTCACTCGGTTCGTCCTTCCAGTCGGAGCGACGGTCAACATGGATGGAACGGCGCTATATGAAGCGGTCGCCGCCATCTTCATCGCTCAGATGAACGGAATTGACCTTTCCCCCGGACAGATCATCACAGTCAGGTCAGACAATGATCCGTGTCCTCTATATCGACCTATTTCAGTTGGCATGACATACCTTGACTTAGGATATGCAGAACAAGTCATACTGTGCCAAAACAAAACACAACACGCATAGAACATATAGTCGCAATACATAGCGTAGCATAATATTGTATACAGAACAGAACATGACATAACATGAGAATAACATGACATGACATAACATGACATAACATCAAATGTGTTTCAAGTGTCTCGAAAAAGATTTCGTCTGTGATGGGTCTTCCAAATGGACGCCGATCAAAATATGCTGTACTTGATTTCTTACGTACTTACTTATTTTAAGCTGTAGTCCTGTTTTGAAGTGCCATTGACAAAATTTGCACTGCCTGACATAAGTCATTAGATGAGACTTAATCAATTCAATAAGTGTGTTACTCAATAGCCTAATAACTTAATTACTCGTTCGCTTAATTAATACACGTTGCAGATTTATACTACTTTGAGCAGTTGTTATCGAGTTCTGTAGTCTCGGGGTGTGCGATGCATGGTCTAGTGGTTAGCGTGCTGGGCTATCAATCGAGCGATCAGAGGCTCAAATCTTCGCCAGGGTAGTAATTTGTGTTGAGATAATTATATGCTCAACCCACACACTTAGTCAACTCAGCTATTATAAGTACGCTGACTGTATGTACACCGTCGGTGGGAAGATGAGACGGCGAGGGAGATGAGTGGATATACGCCATCATTTGCCGAGGCTAAGGAAATGATGCCGCTGGTACTTTATACCCATGGATGCTTCTCATGCTGGATTAGGGGACTAGGCCTACTACTACTATCCTCCTTATTCTGTTGTAGTCTGACGGCGACCCTAGCGAGCGTTGGTGCAGCGAGTGTTCCAAGCGCAGGTCTCGTCACGATGATCCTAGTTCTGACGGCTGTTGGATTACCAACGCAAGACATCAGCCTCATCGTAGCCGTTGACTGGTTGCTGTGAGTTGCTGTAATTGTATTTGCAAGTTTATATAGCCCCACTTCTCTTTCTTTTTCAACTTCAACCTCTTTCTGTTTTCCTGCTTCGTCTCCATCTCAATCTCCGTCTCCTCCTTTTTTATTGCTGTTATTGTAGTTGTATTTGTTGTATTTATTGAAGTTGTTGTTCGTCTTCTTCTTATTCATCATTATCATCATCTTATTCTTCATCTTCTTCTTCTTCCGTTTCTTTACCATTGGGTAGGTTCATACGTCTAATACGTCGCCATTCATTTCACTGTGTTGTCCTCTCTTTCATCCTCCAGTAACCCTCTTTCATCGTCCAATGTGCCTAGTGGTTGATTTGATTGCTGCGACAGGGATCGAATCCGGACGTCAGTCAACGTGATTGGCGATTCCTTTGGCGCTGGGCTTGTCTATCACCTGAGCAAGGCAGAGTTAGAGGCTCAGAGCACCAACGACGGTGATGACGAAGGACTCAAGGGCAAGACCAAGGACATCGAGGAGGGACTTCCGGTCTACGACCTTCACGCTGATACGACTGAAAACGGTAAGTGATGGTTATAACGACTGCCAGCTGTGTGTCTGTTAAGTTAAAAGGTGTTGATATATGTACGGGCCTTATAGAGCGCTGTTTAAATTGCTGAATAGACTGAAGTAGCGGAATTTCTAGTGAGAAAACCTTTTAGATTTAATAATAAATATTCGTTTATTGATATACATGGAATGTCAAACCGCAAAGCATTGCAATATGTTAGTTGTCTAGTACCATTGTGTAATTCAATCGAGTTTCAGTGCATCAGCACTTTGAGAGGATCATAAATTTCCCAATATAGATGATCACACGGCGGCATGTGCATATACAGGAAGCATACATGAATACATACATGCATGCATACGCACACACTCACATTAAATACATGCATTCACACATACCATGTACATACGATTTATTGGTCATATTTTTAAATATGCCCCAGTCACTTCCTGCATACGAGATGTCTTGCACTGGCTTCCTGTCTCGCAGCGCATATCTTACAGGATAGGCGCGCTTGTTTGATAGTTTTGTCTCAGATGTAGTGCACCCTACTACTTAAGTAATCTCTGTTTTCTCGTTTCTGACTTAGACGTCCATTGAGCTTGCGCTCTTCGGCTAGATAGTAGCTAAGGGAAGCTAAGGGGAAGCTAATGGGAGAGCTAAGGGTTCTAAGGAAAATCCAAGCTGAAGCTATGGGACGCTAAGGGTAAGCCAAGGGGAAGCTATACGGGGGCGCTAATGGGAAGGTGAGGGAAAGCCAAGGAGAAGCTAATGGGTGCTAAAGGAGAGCTAAGGGAGAGCTAAGGGTGAGCTAAGGGGAAGCTCCGGATCCATTGGGTCCGCTTTTCGGTCAGATAGCATCGAACTTTCTCGGTCGTTGGCCCCTCCACTTGGAATGAACTCACGGTTGAATTAAGTATACTACCCTGGAACATTTCTGTGGCTTTCGATCAAATCCTTTCACTTCGGCCACGACTGGGCTGGGAGCACCTCTGAGTAGATGTCTCGGAAAGGCGCTATATAAATTTCCGAGATGAAAGAATGAATAAGTACATACACGTTTATACATAGACATATGTGTTTCTTCTCATTCTCTAATCGGGTAATCTGTGGTTTCCTTTGCAGGTAAGGGGATCGATATGGTTTAAGAAGCTGTTCTGGTCATCAAATTCACCGTCAGCCAAATTGTAGACCTTCCACATCTCTCCGGTAGCATTGGATTTAAGAGCACACAGAGCAATTGACCGCCTGTATGACCGTTGACTGATTGGCAAACTTGACTGACTGACTGACCGACCAACCAAACGACCGACCGGCCGACCGACCGAATGACCGACCGATCGAAAGACTGACCGACCGACCGACCGAATGACCGACCGACCGGCCGATCGACCAAACGACCGAACGAGCGACCGACCGACCGAACGACCGACCGACCGACACACTGGTTATGACAACTGTCAGATCAACCAATGGTCATGGCAAAAGAAGCAATGAAGGACTACGAATGTCGCATCTGGAAAACCAGGAATGATGATGATGATGATGATGATGATGGCGACTTTAGGCTTTAGAAGTAGGCCTAGGTGAAAACGACCGTCACTTAATTCGAGCGGAAGTGATTCCGAGCTTAGAAGACATCCTACGAATACTTGACAGTTTCTGGCTAATTTTGAATAATAATCACATGGCTAAAGCTTCTTAATAGGATAGAAAAATCAGACTAACTCTGGTAAAACAGGACAAAGGGTCTCCGTGTATCAGATCCACTTTTGCAAATTCGTTGAAATCTACTTAGCAGATTATAAGAAAATAATTTGCTAATTTGTTGGTGTCTCTATAATCGCCTAACCCTTTAACGTTCTTAACATAAACTTCATCAATCACTATCGTCCACACAAACTCTGACATCGTATCCAATCTTTAGATTTATATAACAACTCTCGCGGAGTAACATCGTCTTAGCTGTTCTCACATCAGCCTATTCCACCAACTGGTGACATTTAGGCTACGCTATTCGACATTATAATGCTTAAATAATTATTAGCAGTTTGCGTTACTGTGTAGTGTCAGTCCCAGGACTGGAGAAAAGAGAAGGGCGACGCTAAGGATCTTTATTAGGGCCTAAGACATATTTTCTTTCAACACAAACTGGCCAACACTCAATGGTGATGAGCTCTAAGAGCATCTAATGCTCGCAAGGAGAGTTTTCACGAGATTCATATGAGGAGAGGGATCCTACCAAAATATTCATTTATACCATCATCATTATCGTCATAACATCCTCCTCATCATCACCAATACCATTACCAGCAGCAACACCAGTACCACCACCACCGCTACTAACGATAACATCACCACCAATACCAACACCATCATCGTCGTCGTCATCATCATCTACACCACCCTAGTAGTCGTTTTGGTCGCATGCGTAATAGCAGAGTCGTCGTCATGAAAATAATCTTCATCGACAATCGTGATCAGAGATGGTACCTACATCGTCAACATTATCCATTTTATCACCCAATTTTATCGCCGCCGTATTTACAGTAGTTTGATCGTTATTAACATCCAGGGCCAGATCAGCCAACAGGGCGACCTGTCACCTGGGCTAAAATATTATATATTATATCAGTGGGCCCGTACCTTGGAGATATGCTAATCTTAATCATTTGTCTAAAAACGTGCATTTCGAGACACGCATTGTCTCGAAAGATGTGTCTATGTTGCACAGACACATCTTTGTTGTAATCGTCTTCATTCTCCTTTTTCGCCTTATCATCATCGTTACCGTCATCAAGAACAACATGATGACAACATCGTCATCATAACGCATATGTAGGCCTATACATGTATTGTATACATGTATAGGCCTATGTAAGCTATATAGTGGCCTTCGTAATCTTCATCTTCTTCGGCGCTCATTTTCAGCGTGATTATCATCATCACAAAACAACAAAACAGATTTTTTTCAGTTAATTTAGTTTAATTCAAATTAATTTCAACACATTTCCCTTCAGTTCTATTCAGTTCAGCTCTATACACTTCACTTTACTTTGTGGCATATTATTTTATTTTATTTTCAGCTGAGGCAAGTCCAGTCCAGCTCTGTCAAGCCCCTTAAACCTCAAAAGGACTGCCCAGCCGATCCTGAGCCCATCCCAGCTCTGGACACCCCAGCCATGCCCAGCCTAGCACAACAGCTCATGTCTTTTCGGTTAATTTAATCTAAATCAACCTTATTTAAATAAAGTTCACTTCGGTTCAATCCAGTTCAGCTCTATGCACTTCACTTTATTTTGTGGCATTTTGTACTTATTTTATTTTCAGCTGAGGCAAGACCAGTCCAGCTCTGTCCGGCCCATTATACCTCAGGAGGGCTGCCAAGTCGAGCCTGACATTGACCCCAGATAGGCTGCCCACTTGAGACCTATATGGAGCCCGCGGCCAAATTGACATCGACCCGAGATGGGATGCCCATGTGGGGCCCATATTGGAAGCCCATGTGGGCTTCCCACGTGGGGACCATTTTGAGCCCTCGTAGTCTCATTGCAATCCGGGGTCGAGTGAGGATCAGGCAGGAGGACGATCGGGTAGAGCGGGTTGGCTGGATGGTGAAGAGTTCGCAAAGATATTTGGGCTGGAAATATTGTATGGAGTTATAAGTCAGTGATAAGACTTTGAAGTGAATGCGCTCTGGGATTTTTAGCCAGTGAAGTGGTTTGAGGATTGGAATGATGTGGTTAAGCTTGTTCTGGTGACGGCTCTGGCTAATGAGTTTTGGATTAGTTTTAAACGTTTGATTTGCGTGGCTTCAATGTTGAGGAAGAGGGATTTGCAGTAGTCGAGCTTGGAGTGAACGATGGAGGTGGCAATGGTGGAAGCAGTTTTGAAGTCGAGTATGGGTCGGCTGCGGCGGAGGTCGCGATTCAATTCACATAAGGTGCTGCTCGAAGTCATTCTCATCAACACCAAGATCAAAAAATACACAGCAAGTGCATATAATGGACTGAAAAGAGAAATTGTAACGATTAGTTCAATCACTAATCAATAAATTAGAATTTGCTGTTTGTCGCGAATAAAACATGCAGGAGCGAGATAGGTTTGAGGTGTGATTGGCGAAAGACAGATGAGGATCGAAGGTGACGCCAAGATTTCGGACTGAGGCATTCGAGGTGAAAGAAGGGATGAAGAGTTATTGACTATTGAGTAAGTGAATTGCAAATAGAAATCTAATTAATAAAACCAGGTGTTTTTTGTTAATAAATTCGTTAACGGTTGCAGAAGTAGTGTCACAAATAAACAAAAGGTGGAGGGCTTATTTTATTTGTTTATGGGTGGGTGCCCGGGTGGTTTGACCTCCCTCCCCCTCTCAGTGGGTCGACTATATGTACCTGTATCAAGTTTTTTCTTAGGCTTCGTCGTACCTGTGGAAAATGTACCACATTAGGCAATAAGCTGGTGTCCTGTGCTTGGCTTCTGAGTGGCGCTATGGAAGTGTGGAGAAAACGATTAGTCGGAATGAGTCAGTTTGTTGTAGGAGGGAAGGGTTCCCGCTGTTAGTGCTGTTCTCTATTCACCATTTTTGCTTGATGAATGCAATAGAAGGTGAATGTTTTTAAACTGTGCTTTCTCCTAGCGAATGTGAATGCAGCAGTCCCTGTTCGTTTTCATTCGCATTGCGGCCGCGTCATTTTAACGTTCATTTCACGAAATTCGTCTTATGCGCTTTCTGCCAACTGCTTTATATTCTGTCGCTTTGTCTGTTTCCATGTTTTTGTTTCTCTGTCTTTGTGTTTTGCGTGTATGCATCGAACCACTTTGATCAGACAGTTTTAAGTATTTGACACCGATGCTGGCGTGTGACCATCTTCAACCATCGTTGCCACTCAACCATCATCATCTGCCTCAGGAATCAAGATCTTTCACTCATAGGGCTTTTCACTGAGAACGAATCTGTTCAAGCACTCTTCTCACAACTCAACAACCAATATTATTGACCTGAATGGTGCCCACCTTAACAATCACTTTATTAACCCGCGGCCAACGGTTTCCGGACTCTGACCTGCTTAGGACTAAGTCTACCCATTTGGACAACGCTCAGCTCGTCCTACATCTATGTTGACAACGCAAAGTCTAGCCAATGGAAGGACTATAGTCAACGTTATGGGGTAGTGAGAATCGATCTGGCTTTAACTGCTCTCACGCCGGTGTGTACAGTAGGCCTAATCCGTTGCTCTGTAACAGTCCTCCGACGCAGTGTTGTTTTAATAATGGTTTAATTTTAGTGTTAGTTATGATTATTAGTCTTCATTTTTAGTTTTAGTTTTAGTTACGATTGTTCCTCAATTATAGTTTTGGTTTTAGTTGTAGTTTCTATGTCTCAAATAGAGTTTTAGTTTGTTTTTGTTTTGTAAATTACAGAGTTGTATGGTCTCGAGACAGTGTCTCGGTCTCGAAACAGTTTTTTAGTGCCTCGGTCTCGGAAACCTGCTGTCTCGGTCTCGAGGTAGTGTCTCGAATTTTTAGAAACTGCTTTGAAGTGAAAGTCTTGTTTTGTCTCGAACAAGAGATCCCAATAAGTTTCGCGTTAACTGTCTTAAAATCTTGCGGCAATATAAAAATTATTCTCATTAATTGGTACTATACATGAATACATTCGGCCTATAAGTTTCAAATTGAAATTACGAATAAACCTTATTCCCGAAAACTGATGCATTAGTATTTTTACAGCATTTTTTATAGGATCACTTGTCTTTTACTATCTCGTACTGTCTCGTGCAGTTTTGAGTCTAGTGTCTCGGTCTCGGACCTCACTGTCTCGGTTTCGTCTTGGTCTTGAAGTTTCAAGTCTTGCATACAACACTGCTTTTCTCTGTTTAGCTTTGTGTTGAGTCGTGAGCGCCTCTGATTTGCAAGAGTGGCGATATATATAAATGCTCCATTACAATTACAATTCATTTTACAATTATTTGTTTCTCTATTTCTTCACTCGTCTCGCACTTCTCATGGCGAAGGCGTAATACATTGTAAAGGCGTTTACCGCGCGAGTTGATTATATCGTTACGTCATCAGCGTTATAAATAGCTCTGGACGTCATTGTCTAGCCACAGCATAGATAGCTAAGAATAGAATGGTCGCTAGGTGGCTGATTTACCATTGATTACATAGGTGTAAAAGAAAATTGAGTAGATCTGCGCTTATGTGTGTCTTCTATGATAGATATCTATACTTATAATTGTATTAATTTAAATGCATTCATGTTTTGAAGTAACTCTTCCGTATATGACCGAATTTTAACAGTTATTCATCTCAATTAGATTCGCATCGTTGAAAACTTTTTTTCATAGTTCAGAAAACCACTTATAAGGCACGACGTGAAAGTTTACCCAATACTTGATGGACCAGTTTCGCTAAGATCAAAGCGTTTACTTGTGAGCTTCATACATGATTCGTACGTTCTCCACGGTTACATGACACTGAGGGAGAAATTAAAAACAAAAATTAAACAGCATAAGCCTACGAACTTCGAGGCGTACTGGTTCGTAAGATTCCCTTCCGTGGAATCTCTGTAGTGGGCCTTCAACTGTTGGCTAGAAAGTTAAATGAAAGCTCCGATCAGCCAAAAACACAGGTTGAAGCTTGAACGGTAGCGCTTGACTGTAAGGCAGGGCTGTCTAACACGCGGGTGGATTTTAAGCGGCTCGCTCGGGTTTGCAGAATTAGCAATTTTGTAATGAAGTGAAGACAAGCCACTGACCTATTTTCATGGCTATCCGTTCGCAGTTTGGCTCATCATTTGACAACGTGAACATGTGTCAAACATATATGCGATAATTCATAATGATGATTACGTAAGTAATGCATATTGAAATTGCGACTAGAGTAGCTATTTCTAGTTTTAAAAATTTGGATATAGAGCCTATACCTTTGAGATTATCGATTTAAACTCGTGACTTATCGTTTGCTGTTTGTTCACAAAGAACTACAAATGCTTACTCCCTCTCCGTATCGGTCGAAGTTGATCGCTAAATGCAGTCAACTCATCAGTAAGAAATACACACCATTAAAAAGCGTAATTACAATGGGCTGTATATAGGGTCCCGTGGCGTATGTGATTATGCGATTTCGCATATCTTCGCATAAACTGGTGGGTTTCGCATAAATTCCTAAATGGAAAGTTTTCGCAAATTATTGCATAAAATTCTGAAATTTAGGTCAGTTTAAACTATAATTTAGGCCTGTAGCCTACATGCTATTATTACCCTATAGGCGGAGTTGTGTGATCTCGAGAGAGTGTCTCAGTCTCGAGACAGTTTATTAGTGTCTCGGTCTCGGAAGCCTGCTGTCTCGGTCTCGAGGTAGTGTCTCGAAATTTTAGAAACTGTCTTGAAGTGAAAGTCTTGTTCTGTCTCGAACAAGAGATCTCGATAAGTTTCGCGTTAACTGTCTTAAATCTTAGGATTCGAATTCGCGGTAAACGGTAACCGGAAGTAGACACATCTCATTCTCCTAGTGTGTCTTAGAAGAGGAACTGTATGGTACGTCACATCATTTCGAGAATTATAACAAATCATGCAAACAACGAATATGTGCCTAAGTTAGGAACATTTTCAAACAAAAATATTTGTTTTACTCCGGCTAAATATCGTTTTTGTCTTCGTTGCATCTACTTTCGTTTTAGTTTTAGTTGCCACAAATTTCGCGTTAGTTTTAGTTTTTGTTGGCTCTCCAATTTAGTTTCAGTTTCAGTTTTTGGTAACGAAAACGTTTAAATTTCGTTAATTGCCATTTTCGTTTTCGTTAACGAAAACAACACTACTCCGACGTAACCGACAGCCGGCGGCTAAGTAGGCAAGGGCAAAAGTACCAGCCTCTAGAAACCCGTGCATTGCACATTCATGCTAGGTGCCAGCCTTAACCAGTCCTCCCAAGCCCGAATGAAAGAAAGAACGACACTAATGGCCCGTGGTACTACATGATGATAGATTATTTCAGAGATTTTAAATCTCTGGTTAGTAGGTCCATTGCACGGGGACCTTAAACGGCGTGGTGTCAATTTAAACGGAAAAGCGGTGGTGAAGAATCTCACCCGATCAGGCTCTCATTGAACACTTAGCAGTTTTAAGGACATTATATGCGGTAGCTATATAAAAACATTAACATTATGCATGGCGTCGCTAACCCGCCTTTGAAAAGCGCAACAGTATCCATCGCTCTAATAGCAATACTCTGTCTATGAATGTAATGCAGGAAACAAGCGTTGTTTACCACGCTCCTTGTTGTCGCCCGAATGAAATTTGTTTGTAAATGTTTCTTTGAATTTTACAAATCTTTAGAATAATTGCACGCGGTTTTTGAAATGTCAAGCAACACTAGGAACACCGCTTTCAAGAAGGTTGATGTTGACCAGTTTTCGAACGAGATACGAGATCTACCGAGAGGATCAGGCGGCTGACTAAAAGTGCATCGTATGCTTCTCGTCATGTATCCCTTTATAGTCGATGATTTCCGTGTATAAAGTCGTAAAGTGACTATGATTTAATGGCAGAAATTAACAGTGGCTGATTGTCAACTTCTGGGCATTTTGCCTTCTAACCTCAGCGCCCGGGTTCATTCTCTGATTCACGCAGCATTCAGATAGTCCTGGGAGAGACGGATATTTCTATTGATTTTATTGTTACTGTACGCTGTCGTTAGTACAGGGCATGGGGCTTTATCTGACGCTGTTTTTGGGTTTAAAGTTGCTGTGATGGCTTCGGTAATAATAATTACACTAGCAATGTTATGGCATTGGCAATAGCATTGTTATGTTATCCGGTGAAATCTATTGTGATCTAGTAATTTCTGTAGCGTCGTTATCATCTATGTATTAATGTGTACATTACTGGGTATTTATATTGGGTAAGTGTATTTTAGCATATTTTATTATACCATGGTGCTTCTAGTGTATTTGATTTGCCATGGGAGATTGGAGAAGCACAAAGTTTGGATTGTATATTTTCAAGCATTTTTGTAGCTATAATTGCTCTTTTAAAGTTTTAGAAATATTTGCATATAACATTCTGGACATCTGACTTACATTGACGTGGGTAGGGGTCAAAATTTGTCCTAAATTGCATGACATCATTTATGGATGGCCCCTAAATTGATCGAGCGAGATCCTTTTCCATAGCTCCCTGTTTTAATGAACGTCATGCTATTTAGGTTCACTTTGTATGGATGGACAGCAAAGATTGTTTGGGTTAGGATTAGGGGCTACGGTTAAGGATTTTAGTTGTGTTGGGATTTTATGGTTGTAAGCCATGTAGGTTCTCTCTTTATGAATCGTGCCTTGAGTCGTTGGTTCTTGTTAACTTGTTGTCTGACCATTCAGAGGTAAGAACACGGATGCTCTTCAATTCGTCCTCAGCAACGCTCCGGTGTCTACGAAGAATCAGGCATTGAAGGTAGCAGACATTCCATTCCATCGTCATGAGATTCAGCCTTTTGTTTAGCACTATCTTGTCTCATCTTATAATATGTGCTTCTTGTATGCATACATACAGACAGTTACAGACACACACAGTTCCATCCGTGCACACATCCATAAACTCCCATGCAAACATACATGCGCACAGGTCTGGTTCGTCTGTTAGGAAAACTAGGCAGCTGCCTTTTTAGGGGCTGCCAATTTTGCTAAATAAACATCAAACAATATCTTGAAATTCATAGATGAAACAATGTTTTGTATTTTTTAATTCTTATTTGCTAGATGGAAGTATTATATTGCTGGTGTGGTGGTCAATTGATTAGAGCGGTCGGCCCATAACGTGGAGAGTGCGGGTTCAACCCTCGTTTCGAGGAGTCACTGTGTAGAGGCCTTGAGCAAGTCCTTCGCACACAATTGCTCTGCATCACGAGTTCAGTAGCGCCGTCAAGGTGTGTGTGCCCTTCTGAGGTAAATTGTAAGAAGGGCAATGACGAATTAGTTGTATTGTATTTTATTGTAATTAGTTATGTTTATATTAAGGTAGGGTTCACCCAAGGACTTTTTGTGCGCATGATTGGAAAGTCCCTATGTAAAATCTTTTCACTAGTTTTTGGGCGATAAGCGGAAGCAAGAAACTCGATTATTCAACATTAGCAAGAAAAGTGAAATTCACATAAAGCAAAATTGTAAGTTTCACTTTTATCAGACACTGAGGCTAAATAACCGTGCATTACTAGCTACTATGCTTAGTTTATTGTGCTAAGTACTTCTAAGTATATGAGTATGACATCATGACAAAAAACGTACTTTTATGATTCAATCCTGACCTCGTGAATTTAGTGAACTTTACTTTAAAATTAATTAACTATACCATTATAATTGTTATAATAACTAATTCTAACAACTGTATAAATAAATCATCAAAATATTTATTATTTCCATGTCGACTGACTGTCATACCTAATTCATATGTTATATTGATACTTATATTTTATATTAATACTTAAGCGAAAAATGCCGAAAAAACCAACATATAAAAAAGAGCTAAGGACTTCGTTTTAATCGCTGGTATAATATTATGGGTCCGCTGGCTGCCAAATGTAGCATTGTATGGGGCTGCCAAATATCTTGAATGGGCCTGCTTGTGCTCACACATACAAACAAATGCCTGCACTCATATATACATACACGGATACCTACTTTCGTACACATACTAACCATCATGTTATAGTATATTATGATAAAGGGATGCAAATATGAACCAGATTTGGGTATAATATCATTATATTTTGGTTGAATTTCCGAAAAATCCTATAATACGAATGTCATTTTGAGGCCTTCAGGTCATGCACAATTGGCTGGTAGGTCGATCGGTCTGTGGTCGGTCGGTGGATGGGGATGGGTTTGGTAGGTGGGAAGGTCGGTCAATTGGTTGGTGGTGGGGTGGGAAGTCGATTTTTTCGTCCTAAAGAATTGCTGGACATAAGCCCAAACACTCTTGTGGCGTTTCTTGCAAAACTGCAAAATTTTGAGTTTGTATATAGTTTAGTCAAGATGCAGAGATACCCTATAATTTGAATGTAATTTTTGAGTCCTTGGATAATAGGTTAAGATTAGCATATCTCTTCCATTTTATCATTGACGCAGGTTATATATGCAGATTTGTGATAGCTGTATTGCCACAAACCTACATGTATAGGCACTAAAATTATTCGACTAGGAGGAGTTTGATTTTTTTATCCTAAAAAAATCGATGGCTTTTTTTTTTAAACGGAATAATTTAAGAGTGTGTGGGAAACCTTTTAAAATAGTACATTGTGATATAGAGTAGCAATTGATATGAACCAGATTCAGGTCAAATACCATCTTATTTTAATCGAATTACTGCAAAATTCCATCATTTTAATCTTATTTATGAAGGATTAAAATGTGCTTAGTTCCATTATTCTTTCATGGAAACCAGATACTGTGCAGAAATGTGATGCCCATACAAAACTGGGAAAAGCTTGTTCGATTTTTAGGAAGACAACTTATTCGTCCTAAAAAGTTCGATATTCAAATAACTGCAAAATTCTTTCATTTTTATCTTATTTTATCAAGTATTGTGAAAATTTATTTTGTGCAGGAAAGATGAAGGGAAATAATGCTAACCCAAATTAAACAAAATGTTGCAGTATTTTAATAGAAAAACAGTGAAATTGGTATTTATAAATAATAATAATAATAATTTATAATAAAACACTGGATTTGTTTTATAATTGTGAAACTTAACTCTGTGCGAGAAACGCTTTACTATGGTATATATTATACAAAAGAGAAATAGTAGTAACCCGAATTAAACAGAATCTCGCAGTATTTTAATCGAAAAACAGTGAAATTGGTATTTTAACAGGAAGTACTACCATGCAGTACCTTTGTAGGTTAACAGTCTGCTGTTTGATAACTTTCATTTTTCTTCTGCTCTTTTTAAATGTTATTCGCTGCGGATTGTCAGCTTTTTAAATAAACGAAGATATAATAAATTTCAAATCTACCTTAGAGAAAAATCTATGAACCATGAAGTTTGCCAGGAGCGTGATTTCTGTATAATCAGTGAATTTGTCTTTTAAACCAGTTTTGTGAAGCAAGATATGGTGATGAGGGTTTTAGTGAGTTTGATGTGACAATGAAGTATTTCTTGCAGATGGACAATGAGAAGGCTCACGGTCTGCCACTTTTCATGCCAATGTTTGACCGCAGGACGTGTAACGTATCCGAGTCACAGACCTGATTCGTCGACATCTTTATCCGCGACATGTTCGAGGCGTGGAGCAGTTAGTACAATCTTTTTGAACATTCATCTAGCCATCGAACCATCAACTTGCAAACCATGTGGTTATATGCCGATTTAGGTCAAATATGATCATATTTTATTCGAATTACTGCAAAATTCTATTGTTTAAGGAATAAAATATACATAGCTCTATTATTCATTTATCGAATGAAGATATCTGTGCAGATATGTGATGCCCATGGGCCTATACACAAGGTGGAAAAATGTATTCTATTTGGAGAAAGTTAACTTTTTCATCCTAAAAAATGATGGTTTTCATGAAAAATCTAGAAATTTTAAATTGTGCTAGTATCTACTTAAAATAGCATATTATTATGATAAAGAGAAGACATATGAACCCGATTTGGTTCAAATATCAGAATATTGTAATCAAATTACTGCAAAATTTTATCATTTTAATCTTATTTATACAGGTTAAAATGTGCATGGCACTAATTATTCTGTCACCAAATGAATATATCTGCACAGAAATGTGATGCCTATGAGCCCACACACAAGCTGGAAAAAACTTATTCTATTCAAAGGAAGTCGACTTTCATCCTAAAAATCGATGGTTTTCTTGAAAAATTGAGAAATTTTAAAGTGTTCTGGAATTTATTTAAAATAGTATATTATTATGATAAACAGAAGGAATATGAACTCGATTTATGTCAAGTATCATATTTTAATCCTACGACCTTGAAACCCAAGTAGCTGAAACTTTTAAATGTGCTTCTTTCACCTAGAATTCTTCAATTTTCCAGAGATGACAAAGTACGTCAAAGAGAACTACCATTATTGGAAGAAGGGACTGGCTGTAGCTTTCTCTAGCTACATCTTAGGAAATCGGCCATCATTGTCAGTCTGCCTCTCCAGAGCCCTTTAAAAGTCTATTTCCTCACAGCCAGTAGATCACCATACTCTCTGCTGCACTCTGTTGTTCACCTTTTATCACAGGTCAAAGATGATTATGCTGAAATTAACCTTGATGTTATTGTGCAATTAGGCCTAGACTTATGAGGCAAATTAGAGTTGGATTCGTTGTTACCTTTTGTCGATACATGTATGAGACTATACTGCTAGTAAGTTAAGTGACAATTTATTTGCTGAAAACCAATCAGTTATTAGTTTTAGTTGGTCATTTACAATTTGGAACAAGGTTTTGTAGGAGTGGTGTGAATAGAATACGTTCATATCCTCTGCAAGCAATAGGAAGGACATTGCTGGAGCGATGTTGGCAACTCATTTATATGTATACAATAAAAAAAAGGCGTGGACCAAGGTTTGAGCCCTGTGGTACCCCATGTTTAATTTATCTAAGACCTGATACAGCACCATTACAGAAACACATTGAGTATCTTGACATGATCCTTCTAATGATAATAGAGACATTAAATGAGTATAACAAGGAATGAAACCTGATACTTCAGGAGTTTCAAACTGCACAACAATTTGAAACAATGGTATTTAAAATGCCCTGCATAATGGGAGTCTAAGGTTACTCATCAGGTTGTCAATACTTTGCAACTTTTCTTAAAATCTAACTGTTTAACTGGAGCATTTTAGCCAGGTAGTTGTTGTAACCCTGTAACGACCAGCACATAGTAAAACGTAATTCATAATCATTAACGCTGGTCGTTAAACTGTTAAGAAAATTATTCCTCGTGGTTAAAAGCTCGTAACGGTTGTTATTGGTGATTGTTTTCAGCTGTAACTTATAACTTATTGATAATTACTTGTGACAAGAAGTTGCCAAGACAAACTGCTCTTATATTTTGCTCTGGATTGCCTTATATATGTGTATTTTTTAAAACAAAGAAAATTTCTCGACTTTTGATTAGATCATTATTAATCGTTAACCCCCCGTTAAAAATAAATATCGGGATTTGTTTCTGTTGCCATGAATAAATACGATGTTTTTCAGTTTATCCAGTGTAGCCACTATGTAATAACACATTTGTGTAAAGCATATTGGGAAAAATCCATTGAAATGAAGCACGGGCAATCCACAATGTTGCATCCAAGTTTTCCCATTTGGTGTGCTGTTATATTCCACCTTTGTTATGCATCTCGGCTTAGATTAAAAAGAGCTGACAAAGCTAGAAAACTTTTTAACCTATTTACATCACCATTTTGACTTGAATTAGTTATCTTTATCCTCATACATTTCTATATCCACACAAAGTAAAGTTTCAAAATTTTTGAACAAATCCTTGACAAACGTTTTTTTTATCGAGAAAGTCAACTTGCTCCAAACCAAATAACTTTAACCAGCATCTGTGTTGACCTATTTGCATCACAATTCGGCTTAGAATTAGTTCTGTTTATCATTATCTAGCACATCCTGCTTCTTAATAATATCAATTTACCATACCTCATCAGAAACAGCTGCAATGTATTTCCATGATGAACACAGCTGACCCATATCCAATACATCTGCTGCAACTGAACCAACAAGACATGTCAATGTTGCTACTGTATCAGATGGTTACAAAAACATTTTTTTTTCTGTCCATCATGCAGTATTAAGCAGTGACGACTTCTTGTGCCTGCCAAAAAATTTTCCTGACCATCTGTTGCTACAAGAACATCTGTTTTTGGAACAAAGAAGAATTTAATGCCTTTGGTCAGTGCTGACAACCTGTAGACTTCCACACAGCCACGCGCATTAATGGGCCATCACATGTGGTGATTTTCCGTTGCTATTGGCATAAATGTGTCATTCTGTTGTAATGTTGAAGTCCTGCTGGTGATGCAAACAGCTGCAGAAGTTTTTCAAGTTCTTGTACACCATCATTGAAGCACAAATATGTTAAACGAATGGCATTGCTTCCGAAATGCCTGACAACACGTGATAAGTTTGCAGGCTTTCATCACCAACCATATTTGACACCAGAACAACTGTGTCAATGGGTACAGACATACTTCAAAGGCATTAAATTATTCTTTAAATTAAATGCTTATTTTTCTTCATGATATTTATCTGGCACCTTTTTCAGAACATTTATGTTGCTCCTTTTCTTTGGGAATTTATGTGGCCTTGTGCAAAAAAAGACACTATTTTAGGCTCTGGCAGAGTTGTATGGTCTCGAGACAGTGTCTTGGTCTCGGAGGCCTATTGTCTAGTGTCTCGAATTTTTATAAACTGTCTTGTGTGAAAGTCTTGTTCTGTCTCGAACAATCGTTCTCAATAAGTTTCACGTTAATTGTCTTAGAATCTTAAAGTGGAAAAATGTCTGAGAGAGAACCTGAAATTGTGAAGTTTGCGTTTACGCGATTTAGAGTTATTGACAAAACAATAACTATGTAAAACCGCCATAACCGAAACGATCGGAACAACTTTGAGTTTCTCTGGGTGAGCAAGGATATGCGCAAATTTTTAATTTCGTTTGATAGTTGGTATCGAATTTGCTAGTTTAAAATCGTCTAAAATATTTCAGAGGTGTTTAAAATGGCTTTCTTTATACTATTCAGAAGATAGGCCGAAGAACAGATATCGAAAAAGATAAAACGCGACAATATAAAAACTGTTCTTGGGAATTGGTGCTATATACATTATAAGTTTCAAATTGAAATTACAAATGAACATCAACTGATACATTAGTATTTTACAGCCTTTCATATAAGATCACTTGTCCTTTACTGTCTCGTACTGTCTTGAGCCTAGTGTCTCGGTCTTGGTACCTCACTGTCTCGATCTTGGTACCTCACTGTCTCTGTCCGGAACCTCACTGTCTCGTCTTGGTCTTGAAGTTTCAAGTCTTGCATACAACATTGGGCTCTGGTGCAAACATCAAATGCATAACATCCTTGTCATGGATGCGTCATTAGATTAACTTATCACACATCAAACGGCCCACACTAAGGCCATGTCATAGTGAGCTAAAAAATGTTGGAAGAAGGGCAGTATCAAATTTCGATAATAAATAAATAAATAGTGACCAGATCGGTAGGCCTACATTGCACCGTCGTTTTGTGATAGGCATACTGGAGATAGTCGGATGGCAAGGCGATGACTGAGTCAGAGGAGGGGCCGATAATGACATTCGTTTGAGTTCAAACATAAATCCTGGGGAGGGCCAAACGTGCAGATCCACACGAGTATGATGACACGAAATAGAAGCACTTAACGATAAAAATGTAAACAAGAGTTAGGTGATGAAATCAAATCCTTCAGCTGCACGTTTTACCATCAACCCCTTGGGAGTGGAAGATAAGAGTCAACCAGATGTGGAAAGCGAGCATCAAACTTGTGTCCATTATGTTCATAACTGTTTTTACCGTTCAACCTGCACAAGTACAATACAATACAACTAGGCATTTATAAAGCGCTTTGACAAGTCTTGCACAAAAGCGCTGTGCTGCATTCTTAGTCATAAATCAGAGAGAATAGGTAGGTCTTCAGTTTTGTCTTGAAAAGAGCAACAGTTGTGGCTTGACGAACTGAAATTGGGAGACTAAATATATATTCCATTCGGGTGCGTAGCGAATCGCCGAAACCCGAATCCCCGAAACTCATTTCCGCCGTATTCCCGAAAACGAAGCTGGATTGATAAAAAGGATTCTGTTTAAATGGAAGCTGGATCGATTAAAAGAATTCATGCAGAAGCTGGATTGATGAACGAATTGCGCTGTTTTGAGACATTTTTGCGTTTTTTAATAGTACATTGCTGTTTTGGGGGATTCGGGCTTTTTGGCCTTTTCAGCGTTTTCGGGGATTCGGGTTTCGATGATTCCATTCCATTCTGTGGGTCTTGCGACTGAGAATGCACGGTTCTCAAACTTCTTGTTAGTGCGAGGTATGGTAAAGTCTCCGTGAGTAGATGAACGGAGCCCTCTTGAGGTAGAGGCAGCGCATGACATTCAAGAAAGTAACGGGCGGAATGGCCACTCACCATCCTTAGCACCGAGAAATCAAGCAAACACGATCCAGCCGCGAACCCTACCATCAGGTCGAGTATTACCCAATGTGATTCATACCCAGTCAACTCAGAACAAAATTAATGTTTAGAATGTTCGCAAGATTTAGCCACTAAATTCAAGTCACAGGTGAAACCAAATCAATCGCATAACGCTCGAGTGTAGACATAGCAGTACAAAATAGTAAAATAGATAGCAGAAAATAATGATCAGTAAAAAACTATTACAATTGTTTTACGCCTAACTCTCGTTTAAACTGTTTTAGTCGTACTGAATCATTGTGCATTATGTAAATGACCATCGCTTTTCGTTTACATTCGCTAGGTGGGCGCATTATTTTATCGCCCATGAAGTTGATGAAAATAATTCGTTTTAAGCGTTTTCTGCCAACTGCCTTATATTCTGTCGCCTTGTATGTTTATAGATTTTTGTTTTTCTGTCTTTGTTTATTTTGTATATGTATCGAACCACTGTAATCAGACAATTTTAAGTATTTGACACCAATGCTGCCGTGTGACTATCTTCAACCATTGTAGCAAATCACCCTCCATCATCTGCCTCAAGACCTTTCATTCCTCAGGCTTTCCATTCCAAATTGAAGACTTGTCTATTCAAGAATTCTTCCCCAAGTTGCCCCAGTTCCATGGTACTAGTACTCCTTATAATAATGGTGGTTTGTCTCAGACATTTCAATCTCTTGTTAGCACAGTCATTGCACTGGGACCTTATAAGGCCATTCAAACAAACGAGCGGTTGCATGGATTTCACCCGGTAAGACTCCAATTGAAAAATAAGGTGGGTGGAGACCATATACCGTCGCTATATAAAAACGTTTACATTTACATTTTGCATAGCGTACATCGATAAGCTCTACAAAAGCGCAACACTATCTGATGCTCTAATAGAAATATATAGTCTATGTATTCACATCGTTGTTTACCACGCATGTTGTTGTTTTATAAAAGTTTCTTTCATACAAATCTTTAGATTAATTGCACGAATTTTTATAAAAGTCAAATAATATGAGAATCACCGCTTTCAGGAAGGTGGATGTTGACCGATTTTCGTACGAGAGCTACCAAGAGGACCAGGCGACTGACTAGATGGCTACCTAGTCAGTCGCTTCAGAGGCAGGTGAGTACTTGTAGAAGATCCTCAATGAACTTTTGCGGGCACGGGTAAAATGCTGGTTTGCTGATCTGTTGATTTACTGATCGGGGTAGGTAAAATGCTGATCAAAACTTGCTGATTGGCCAGCATTTTATCAAGCAGATAATCAGCAAGGTGAATGGGAATATGCTGATTTGTAAAATGCTGATTGGTAAAATTAAAAAACAAAGTGTTTATGAAGCCTTTAAGCCTTATTGGTTCAAATAACAGCAGACAGAGTTCATGAAGCATTAATCAAATTACTAATTGAATTAACGGCAGTTAATTAGGTCTTTGTTGTCTTCAATATAGTTAAAATCAACAAACAGACATCACTGTTTATAAAGCATTGATCATCATAGGCCTACTAATTGTATTAGTCGAAGTTAATCAGAACTGTGTTGTCTTCAATTTTTGTTTAAATAATAACAGACTTTGTTCATGAAGCATTAAAATCAACAAAAAGAGAGCACTGTTTATCAGTAAAGTCAATCAGAAATGGTTGACTGACTCTCGACACCATATACCTATATATAAGCTTAGGCCTACCACCCACATGAAATGTTAAAATTTGGAAAGTTAGGATACATTTGATTTGAATATAGTGAAAACATGAGTGATATCTACAATTGAGAATCGACCGATAGGTGGAGCAATTATTCATTGTGAATCAAGTGTCACTGACACCATAACCAAACGCCCACTAATCATATACCCAATTTTGATGGTACAAGACTACAAGAGGAAACTTGCCGACAAAACATCCGGAAGAAAACAACCCAGAATCATGGATGAGGAATTGATTCCGGCAACGTGGGATGATGAAGAAGTCATTCCTTCTCACTCTGATGAGGATCCACCTGCACAGCAATAACACGCTCAGGCGCCAGTTCCAGCTGAGGTCAAAATCAGAGATGACATCTGCTATTCCTGTTCAGCAGCAGAGCCTCCTTTGGAAATAACACATAACTTAAATAGATAAAAATCCCTGGATCGAATGTGCTGCTTATCTATGACGGTTTCACAATGTTTGTGTTAGTGTTTCTAACAGAAGCAAAAATACATTTGTGATGTGTGCAAGTAATAATTGCTCATGAATTTTTGAATAATATTGTTGATGTTTAGTTAGTGTTGGCATCTTTAACAGAAAACAATATAGGCCTACATTGATGATAGGCCTATGTGCAAATAAAAGTTTCTTCGGATTGTCGTTTATAAAAGCGAAAATCAGCAATCAGCGAATCAGCATTTTTTCCACCAATTAGCATGACCAATCAGCAATTTCCAATCAGCATTTTACCCACCAATCAGCATGACCAATCAGCAATTTCCAATCAGCATTTATCCACCAATCAGCATGACCAATCAGCAATTTCCAATCAGCATTTTACCCACCAATCAGCATGACCAATCAGCATGACCAATCAGCAATTTCCAATCAGCATGACCAATCAGCCTGACCAATCAGCAATTTCCAATCAGCATTTTACCCACCAATCAGCATGACCAATCAGCAATTTCCAATCAGCATTTTACCCACCAATCAGCATGACCGATCAGCAATTTCCAATCAGTATTTTACCCACCAATTAGCATGACCAATCAGCAATTTCCAATCAGCGTTTTACCCACCAATCAGCATGACCAATCAGCAATTTCCAATCAGCGTTTTACCTGCCCCCGATCTACAAATCAGCATTTTACCCATGCCCAACTTATGCAGCAAGAAAGTTGGTAGAGGGTCGATCTCACATGACTTCGTAGCTGAAGACATGATGATTGTCCGTAGCTCAGCAGAAGTTACCTCACTTAAGGTCATTAGAGTGCAGTCAATAGAGACGAATTCAGGTGGAGCCAAGCCCAAGGTGTCAGCTCTAACAGATTGAATTTTGGTGGTACAGTGTTTTGCAAAGGCATCAGCGATGAAGGTGAAGTCCTGAGATTAATGTTCTTCTTCAGTTTCTGCGATTAACTAAATGTGTCTTCCAACTTCTCAATGGCATTCCGTTCAAAAGTCGGGATACTGCCATTGACCAAAATTATGCGAATAACTTCACGTACAACACACCGTGAACTGTTTAGATTGTCTGGACACAACAAGTGGTGAACGAGAGAGATGAGTTGCCAGCGACATCATGCTGGTGGTCTCATGCCCTGAGCCAAGTACCCAGGGGCCAGAAAGTCGCTGCCTGTCGGTGATGATATTCCGCAGAGTATTTGAGTAACGCAACTAAGGTCACTGATGACTTCTGATTGACTTTTCCCAAATAAGTGTTGCAATGACATTGTTAAGACACTTTTTTAGATCTATTTTCTTAAAAGTCCAGTTCTTATAAACATTTGACACTCCTGTGTTGAATCTATTGATATTGCATCTGAACGTATTTACTGATTAATCGTAAACTTCAAATTTTTAAGGCGCCACTTGAAAGCTAAGCGCAGGGCACCAGCTTATTCACGAGAGCTGCGTCAAATCGAAAGGGTTGTTCAAAGGATAGCCCGTGGGAGATCAGAGTTCGGTTTCCAGGAGGTCAGCAAGGAGGTAGAGTGGCTGTTAAGGAGGGTGTCGCTTTGGTGGAGGATTGACAGGTGGAACGTCAAGTAATGAGCATGGGTAAGAGTTCTTGAAAAGGTGGGGTTTAAGTTTAGAATGGAAAGCCCGGAGTGTGATGGATGGGGTGCTAGGGACAGTTGATGTTGCATGACGGGCAATGATGGTGAAGGAACCAAGAAGGCACACAAATCAGGAGGAAGGTCGTTCCAGAGACAAGGTGTGGCGTTTGATATGGCAGTTGGAGAATTTGAGATAAGATGTAATCAGGGGTCGAGTGATAGTGAAGCAAAAGGATTAATGAATAAGCGAGAATAACATATTGTCGGATACTAATTTCGTTAGGATTATAATTTAATTAACTTCACAGATGTTGAGCCACCTCTAAATATCTAAATATGTATCCAAAATTCTAAAAGTAATTAATATGAATTTCTCTCATGACAGGTATACAAAATAGGAGGGTTTCACCAAAGAAATTCAGAAGTGTCCCTCTAATGCATACATACACAAAGTACTAAAATAGGTGTTGAAGAGACATGGAGACAATCAGTTAAAGTGCTTATTGATTTTAATTAGAAGTTGTTTATCAAATCGATTAACTATTTGATTGTCTAAATTGGTAATCAATTATAATTACAATTGGCAAAATATTAGCTATTTTTCAATAAATTTAAGTCTAAATGGTGAACCAAAGCAGTTTGTTGTTTAAATATTAAGTGTAGCCATGTAATGTAATAGAACACTTATATAGCGCCCCTTCAAGATATCTACTCATGACATGTCACTGCTGAGTTCTGCTGTTCAAATTAGGCAACTATTTGTTTTATTTTCTTCAGGACAGAGCATTGCAGTCCACGATGAAAGTTGTGATGTCGTTCAAGGCCATCGAGATTGAGGCCGGCCTCAAAAGGCC
Source organism: Bimastos eiseni (assembly GCA_959347315.1). Taxonomy (NCBI): domain Eukaryota; kingdom Metazoa; phylum Annelida; class Clitellata; order Crassiclitellata; family Lumbricidae; genus Bimastos; species Bimastos eiseni. The sequence goes on from OY365818.1 coordinate 16,244,006, forward strand.
TCTGCCAGACGAGACAGTACACGCTGATGAAGTACGTCTGTCGAGGATTCGAGCGTCCTTCGGAGGGCAGCAGCGCACAGCTTCTTGTTTGGAATGATAAGGTAATTATTACCATTACTTGTTTTACTAATACTAGTAGTAATGTAATGTAATCGAACATTTATATAGCACCCCATCAAGATATCTATCTACTCAGTGATGCTTTTAATATCACTACTACTACTATTATTATTGTTATCATTATTATTATTATTGTTATCATTATTTCTCTTTTTATTGTTGTTGTTTTTATTTTATTGTTTTATTGTTATTATTTTAATTAATTTCATTGTTATGTATTTATTTACCATATTTGTTCCTGGCTGCATAAATGACAGCATTGGTTCTGAATTTATGTCAGCGCAGGCCTTGCAACCTTGCTCAATGTTCTCACACAGCAAGTATTTCAGTAGAAGGAGTATAAAATATATGGCCTCGACCCCCTAACCCCTCCACTACAAAAGTGAGGCTGAAATGTCTCCCTGACTGACTTCAAGGCGATTTTTAAGTATGCCAACTGCTTTGAGGTGAAAATTAGATGAGCTTTAACTAACCGTTAACACCTCTGGATACTTAGTGAGCACCCATGAGCATTGAGGTGTGGAAATGTATAATTTGGTTCCTGCATTTATGATACTGAATAGCATTATGGCCAAGTTTTGGGATGCTTGTAGAGGTCAGATTTTTTCTTATTATTTTATTTGCTTCAATTATTGAAGCCATGTTTGATGGTCACAATTCAAAGTATCGAGTGTTGTATTTCTGGCTTTGGTCTGTTCTTGATATGATATCAACTTTTGGTTGAATTTCATTTGGGCTTGAATTTTAGTATCATTTGGGGCTTAATTTAAATGCTGTGTTATTCAAGGATTGATTCCATTTGAGTATGATTTAAAGATTGATTCAGTTTGAGTAAGTTAGTAAGTAAGTAATTTGAGTAAAGATTGACTCAATTTGAGAGTAGTTAGTAAGTAAGTTAGTTGAGTGTGATTTAAAGATTGATTGAGGTTGAGTAAGTTAGTAAGTAAGTTAGTTATTTGAGTGTAATTTAATTATTAATTCAGTGTAAGTGAGTTAGTAGTTAAGTAAGTTAGTTATATGAGTGTAATTTAATTATTAATTCAGTTTAAGTTTGTAAGTAAGTAAGTACTTAGAGTCTCATGACTTAATGATTGATTCAGTTTGAGTAGCTAGTAAGTAAGTTAGTTATATGAGTGTTCTTTAATGATTGATTCGGTTTGTGTTAAGTTAGTAAGTAAGTAAGTAAGTAATTTGAGTGTAATTTAAAGATTGACACAATTTGAGTGAGTTATTAAGTAAGTAATTTGAGCGATATGATTTAAAGAATGATCCAGTTTAATTAAGTTAGTAAGTAAGAAGTACGTATTTTGAGTTTTCTTGGATTTCATACAGTATTATTGAAAAATTGAGAAATTTTAAACTGTTTGATAATCCCTTTGAAAATTGTTTATTATGATAAAGGGAAGCTATATGAACCCAATTGAGGTCAAAAATCATCATATTTACATAATTTTATTTGTATTTTTTACGACTTAAAATGTCAATATCTCTGTAATTTCTTCATCAAGTGAAGATATTTCTGCAGTCCGCTGTTGCCCATAGGCCCATAAACAACCTGTGAAAGAATTATTCGGTTTGGAGAAGGTCAACTTTTTTGTCCGAAAAAACCGATGGACTAACCTCCATCGGTTTTTTCACGCGAAAAAATCGACCTTCTCCAAACCGATGTAATTTGTGTATGGGCCTACAAGCATCACAGATCTGCACAGATATCTTCAATCGATGAAAGAATAGCTGAGATATTACGGTTTTCGTGAGAAATCGAGAAATTTTAAAGTATTTGTGAATCACTCTAAAATAGTTTATTATGATAAACAGAACCTATATGAACCCAATTTAGGTTAAAAATAATTATATTTTCCCCAAAATTGAGGTTGAGTAAGTTAGTAAGTAAGTTAGTTGTTTGAGTGTAATTTAATTATTAATTCAGTGTAAGTGAGTTAGTAGTTAAGTAATTTGAGTCTTATGATTTAAAGATTGATTCAGTTTGAGTAGCTAGTAAGTAAGTTAGTTTTATGAGTGTAATATAATTATTAATTCAGTTTAAGTTTGTAAGTAAGTAAGTACTTAGAGTCTAATTAAGTAGATTATTTGAGTGTACTTTAATGATTGATTCGGTTTGTGTTAAGTTAGTAAGTAAGTAGTTTGAGTGTAATTTAAAGATTGATTCAGTTTGAGTAAGTTGGTAAGTAAGCAATTTAAGTGTGATTTAAAGATTGATACAGTTTGAGTCAGTTTGTAAGTAAGTAATTTGAGTGTAATTTAAAGATTGACACAATTTGAGTGAGTTATTAAGTAAGTAACTTGAGCGATATGATTTAAAGATTGATCCAGTTAATTTAAGTTAGTAAGTAAGAAGTACGTATTTTGAGTTTTCTTGGATTTCATACAGTATTATTGAAAAATTGAGAAATTTTAAACTGTTTGATAAAAAAATCCCTTTGAAAATTGTTTATTATGATAAAGAGAAGCTATATTCGCCCCAATTGAGGTCAAAAATCATCATATTTACATAATTTTATTTGTATTTTTTACGACTTAAAATGTCAATATCTCTGTAATTTCTTCATCAAGTGAAGATATTTCTGCAGTCCGCTGTTGCCCATAGGCCCATAAACAACCTGTGAAAAAATTATTCGGATTAAAAATCATCATATTTACATAATTTTATTTGTATTTTTTACGACTTAAAATGTCAATATCTCTGTAATTTCTTCATCAAGTGAAGATATTTCTGCAGTCCGCTGTTGCCCATAGGCCCATAAACAACCTGTGAAAAAAATTATTCGGTTTGGAGAAGGTCAACTTTTTTGTCCGAAAAAACCGATGATGGTTAGTCCATCGGTTTTTTCGCACAAAAAAATCGATCTTCTCCAAACCAAAACAGGCTGTGTGTGGGTCAACAAGCATCACAGATCTGCAAAGATATCTTCAATCGATGAAAAAATAGCTGAGATATTACGGTTTTCGTGAGAAATCGAGAAATTTTAAAGTATCTGTGAATCACTCTAAAATAGTTTATTATGATAAACAGAACCTATATGAACCCAATTTAGGTTAAAAATAATTATATTTTTCCAAAAATATTTATTTTGGAAAGATAAAAATGTCAGTATTTCTGTTATTTTTTCATTAAATGAAGATATTTGTGCAGTCTGCTGATGCCTATAGGCCCATACACAAATTGTAAAAATATTAATCAGTTTGGAGAAGGTCGACTTTTTTGTCCGAAAAAATCGATGAAGGTTAGTTCATCGATTTTTTTCGAGCGAAAAAGTCGACCTCTTCGAAAGCGAATAAGTTTTTTTTACAGCTTGTATATAGGCCTATGACCATAACGCATCTGCTCAGATATCTTCATTTGATGAAAGAATAACTGAGATATAGACATTACGGTTTTCTTGAAAACTAGAGAAATTTTAAAGTATGCCTGAATTGCTTTAAAATGGTATATTATGACAAAGTCAATGAAGCCATACTTATATTGGGCACTTAATGTCATTTCTTTTCACAGACTACTGCAAAATCCTACAACTTGGAAACCGATTAGAAGACCCAAACACAGAAGAAGGCAGGTATTTTAAGAAACCAAAATCATTTATTATTTGGAAGTATTCTTTGTATATAATCACAGGAAACATCTCTTTAGAGAAACGTAATTGTTTGTTCTTATTAGCATAAATTAGTCCATGTTCATAGTCTTATGAAGAGCATTTTCTTCATAAATCGGTCGATGATGTTATGAAGACATCTCTCACGAACATTCACCTCTGTCGGAGCTGGAGCTTCTCTAGACACTGAAAGTAAAGCAAAACATTTATTTAAACTTTGTTTTCATTATGTTAGGCATTAATATCCTCAACAGGGCAGAAATACAGTTGGAGGTTATGCTCCATCTGTGCCCATAGCCAGCTCAGCTATAATGAGCAAACTAGCCAGCTCGGCTATGATGAGCAAACAAGCCAACTCAGCTATAATGAGCAAGCAAGCCAGCTCGGCTATAATGAGCAAATAGCCTGCTCGGCTATAATGAGCAAACTGGGGGTGGTAAGATAGAGCTTATGCTTCATCTATGCCTCTAGCCAGCTCGGCTTTAAAGAGCAAACAAGCCAGCTCGGCTATAATGAGCAAACAAGCCAGCTCGGCTATAATGAGCAAACTAGCCAGCTCGGCTATAATGAGCAACCTAGCCAGCTCGGCTATAAAGAGCAAACAAGCCAGCTCGGCTATAATGAGCAAACAAGCCAGCTCGGCTATAATGAGCAAACAAGCCAGCTCGGCTCTAATGAGCAAACAGCCTGCTCGGCTATAATGAGCAAACCGGGGGGTGGTAAGATAGAGCTTATGCTCCATCTGTGCCCCTAGCCAGCTCGGCTATAATGAGCAAATAGCCTGCTCGGCTATAATGAGCAAATAGCCTGCTCGGCTATAATGAGCAAACTGGGGTGGTAACATAGAGCTTTAAAATAGTTTATTATGATAAAAAGATGCTATATTGAGTGGGTATCTTGAAGGGGAGCTATATAAATTTTTTAAATGAATCAATATATGAACACACTTTAGGTCAAATATCATTATAATATGATGATATGTGACCCCAAGTGTGTTCATATATAACAATTCCTGCTATCAAACTGAATCACTTCCTAAATCACGATCAACAGTTTGCTCATTATAGCCAGCTGCTATAATGAGCAAACTGTTGATCGTGATTTAGGAAGTGATTCAGTTTGATAGCAGGAATTGTTATTCTTGTTGTAGCTCCGAGTCTTGACCGACTGCAAGAGAGTTTGGAACCAGCGTACTCGACAGGCAGGCACCACGTTCCCTCCACCGATTCTGTGGACACGACTTTCATCTGAAATCAAAGACGAACTCTTCATTAGACACTCGATGCTGGGAAAATACCCTTACGAAACACTTTGATCCGATGTTGAACGCTGTATATTACGTTTATGGCTGGGACTTAACTGTGGCAGGGTTGCTGTTGACTTTACAGTTGTGTGTGTAATGCTGTTACACAGGTCAGCTGAAACATGTTTGAAACACAGTTATGCTATGTTATGTGAAACTGAATATATGCAAGATGCAGATCAGTATCAAATGTCTTGGTTCTTCTCAACTCACAAGTGTACACTGAACTCGACATACATGCAAATAGACGGTCAAGGTTTTCTTGAAAAATCAAGAAATTTAAAGTTTTGGAATCACTTGAAAATAGTTTATTATGATAAAGAGAAGCTATATAAGCCCAATTGAGGTCAGAAATCATGTTTACATAATTTTATTTTAATTTTAAAATGTCAATATCTCTGTTATTTCTTCATCAAGTGAAGATATTTCTGCAGTCCTTTCTTGCCCATAAGCAAGCTGTGAAAAAATTATTCAGTCTTGTCCGAAAAAACCAATGGATTTTTCGCTCAGACCTTCGACCTTCTCCAAATCGAATAATTTTTTCACAGTATGTTTATGGGTCTACAAGCATCACAGATCTTCAATCAATGAAAAAACAACAGAAATATATTACGGTTTTCTTGAAAAATCAAGAAATTTTAAAGTTTTTGGAAATCGCTTTACAATAGTTTATTATGACAAAGAGAAGCTATATGAACCCAATTGAGGTCAAAATCATGATATTTACATAACTTTATTTTTATTTTTCATGGCTTAAAATGTCAAAATCTTCGTTATTTCTTCATCGAGTGAAGATATTTCTGCAGTCCGCTGTTGCCCATAGGTTCATAAACATGTTGTGAAAAAATTATTCAGTTTGGAGAACGTCGATTTTTTCGCCCGAAAAAACCGATGGAGGTTAGTCCATTGGATTTTTCACTTTAAAAAATCGACCTTCTCCAAACCGAATAAGTTTTTCACAGCATGTTTATGGGTCTACAAGCATCACAGATCTGCGCAGATATCATCAATCGATGAAAAATAACATATATGCCTTTTACGGTCTTCTTGAGAAATCGACAAATTTTAAAGTTTTTGGAAATCACTATAAAATAGATTATTATGATTAACAGAACCCAATTAAGGTTAAAAAAGAATCATATTTCCAATTAGAAATTTTGTTGAGGTCTAAAATATTAATATCTCTATCATTTCTTCATAAAATGAAGATATTTCTGCAGTGTGTTGTGCCCATAGGCCCATAAACAAGCTGTTAACAAATTATTCGCTTTGGAGGAAGTCAATTTTTTTCGTCAAAAAAACCCGCAAGTCTTGCGTTTCTTTAACTAACGTATTCAATGTCAATCAATTTAAAAATCACACTAAAGTTACTTACTAACTGTTCTCAAACTGTATCAATTTTTAAATCACACTCAAATTATTCACAAATTGCGATATAGATATTACGTTTTTCTCGAAAAATCTAGAAGGAATTACTTAACATAGTTATTTATGATAAAGAGAAGCTAGTCCTATTTTAGCATATTTTAATCGAAATACTGCAAAATTCCATCATTCATTTTAATCTTAATTTTAGAACAAGACCCAAGCCCAGTCCTAGAGCGACACCGGGGCCAAGCTTTCCAGACCCAGGATCGAGACCCTGACCGGGAGTCAGACCAAGACCAAGACCGAAATCCTGACCAAGACCCCAGCAAGATCAAGACCATAACTGCCTAATCCAGACAGAGATGGTCTCTGTGTGGATTAGGCCAAGACCGAGACCAATACAAAAGACCGAAACCCAGACCGAAGCCTTGTTCCCAGACCTAGAATTAGACTCAATCCGAAACTCTGACCCAGACTGAGACCCTAACCGAAGCCCATACCTAAATCCAGACCGACACCCAGACCGAGACTCTTTCCTACACCAAGATCCTCACCCTGACAAAGACCGTGATCCAGACTGAGACCCTGAGCAAGACCGAGACCACGACCCAACCCGACCCTGAACGACTCCCTGACTGAGACCGTGACCCAGAGCCTGACCGATGTCCTGACCATGCTTATAGGCCCACACGCCAGCTGGGGCAGTCACACTGCCTGTAAAAATAGCGCTATGTAAATTGCTCGACATCAATTTTGCTATAGCGCTATTAAATTTCAGCGGATGAATGTATCTGTACAAACACGTGGTACTCACAGTTCCCGGATGATGATAAGCTAGAACTACGTGGCAGCTTTCTTACTTCTTTCTTCACTCGTGCGCTGGAGAACGTCTTAATTACAATCCATTCACGCCATGCTTCGAGTTCATCTGACATCTTTCTCGTCTTTAACAAAATCAACTTAAACTATTAAATACTGTTTGTGCTGGATTCCGCAGAGGCGTTACTAACAACATTGAGACTCCACAGGTTGTTGAAACAGCCTATAGATAGCCTACTATGAATGGCCATCTGCTTGGAATCATTGAAGCGTGTCCATCCCTACATCAGCTGCTCAATTATATTACGCAATTGATCTGCGCGGGAAATTTGACTAGAATCAGATTGTCTGGCATAATACCCACTCTCCCATGTATTTATTCGTGGAGTGTAGGCCCTTATTGCTGCTTGTATGTTTGCATATGTTTGCATGTCTGTGCCTTATTATGTATTTATGTGTGTGATCCCAATTTAGTTCTGATAGACTAACATCATATTTTATTCGAATCACTGCAAAATTCTAAAGTTTTAGTCTTATTATTGAATGAATAAAATGTCTGTTTTCTCTGCTTTTCTTTCATCGAAATGATCGAATGAAAACATTTTTTGCAGACACAGGCGTCGACTTTTAGTAAAAGATACTGGGGCAACAGGCCAAGGATAATATTGTGCAACAACCAATAGTTCCTCTCCATGCCTAATCATTCGTAAGCGTAATGTACTGTAGATCCTCGAAAATTTCTCAGCGCCCACAAAAGCTAAGTCAGGGAGACCAGCTTATATTCACCGGCGCTAAAAACAAGCAGTTAACAACCACGAGCATTGCCTAAGAAGAAAGGAAGAGAGCAACATTGAGGAAAAAGAGCAAGAGAGCTTATGGAGGAAAGGGAGGGTGACGGAAAAATGGAGGAAGAGGAGGAAGAGAACAAAATATAGGAAAGGGAGAATGAGGGAAAGGAGAGTGAGGAAGTGGTTCATTTTGATTCGCTAGGTGTCGCCACATTAACGGTGTTTCTTTAATGTAAAAAAATTAGTTCATTTCGATTCGCGAGGTGACGCCCTTCATATGGTGCTTATTTGACGTGTTAAAATGAGTTCATCTATATTTGCAACGTGGCGCCGGCAACTGGTTGAAACTGAGGGTGAGGCATGCCCTCACCCACCCTTTCCTCCATTTGCTCTCTTCCCCTCTTTCATCCAAACGTAACAGCAATAACCGCAATCTTAACAGCAATCATAACAGCAATAACCGCAATCTTAACAGCAATCGTAACAGCAATAACAGCAATCGTAACAGCAACTTAAACTATTAAATACTGTCTGTGCTATCTAGATTCCGAAGACGCCATGACGTAACTAAAACATTGAGACAGCAAACCTAACAGCAACCGTAACATCAATTGCAATAGCAATAACAGCAATCGTAACAGCAATAACTGCAAACGTAACAACAATCGTAACGGCAATCGTAACAGCAAACGTAACAGCAATCGTAACAGTAATAACAGCAACCATAACAGCAATTGTAACAGCAATAAAAGCAAACCTAACAGCTGTAACACCAAACGTAACAGAAATAACAGCAACTGTAGCAGCAATTGTAACAGCAATAAAAGCAAACATAGCAGCAATCGTAGCAACAATCGTAATAGCAAACGTATCAGCAATAACAGCAAACGTAAAAGCAATCGTAAGAGCAATCGAGGCAGAAGTAACAGCAAACGTAACAGCAATCGTAACAGCAATAACAGCAAGCCAATCGAAATGAACTAATTTTTCTCCCTTCTTTTCCTCCATATGTCCTCATCCTCCCTTTCCTGTATTCTGCTCTCTTCCTCCCCTTCCTCCATTGTGCCCTCATCCTCCCTCTCCTCCACATGCTCTCTTCCTCTCTTTCCCCAATTGTCCCCACCCTCTCTTTCCTCCATTAGCTCTCTTCCTCCTTTCCTGCATATGCTCTCTTCCACCCCTTTCTCCATTTTCCCCTCACCCTCCCTATCCTCTATATGCTACCTTCCTCCCTATCCTCCGTTAGAAGAACGAAACCGAAACAAGTTTGAATATAGGTCTTTAACTCCGTCAATGCTCACACTCTGGCGATGCCGGTCCAAGGCCTGGATGAAAGTGGAGGGCGACGCTGATGAAGCTTTGTTGTCACACAGTGTCGTTAAACAGCAACAAAGACTGTCCGCACTCTGGCGAACTGGAGGAAAGGGAGGTTGAGGACAAATGGAGGAAAGTGAACCTATTACATCGCATTAAATAATCGCCGTAAAAATCGCGCCTCCTAGCGAATGGACGTGAACTAATTATATCGTATTAAACGGACACCGTGTACATTGCGCCACCTATTGAATGGACGTGAACTAATGACATCGTGTGAATCGACGTGTACATATCGCCACCTAGCGAATGGAAGTGAACTAGTTATATCGTGTTAAATAGACATCGTATATTACGGTATAATTAACGCCACCCAGAGAATCGAAATGAACTAAAATTAAGGAATGGGAGGTTGAGGTGGAGGGCGAAAACCACGATCACAGATTCACCCATCGATCAACCCACAAAACGATCAACCCACCAACCAATCAACCCATCCTCTGATCAAGCCGCCCTCTGATGAACCCACCAACAGATTCATCCATCGACCAACCCACCCACCGATCAACCCATTCTCCGATGAACCCACCCACTAATCAACCCACCACCGATCAACCCACCCACTAATCAACTCCCCAGAGATCAACCGACCATAAATCAACCCACCCGCGGATCAATCCACCGACCCACCGATCAACCTACCGGCGGATCAATCCACCCACCGATCCACCAACTGATCAACCCACCAATCCATGAACTCACCTATGGACCCACTCACTCGCAAACCCACCGATAGATCAACCCAACAGATAATGGTTTTCTTGTAAATCGAGAAATTTTTAGGTGCTTGAAAATAGATTTCAGTTTATTATGGTAAAGAGGTGATGTGTCTGCTCGATTTAGGTCAAATATCATCATATTTTATTCGAATTACAGCAAATCCTAAAAAATAATTTTATTTTTGAACCTTGAATCACTATGGATTAAAATTTCTATGTCTATATTATTTTTTAATCGTAAAAAGATATCTGTGCAGAATTGTTATTTTCTAATGCCCATACATTAGCCTGGGAAAAAAATAGAAGTCAACTGAGTCGAATAGCCGATAGCTAGCATCAAAGAGAGCAAGTGCTAAAGGAAGCAACACGAAACCGAATAATGTAAAAAAGGCGAATTATGCGACATATTATTCGAATTGCAGCGGATTCCCATCATTATAATTTTATTTTTGAAACCCAGAATGCCAAATGTTAATATGAAACAATGCGCATAGTTCTCCATAATTCTTTCATTTTACAAAACGCCGATGAATTAGGTCGTGGTGTGGCTTTTGTGTGTGCTGAGTAACATTTGAGGGTCTACACTACAATTAATCGAATGAAGATATCTATGCAGTGAAATATCAATTATATGCAGACACGTGATACTCACAATTCCCGGATGGTGGTGGGCGAGAATCAAGCGGGAAGCTTCTCTCAGTCTGTCACGCGTAGAGCAGATCAAATTCTCGCAATCCGTTCACGTTATCCATGGAGTCCATCTGTAATCTTTCATGCCTTTTAAAAATCAGCTTAAACTATAAACACTGTCTGGGCTAGAGTTTGCACAGGTAGTGACGTACCGTAACTGAAATCTTAGAGACTCCACAGGCTGTTTGAACAGCCTATGCTGCCTGGAATCATTGAAGCGTGTCCATCCTGCATGAGCTTTTGTTTATTAGGAAACTGCGCGGGAAATATGAGCTGACTCCGATTGTCTGACATAATATATACATGGGCGTCCCGCAAGAATTTTTCCAGAGGGCGCAACTGTCAAATAGTTATCACTGGGACTAAATAGGATGTCGAGGGCAACTGATCACAAAAGCGCACCTTCGACGATAGTTCCTTCGGCCGTGCCTCCTTCTTGATCCTCGGGCGATGCATGCGAAAAAATTGGCGCCTTTGACATACACAGCCAATTCAAAGAATTATAAACGTTAGTTGATCATTAGATTATTATATTTAGCTTAATTGCCACGAAACTGAGAGTGGAGGTCAAACTCCGGAAAACTGTCACTTTTATTATATAACTCATTAACTTTATTTTTATATAAAGGAAGCTGCTCTCATTATTTTATGAGATTAAGACCTATAATAATCAGCTTCAGAATCTGGAGCACAGTTTGGAGCCAATATTGACTTAGTCTATTCCCCTCCCACAGAGTGGGTCGTTAGGCGAACCCAGTCGAAAGCGGAATCCGTTTCGTTCGTGAACAGCAGTGATTCCGCTTTCGGTGTAAGACAAGAACCGTGAAACGGCGACGCTATAGATAGACTTTGTTGAGCGTTCACTTTTAAGAGTCGACCTTCACTGATCTAGTGCTAGTCTTCTCGGTTTGATCCTCTAATGCCAACGCCTGACTCACAAAGACTGGTAGGGGAAGTTTTAATTGGACCCGAGTGACGACAATGATCAATGGATTCGCACTCCGCCTGCATGCAGGCTTTGAACGGGTTCCGAAGTTAAATCGGGAAGTGGGTGTGTCTACCTAAAATGTAAAATGTTTGTCAGACAGCGTGCTAGGGAAGAAGAAAAATATGGCTAACTAATTAGAGACTGTCGCTCCAGCCAGGGTCAACAATGTATGTGTATATTGACCTACTTATATATATATATAATATATATATATATATATGTACCTACTTAGGAGCACGAATAGCGAGTATCGTTTATATCTTTATAAGATAGACTTGCCCGGCTTATCCGCTTAGGTTTTGGGCTTCTGGATTTTAAAAAGATTTGGAGATCCACCACCTCTGGATGAACAATTTAACCACTGCCAGCCTTGCCAAGCCTAGAACAACAGCTCGTGTCTTTTCAGTTAATTTAATCTAAATCAACTTTATATACATACAGTTCACTTCACTTAAATGCACTTCGGCTATGCGCACTTCAGTTTATTTTGTGGTATTTAATTTTGTGTTGTTTTCGGTCAAGGCAAGGCCAGTCCAGCTCTGTCAAGCCCATTATACCTCAGGAGGGCTGCCAAGCCGAGCCTGACCCTGGACACCCCACCCCTGCCCAGCCTAGCACGACAGCCCAGCTCTTTTCAGTTGATTCAATCTAATTCAACTTTAATTTCATTACAATTCACTTCAGTTCTATTCAGTTCAGCTCTATACACTTCACATTATTTTGTGTTTTTTATTTTATTTTATCATCGACCAAGGCAAGGCCAGTCCAGCTCTTTCAAGCCCATTTCACGTCAGGAAACAGTCTTACGCATCCTGGTGACTGACTCATCTGCGTAGGCAGACCGCAATAAATTATATTTTTGGAACATGGTCATTGTATTTGTATAGAGGCCCATCCTCTATAGTCCATTGAAACTGTCTTCTAGGCTTCTCGTGTAGTCGCTTTCCGAATAACCACCGAACCTAAACTAAGGCAGGAGGATACAGGCTGTACAATGTAATGCAAGCAACGAAGAACGAAGGTTAGGGCCTACTAATTGCAACTATTAGCTAATTGAGACTAATTAAGCATTTCGACACTGACCTTCATCATTGCGGCGGTGTTAAGAAAAAGTGAGGGTTAAGAACGAGGCAACGAGATGGAAAAAGAACTACAGCTATTAAGACAAACAAGTAAAAACTATTTATTATAAATTGATATGACAAGTAAGGTTTAACAGGGAGGATAAGGCCCGAGATTAAGGACCGAGGTCCTGTAGGGGGAGCCACAACATATGAAGAGGCAAAAGTTGTGATAGCCAGAGGTCAACACTTAAAAAATACTAAAAACGCAGCTTAATTAGTTAACTATAAGCAGCATTTTTTCAAGCTTAGTAAACACGTTTACTATGCCTGCAGGTGCAGTCTTTATATTGATGATAATTACGCTGATGATGGTGGTGACATCACAGTCACACACAGATCAGTTGTGCATGCAGCATGTATAAAATCAAGGTAATGAAATCAAGGTAATGAAATCAAGGTAATGAAATCAAGGTAATGAAATCAAAGCAATGAAATCAAGGTAATGAAATCAAAGTAATGAAATCAAAGCAATGAAATCAAAGGAATGAAATCAAAGTAATGAAATCAAAGCAATGAAATCAATGAAATGAAATCAAGGTAATGAAATCAAGGTAATGAAATCAAGGTAATGAAATCAAAGCAATGAAATTAAAGCAATGAAATCAAAGTAATGAAATCAAAGTAATGAAATCATAGGAATGAAATCAAAGGAATGAAATCAAAGCAATGAAATCAAAGGAATGAAACCAAAGTAATGAAATCAAAGTAATGATATCAAAGGAATGAAATCAAAGGAACGAATTCAAAGTAATGAAATCAAATTAATGAAATCAAATTAATGAAATCTAGGTAATGAAATCAAAGTAATGAAATCAAAGTAATGAAATCAAAGCAATGAAATCAAGGTAATGAAATCGAAGGAATGAAATCAAAGGAATGAAACCAAAGCAATGAAATCAAATGAATGAAATCAAGGTAATGAAATCAAAGTAATGAAGTCAAAGCAATGAAATCAAAGCAATGAAATCAAAGTAATGAAATCAAAGTAATGAAATCAAAGAAATGAAATCAAAGGAATGAAATCAAAGGAATGAAATCAAAGCAATGAAATCAAAGTAATGAAATTAAAGCTATGAAATCAAAGTAATGAAATCAAAGCAATGAAATCAAAGCAATGAAATCAATGTAATGAAATCAAGGTAATGAAATCAAGGTAATGAAATCAAGGTAATGAAATCAAAGCAATGAAATTAAAGCAATGAAATCAAAGTAATGAAATCAAAGTAATGAAATCATAGGAATGAAATCAAAGGAATGAAATCAAAGCAATGAAATCAAAGGAATGAAACCAAAGTAATGAAATCAAAGTAATGATATCAAAGGAATGAAATCAAAGCAATGAGATCAAAGTAATGAAATCAAAGGAATGAAATCAAAGTAATGAAATCAAAGCAATCAAATCAAAGCAATGAAATCAAAGCAATGAAATCAAAGTAATGAAATCAAAGTTATGAAATCAAAGCAATGAAATCAAAGCAATGAAATCAAAGTAATGAAATCAATGCCATGAAATCAAAGCAATGAAATCAATGTAATGAAATCAAGGTAATGAAATCAAGGTAATGAAATCAAGGTAATGAAATCAAAGCAATGAAATCAAAGCAATGAAATCAAAGCAATGAAATTAAAGCAATGAAATCAAAGTAATGAAATCAAAGGAATGAAATCATAGGAATGAAATCAAAGGAATGAAATCGAAGGAATGAAAGCAAAGTAATGAAATCAAAGCAATGAAATCAAAGCAATGAAATCAAAGCAATGAAATCAAAGCAATGAGATCAAAGTAATGAAATCAAAGGAATGAAATCAAAGTAATGAAATCAAAGCAATCAAATCAAAGCAATGAAATCAAATTAATGAAATCAAAGTAATGAAATCAAAGTAATGAAATCAAAGCAATGAAATCAAAGCAATGAAATCAAAGCAATGAAATCAAAGTAATGAAATCAAAGTAATGAAATCAAAGCAATGAAATCAAAGTAATATGCTCACGTTTTCTGTTTTCAAATATGCAGACAATTGTTAAGTTTATCAATATTTCTGGAATCCGAGTGTTAGTTGTATTGTATTGTATTCCTAGGGGAACTAGGAGTTGTTGGAGTCTTCCAAGTCCGGGAGATCCAACCACTCTCGATTTCAAGGCACATTATAACCTCATTTTAATTATAGATGCATTCATCTTGCCGCACATTACATTTCTAACATCTAAAATTACTAAGACGATGCCGGGTAAACAGCATCGGATTCAATAATCAGTTGACCCTAGGTCAATTGTCTTTCCCACCCCGACACTCCTATATTATTTCGTATTTAGAAATTTCAACTTTGACTATATATTATCATTTTAATTTGTTTACTTATTGTCGTATGATATTAAATTTAATGTTCAATTTTTAAGTTTTATCGCCCTCCGGAATGTTCCGACCTTGCTTGGAATTGTGCCTAGCATATATCTAGGGCCTATAGACAGCTTAAGAGTCATCTCGCCACTGTGCGCGATATGTGAGGTTAATAAATGCGCTTAGAACTGTAGGCCTATATATGAGGTCTTCACATTTTTTCTAACGACCGTACGGCCTCGACCTTGTTCATTTTTTAATGAAATGACCGAATGGAATCCTTCCCCAACGCTGCCTGTTCGAGTGGGAGGGCCCTACCACGCTGTGTATAAATAAGGTTCCCGCGTATGGACCGTGTTTCCACCATCTGATTTCAAAACCGGATTAGAACTCTACCGTTGCCGACTACATCACCCAACCATCGTGTACTTATATATGGACATTCGTGGCCTCCGTCGACTACGCCAAATGGGCTCCAAATTGATGACATAATCGCCTTCTCAATTGTCATCTCCTTACTTGTTTCACAGATGCTCGACTACAGATTCCTTTTTCTACAACATTGTCACTTCTCTCCTCAACTTAAATGCCTGTGAGCGATTTAGAACTAAACACCAAACATGACCAGCTCCTGGGAAGTGTTTATAAGTGTGAACCAACCTCATACAAGTACATTTCTAAGCCTCTGCCTAAGACAGATAAAAATTAGACAATATTATATCCGATGGTACAGACTACGAGGAAGAAATACAGCAAAAGATCGGATGCCTTCGCGATGTGGATATAGTTGTTAGTCCACACCTTTTCAACACAGGGTCTGATATTATATCATAATAACTCAAATCCTTGTAGCCCAAATCATCATTGTAGCACTTCTTTACACTTTCTCCGATTTTCCATGTTCTATTTCAGGCATAGACTTCATGCCTGGATGCAATGTACCAACCAGTGATTTGTACGACCTCTGCAGCATTGTATCCTTGTTTCTGGTGACCATGCATTGTCCTTTTGATCATACCTGAAGTTGAGTAAGCCTATTTTGATGTTTCAGCAAGCATAATGCCATAAAGGCCCTTCACGGCAATATATATATATATATATATATATATACATAAATATACAAAATGCATATAAATATATATATATATGTATATATACACATAAATATATATATATATGTATATATACACATAAATATATATATACATAAATATACAAAATGCATATAAATATATATATATATATGTATATATATACATAAATATATATATACATAAATATACAAAATGCATGCGTATACATTACACACTAATACAAACACACGGACACTCATGTAAAGGCCTAAACCTGTGCATAAAATGTATTCATAAATTTGTAGGCCTTCATACAAATGGTTTCCAGAGCGATGGCCGTATTTAAGCACCATCTGCTAGCAGCAGTCACTGACTATGGTCGGAATACCACGCAGTTATTAATGTGGCATTAAGTGTAGGCCTGCGGTCTGACTAATCTGATACACCAACTTCCTTTTAAGACTTTACCACACACCTTACCGCACCTTCAAAACTTTACCACGCACTGATAGGCCTGGGATAAGAACAAGACAGGGCTAAACTGCACAGAATCCAAGACCATTGTTGCCCGCAAGTCTGACGCAAGAACTAAGAAAGCTGTCCGGCCATGCATACAGGTTCTGAGTGGGCCTAGTAGGCCGAACGAATTTGATTTCGTTATTCCTCTGGAGTTCCTTTTTAGCTCGCTCTGCAGGTGCGCGCTGTGACAGACGCCAGCCAATCAGGGTCCGCCTCTGACGTCACCGTAAGGGCGCGGTCGAGGATAGAAAACTATGCTGTCGGCACAGTGCAGTTCAGACGGATAGCGACTTCTGCTGGTAGCTGGTCTACCAGTAAACGATAGGGTGCGAATTCGATAGCTGGACTATTCGAGGAAAGTTTTTGCAGATTTTAATCGCTGTATTTTGTACGTCGTTTAAGACGAAAGCTGGTTAGCTGGACTAACTTTCGTGAAATAATTGAGTTTAAAACAGAATTACTGACAGGAACGGATTCTTCAGCAACAATGTTCACCAGGTGAGTTTGGATTTAGGCCTATGATTGATTGGACGGGTTAGGAACAGTACTGGTGGAAAGTGAGATGAAGATTATCGACTTATGTGGCGCTGAACGTGATTGGAAGTTTAGAACAACTAATTATTAAGTTCAGGCCATCATGTTCACAGGACTCTAACATTGCGTCTCTGAAGTTGCCTGATTTTTACAATCGCAGAGTTTGAAGTAGGCCTAGCCTAAATTCGCACAAATTGGCGAAGTGCCTTATGACCATGGGGGAGAGTAAGACGATAAGTGCGAAATGAAACCAACCTAATGATGCATGTCTTACAGTTAGTTCACTTATGCTTTCTTATCATAGCGCTATAGAAATTAGCTCAAGCTTTTTTATACAGCCTATAACACTTAATCACGTAAATGAGTAAACAATGCTATGATTATTTTGTTTAATTTCGTGTTGATATGACGGCACAAGTATGTGCGTGCTTCAATATTCGCCTTGCTTGACAGAGTATTTCACCTGCTCTCCATATAGTGTTTCATTTGCATTTATGAAAACTCAGGCTGTTTTTACTTCGTTGTGTGTTAAGATCAACGAAAGGTGCGTCGAAGCAGAGGCGAGAACTGATCAATATCGAGATCAATAACATCCGGGACATGCTCCCACTCCAGGAAGGCATTCGCAAGCGCCTTTCCCAACTCCAGGTGATGGCCATCTGTAAGGCCTTCATCGGAAAGAACAACTTCTTTGAGAAAAGTTAGTGTCAGATTACCACTGTCTTTATTCATTCAACAGATTGCTTTATGTAAATATGTCGAGTTTTGCAAAGCTTGTGGTAGCCCAGGGTTGTCTGTTCGATAGTCCGAAGGCTCGATAGTCAAAAGGTTTGATAGTCCTAAGATTCTATACTCCAACATTAATCTAACTAGAAGCTGGATTAATTGACGAAAAGAATGTGTAAAACTGGGAGCTGGATTGATATGAAGAGAATCATGCCTAAATGGAAGCTTGTTGAATTAAAACAATGATGAAATCCAGCTTTTGGATAAAAATAATTCTTTTCATCAATCCAGTTACCATTAAAACTGCAATCTTAGCACCCATCGACCGGACACCATGCAATCTTTGGATTATCGGACCTTCGGACAATCGAACCTTCGGACTATAGACACAGAACCAGCCCAGGTCCATAGAGTTTGTCGGCTGTAAGCTTTTGACCCAAAGGGTAAACAGTAGGTTTTTGAAAAGAGATCCAGGCCTACAGAGAATTGAGGAGCAAACAGATATGATATTGATAGGTTGAATTCTGGCAACTTCAGGTCCTTGACTCTGGAATTTTTTTGCTGCAAAGGGTTATTATGAAGATGGTGTTGTTCTATGTAAACGATGAAATTTCAATAGATGATGTAGCTTAAAGTGTGTATTATGGTCTAAATATATTGGTCATACCAAGTAAATGAACATTTAAATCCTGGATGATGCAAGAGTGGAAATATGGAGTGTTGGAAGACAGAATGCCAGTTATCTCTTGAATTTTTGATATTTTACCAAAATCTGCTGACAGAACTGAGGCTATTTTGAACTAGTTGGTAGGTTTGCTCAACACCCATAAGAAAGGAAGGTTTTGGGGCCCAGACAGAGTTGGCGATCTCGCTTGACAGGTGGGGGGCGCACCCAATGAGAGGGGTAGGACATATGGAGGGAGACACACGTATAAAATGTTCCCTCTCTGGATCGCCGCCCCTGGGTCCAGCAGTACCTGCTTGATTTTGAATCAATTGGCAGTTTTACTCACCCATACGATTGGAAGGGGTTTTGGGGCCCAACATTATGCCTACCTATTGTGTGTATTTGTATGTCAGATCACTTACTAGTAATAGTCCACGTTTTAAGTATTTCTGTTCTCTAGTGAAGTCAGATGACATCAGTCAAGTAAGATATAGCATTACTTTGCATATGGTTTGAATGACATTTGTCATTGATGCAATGTCTGTTTGTTTACAATTGCAACCTCAATTATTGCTGTTAGTCTGTAGTTAGAAATAAAAATGGATCAGATTACAGAGAAACACCACACACAATGGGATGTGATTTGTTCTGTGCCTTGTGATCAAAGGTCAATCAAAGATCAAAGGGAATCTACCTCAAGCAATGCAGGACAAGTTTCGGTCCATAATTGTCTGTGAGGAAGGCAATGGGATAGGGCCTAACACCTAAACTCATCCTATCCCTGGGTGGCATAAGGGCCAAAGAGCTCATCATCATCATCAACATCATCATCAATATCATCATCATCACCACCACAACCACCACCATCATCATAACAACACACAATTTATGTCTGAAATGGATGTGTATATAAACATACAATCATACTTGCATACAATGACATGTGTGTACATGTACAATGCTGTGTACACTCGTATAATTTTATGTAAGTATTAATGTGTGTATGTGTGTGTACAGTCATACATTCAATGTGTAGATATTTACTTTTCATATAGGCTGACACAAGAAATGAATCTATGGTGAAGTGTCATATTAAAAAGTCTCTTGAGATTGTGATCATGTTTGCATTTTAGTTTGAAACTCTTCTTGCTAAGTTTCCATAGAGGCATGCTGATAACTGTGGTACTTCATTACTTCCATAGTTACGGTGTGGGCCTACATAAATATTGTTTGTGTGTCTGTCTGTTTCTCTGCCTGCCTGGGTGTCTTTTTTGCTTGATTGAGAGAAGAAGGAGGGCTTAAATAAAAGGGGAACTACAGACAGGCAGACATGGGCAGAGTGCAGAAGGCATAGAAAGACATATGGAGAGAAGAGAGACAGAGGAATGAGGAGGATGAAAGAGGGGAGAACAAGAGGGAAGAGATAGAAGAGCGAGAAAGAGAGAAGAGGATGGAGAAATGTAGGCAGCAATAGATGAGAGAGAGAGACAGACAGACAGACAGAGGCGGACATACAGAGAAAGAGAGTGAGAGCACAGCGAAAAAGATAGGTAGAGGGGTAAGAGAAAGAGAGAATGAGCTGGAGAGAAAGGGCCAAGACAGAGAACAAGGAAGTGAAAATACAGAAGGGAGTGGACAAAAAAATGCCATCTGCCAGACAGAAGGAGACTGCAAAACTGTGAGAGCAAACTAGCAAAGTACCCTTGTTAATGGGTGTAGAGTGTGGACCAAGCCTTTTAATTGTTGTGGACATACATAATGATCTGCCCATGCAGCTGTTAGGTTTAAAATCTGCTGTTCTCCCAACACAGAATTGAAACGGCATTGGGATCGCATGGCCCGTTGGTATTTGAAGCAGGCCTCTGAGCCTATGGAAGAGAGGGAACAGGCCACAGCTGCCTGATTGGGTTAAGTTGCTAGGTGTGTAGGCCTGCTGTTTCTCTGAGTGTTTGCTTGTGCCTGATGATTGCATACCTGTGAGGCACAATGAAAATACTGCATTGACACACATGGGTGGTTTTTTCGTTCTGCTTGGTTGGTTCCTCGACTCTGATTGGATCAGGTGGTGCCTTTCGACCTGAGAGTAGGGACCGGGCTTGTCTCTATGCTTCTGTGGTCTGAAATAATTCGCCCCCTCTTCTGCGCTGTGGTCTACTGGCATTGTTGTCCGAAGGCCTATTGCGTGTATGGATGAGGAGGAGGAGCCATATTCATCATCGTTTGAAGTCACAAACATTTTTCTCAAGTGTTTGCCAGAGATGTCTCTGCCTTCAAAGATTCAGTAAAAAGAATTTGCAAGTCTCTCGTTTGTTTTACGAGCGTGACTAAAATCAGACTTAACATGAATTGAATTGTCTTCAGCAACTCGGCCCACTTGAGTCTGACCGTTGAGAGGGAAAGTTGATGACCTTGCCTTTTGTTGGTCAAGCAGTCAAAGACTCTGACCCTGTTAGAGCTGTTTGTTTATGTGTGAGTGGCGGACACAGTCCTTGCACAACATGAACTTGGTTTTTTCCAGAACATTCTAGCAATATTGACTCTGACAGTGGGAGTACAGTATTTGTGTATCTAAGCGCATATTGACTGCATCTGTGACTTCTGCTTAGTGATATCATGGCAACTATGAACGCCTGTAGCCTCAGTGTGTGGAGTTGAATTCTTGCAAGCAGCACCTACCTCACAGAGGTGCATAAAAGCACTGTAAGATAATCTCAGTGTCAATAGTGCCACTCTCTAATAACTCAGCATAAATAGCTCAGTTATGGGTGAGTGAGAGCAGTGACCCAGCATTGGATCACAATGCAATTCCTGGAACAGAGGACAATGAGATCATTCCATTGTACAGGGTTCAATCTGAGTAGGGACATGGCTAGGTACTGTGTTTGACCTTTTGTGATACAGAAGCAAGCAGCAATGACTTACGAACCCAAAATGTTGAGTCACAGAAACCTACATTATCAAATCACGCACCTATTGCAAATTCATGGCTCGTAAAATATGGACCCAGTAAGGAAACACTCTTACATTGTTCTTTTAATCGCCCCTAAGTAAACTCCTTGACCATCATGAACATGTGGCTTTGAAAGGGTGTTATTGAGTTCATGGCAACCAAGTTCACTATGGTGAATAGAGTTGAGGTGGCTACAAGTCAGTAGAGGTCTTCAGGACAAGCAACCATGATGGGGCAAAGAAACCGGTGTCCGACATTTCCTTTGTAAAGAGTTGTTCGTAAAATAATTACTCACAAAGAGCAAATCTTCATAAAACAGTTAGTGTTAGGGGTTAGGGTGATGGTCAGAATTGTTTTATGAAGAATTGTTTTACGAACGAGTTTGACCCTAAACATAGAAACCTACCTGTAAATTAGGAGACCAATTCCTCATGATGCAGGACATTGAAGAGTTGATGCTGGCTGCAGTATTAGTTGAGTTGTATATAGAATATGACGAATATCCCTCAGAAGATACCATATCAATCAATGCTCACAAATAAGATGCCTTAAACTTTGATTTAACAGAGCATTTGAAATCTGGATGAGCTTGATAGCATAGTGGTTAGTGTGCTGGACTGTCAGTCAAAAGGTCTGGTCCCATCAGTTTTTTCAACCACAAATGATGCTGTTGACTAAAACTGAAATGGCTTGTCTGGATGAGAGTTGCATGGATGAAATTATACAAACACACATACATGCATACATACATAGGCCTACATACATAGGCCTACATACATACATACGTACATTAATACATACACACGTACATACACACATACATACACACATACATACATACACACACATACATACATATATGTATACATACATGCATAGGCATACATACATACATACAATTTGAAACAGACTGCTGTTTTGTACCATTGATGCACCAGTGGTCTCAATGGTGTTATTCATAACTTGAGTGTTCATTCTGTTTGACTGCTTCTCAGTTTTTATGCAGTTTTAATTTTCCATTTTTAAATTTTTTGACAGTTGCCTCATTGCCAGACAGTTCATCCGAAGAAAACCAGTCGTCTTTCGAATTTTCTCAGGTAATTTATCATCGCATTATCAGTCGGACTTACATTCCTTCAATACGGCTGTTCGTTTTCTCTTTTAACTGATCTAGCTAGATCTTTTTAATAGGCCATTATCTTTGCTTTTGTGTTGTCCAAATTACTTTTAATTGATATATGTATATATTGGATTTCAAAAGTGAATATTAAGCAATATGGTAACTAGAAGATGAGGAAGAAAAACATTTGTAGTCTGATTTATAGTATCAGGTAGGTTAACATTAAAACAGTCTGATTTATGGTTTTATTGAGTCGTGTGCGGTAAGTCGTTATTCAAGGAAGTATAGATCATTAATTAAGGAAGAAAACAAAGGCTGAACATGGTGTCAGCCTGGTTGATATTTGTGCTGACAATTGACAGTGTTGACCATTCTAGACGTAGGTTGCTACTGACAGTGCTATATAAATTGCCGTAATTTGCAGTTACAATTACAACCTATGAATTAACCTAATTGTAATTTTGGGTTTTGTCCAGGTTAGCCTAAGAATAAAGCTTGCGACTCTTGGTTACAGCAAGGTTAACCAACTAAGTCTGCAATGTTGATTGCGATTAAAAAGCTACTTGAACAGTTGCATTTGTTATGAATCCATGACTGGTAGAGTAATTAAAACAAAAGGTGTCTCACGGCATATGTCCTTGGTCATTGTATTGACAATACATTGCATAGGAAATTGTCAAGTTAATAATATGCATTATTGTCACGCAATAACTCTCCAAGGATAAATTTGCAGCCTCAAAACGTGAATGTTAACTATGGTGTTACAAATGGGAAGTTCAGAGGTCAGAACCTAAGGGGAAACCTACAGGGAGAAAACTCTTGAGGTTAAGCAGAAACCAGGCAGAACTGTCTATGAGTGTGTAATGGCCTAATGATTAATGTGACGCAAGACACGAGTGAGTAATATTTGTTTCTCAAACCGCTTTTGTATGCAGCAGGTTTGTTATGAATGCCCAGGACTGTACTCTGCGTGGGCTGAGCAATCCTGTTTGACGTAGTAAGCATTGAGGATCTGACAACCAACATGGGTGTTCGCTTTTTTTATTTATTATGGTCGATTGTTGATGTAGGAGGGGGGCTGGCAAAGGACTAGAATAGAATGGCCATGAAAGGGGTTGAAATATGATTAGTAGTTGCATGAAATGGGTGTGTGATTCAGACACTATATAAGTCTTGGACAGCCAAACCCTGAGGTTTCTTTGTACATCTGTGAAGTTTATTGATTTGCTAGCGAGTGATTCAGACGAGTACATGAGTGATGACAAACTGACGTTGAGCAAAGTGAGCAAAGGAATTGCTCAAGACCCCTACACCCCAGTACCTCAAACCCATGCTCTACACATTACTAGGCGAGCACCCTAATCAGTTGGGTAGGCCTATCATGTTGTATAGTCAGATTCAAAAGCATCATTTCAGTTAGACGTCAGTTATGGGAGATTGTGACTGTGTTATGCGGTGATTTTTCAATTGGCACTCAAAAGCTTAGGAAAAAGAGATTCAGCTCCTTTATGAAACACACAACTGTTGCTTTTAACAGAGTTGTGTAATATGTATGGTTTATTGAATGATAATTGTTATGTTGTAATTGTAATCCGACATTCCTTAAGCATCACTTCAAGAATGAACTTATCAGTGGTGCTGATAAAGCCATCATAAAGTCAGCTATGGGTTTTTGTGGAGTCATGGATAGTACACTGGCCTGCAGAGCAGAGGAATTGAGTTCAATTCCCATATGGTTGACGAGGCCTTCCATTCACTAGATGGCGGCATTGGTTAAATTAGATGTATTACGTGATGTGTGCCTTACAGTTGCCATGCTGTTAAATTTGACTCCTCTCCTGTAATAACTGGTCATCATTCGTGCATTCTGTACTTGTAATTATAATGTGGTTTGTCAGCTTGAAAACTAAACGAAGATAATATTATATTATTATTATTATTACAAAATGATTGATTGGTCGTTTTTTGTTGTTGATTGAAATAGGCTTTGCCTGGTTTTCTTCTGATGGCTTCGATTGACGGAAAGTTCCTTTATCTGTCAGACAATGTCATGGAAATTCTTGGCCACTCCATGGTTCGTGTTTCTTGACCTTTGTGCTCCTTGACCTTCGTGTTCCTTGACCTTCACATTCCTTGACCTTCGTGTTCCCTAACCTTAATATTTCTTGACCTTTGTGTTCCTTGACTTGTGCTCTCAACAATGGTCAACTTCTTGTCACTGAACACTATCATCATCATCATCATCATTGCCACCACCAACAACAACACCAAAATTCAACTACACACCATTATCATCGTAATCATGCGTAGTTGGTGTAATGTACTACACTGTTACTGCAAATTCAACTCCTAGTATAGACGTGAAGCGGTGATGTACTAATCTGAGTAATCTCATCACTTCTCATCGCTATCGCTTTTCACCATCTTGAACTAGTATTTTACACAGTTTTAACTCTGTTCCCAGGATCGAATGAGTAGGGTGGGGGCATTGTGCCATGGCCTGATAACCATTTCCTCAAAATTACAATTCCAGGATGCACGTTGCCACTTAGGCAAACTAATTAAGGCGCTTTGGCTTCAGCTGGTCTGGGCAAATATAGGGCTAATTTGTTATCAATTAGCAGCAGGTCCGGTGTCTGCTGATATTGTCATAGACTATGATAGATGAGAAGGCTAAATGCTCAGTAATTGCTATCTTCTCTGAATCCGGCCTCTGCCCTACTTTGGATACACCAGTTCTGAGTGTCCTGTCCTTTGTTGAAAGATACTTGAACATCCTGATATTACTGACATCCTATCAGCGAATGTATCTTGTAGAGGTTGACCTGGTTTTTGGAGCACCAATGATTTTATGCCCTGTGCATTCGTTACCAGCACTGTAGGAGTTAATGATTAATAATTGATACCATATAGTATATACTGTCCTGCTTTGAAAATACTTGAATATCCGACATTTACTTACATCAGATATGATCAAACTTCAAATAATTTTTAAAATTTTTATTCAGTTTTATTATTTTGATTTGCCTCCATGACCTCGATAACTGATTTGGATGTGTTATTATTCTGACCCAACACCGAGCATTTGCAGTTGTGGGTCCATCTGCCTGGAATGACTTTCTTCCATTACTGAGCACCAAACTAATGACTGGATTATCTCTATTATTTCTTTTCCCCCAGAGTTTCCGTGCTGAGAGCACTTCTGAATAGTTATTCTGTGGGAGGCACTATATAAATCTAAAGATACGATATAAGTGTAGTCTATTTATTTACATTCATAAAACCTAATTTGTGTCCTGTAGATTTATTTCAATACGGTTATATGTGGTTGATAACCGAAAATATTGTAATATATATAAATAAAAATATGCCTAAGGTTTTGTGGAGTGATCAAAAATAAAATTATTTTCTTAAATTTGTGGAGTCAGGTCACGCATTGTGGGCATTGATCTGAAATGTATGAATTTTATGTTTTTTACCTGTAGGTTGACTTTGTGACGCAGTCGGAGACCATCTTTGACTTGTTTGACGAGAGGGGCCAAGCCCAGGTGATGAAGCTGCTGTCTGGTGTCCATGGCAACAGGGAAGACTTTGCTTCAGGCTCCACATCAGGGGAATGCTCGCTGGACGAGATATCCTTCACTTGTCTCATGGGTCTGTCGAAGAACGTTCGTCGCCATCCTGGACTTGACAGACATAAGGTAAATTTTCAAAAGCAAATCTTTGGTATCTCAGTCAATACTGTCACCATTATTATAAACTTAGGCCTAAATACAATACAACACAATGCAATACAGTCATCTGTCTCAAGCTCTTTTAATAAATAAATAAATAATAAATCTTTGTTTAATTTCAAACTGACAAACCGCAGTATGATTACAAATACAGTATGAACGTATGATGACAAGTTATTACAAGAAATTTTGAATTTAGCTGTTGGCAGCAATGCCCTTTATGTCATACATCTGATTTAACCAACTTCGCTGCCTAGCGAAAGAGGGACTAATCAACCTTACAGGGATATTGGTATTGAAACTCGGTTCCTCAGCTCTGTGTAACAGTGTGTTATCCATTACTCTACATCCCCTTTTTATCTATCGCCTGTCAGGATTTTGTCTCAAAATTAAAGCTTCACCACTTCATGAACTTCTGCTTCGTTGGGTCCTCTGGTTCTTGGTCAGATTGACAAGACTTCTTTTTAAGGTGACACAGGATCAAGGTCAGAGGTCAACCCAAACTAAACTCGCCTTCTCTAACCTGCTCTCTATCAGCTAGATTTGAATCTTCATTTGGTGTCTGGTCGTAAAATAATTAGATGGTGTCCTGCATTAGCTTTCAAATGGTGCTTGAGAAATTTGAATTTTGAGGTAACGATTTAAATTTACACCCATGTGTTCTTTTCAAAAGAGTCCTTTGTACCACAGTGCAAATGCTTAAGAATGGTTCTTTCTGTCAGCAGTAATTTTACTCTAACGACGATGTTCATTTAAATATTCAACGGTATCTTATTGCTATTTTATAATCGATTGAGAATTTTTCATGTCAACATAACTGATAATAATTGTTTAATCATGACCAAATGTAGGCCTATTTCGTATTGATTTTTTACGACTGCTGACAATACTATCTGAATATTACAAAATGGTTTTCAGTTTTTATTTTGATGTCAATTTGATGACAATTCTGTTGGCTAAACCTATGGCATTTGTTGAGAACAGGTGATGAAAGTGACGGCCCGACTTACGAAACCCATTAACTACCTTGATGGTGGTGAACCTGTTCTTGTGGTGTTTTGTTGTCCATGGTCCCCAGTCATGCCGACTGGTGACATGGTGCCAGCTTTTAGCACAACTGTCTGTCAGTCAAGACACAGCATGGATATGAAATTTCTCGACATTGACACGAAGTAAGAGCTTCAGCCAGAAGAGTTGGTTTTATTACCTTAGAACAGTGTATATTTACCTACTGTAAGTAGTCTAACACTGGCGCTGTCGGAGTACTGGATGGAGAGAGAAAGAAAAATGGGGAATCAAGGGGTTTTCCCCAGAAGGGACTTTTTGAACATAGCTTGAAGATGTTCAGCATGTTTAGATAGGATAGTTTTTATAATAATTTTATGACATGCTGCTAATGTGCCTGCTTTTGACTTCTGGGTGTGGGGTGTAAAACTATGAATATGATGATGTTGTACAGCGATGCGATTGAAAATGTTGGTCTGGTTTGTATAGGGTTGGTGAGCGCTCGCTTTTTATCATGGGGACTACAAGTTTGATCCTGCTTTCAGATGGTTACTCTTGTGGGGATCTTGAGCATCACTTAACAATCGCTTAGCACCATTGATGCTTCTTTTAGATAAACTGGTAATTGTGGTTTGGAGCTCCCATCTTCCAAATTTCTAGATTGCGCCTACTAGTTTGCATAATAATTATGTTATAATGATTTGCTGTTATGCTTAATCACTAATGTTGAAATATCAATCAACTCAGAATTATATTCTATGAGGGGTTCTTTTCAAAGAGACGTATAAGCCATAGGTTTAGTGAATTGGTTACTTGTTAACTTGTTGTGTTTCAATCTTTAATGTCTACTATTTTCTTCTGGTTTTCTCAGCGGCCGGTTCCACCTCGGTTACTCTACCGATGAGCTCCAATTGCAATCGTGGTACAAATTCATTCACCCGGACCATGAAGCTGAATTTGCATCCAAACATCTGGAAGGTGAGTGCATTATTTGCTCCTATGCTTACATGAGCATTCTACTTAATGTAAGTGATGTTGACTTAACATGCCATTCAATAACTGTAGTCTTATGGGGCTGGGTTTGCTCCCCATGGTCCATTCTGACGCATTCTACTGTAGCCTTAAAACGTCTATTTTTAGCCATGTGGGATTTGGAGCACCTTTGAGTAGTAACCTTTGTAATGATTGAATGAACTTAATGAGTTTAAAATAATGGTAACAATGTATCATATCTGTGCTACTCATGTCAAATATGTTCTGTAGGTATGCAACATAAACCAACAAATGATATTCAACTAAATCTTGTTTCTAGCAAAAATGGCTCGCTTCTTCTTTGTGTAGTTATTTCAAACGGACCTGACTCCACTTCTTCCATCTTCATTCGCGTCCAGACCAAGTACGGACACTTCATCTGGATGCAACTAATTATGCGCATGTTAACCGGAAGTGAGTTCGAGACCGGCCAATCAGAAATTGCATGCGTCAGTCACGTGCTCGACGAAGAGGAAGCAGCCTTTAGAAAAGAACGTGAACAGCTGGATGCAGAGATGGGAGATTATGCCGGCAACGGCCATATTTTCCAGAACCAGGGCATGTACCAGGTTCCCACTGCAATTGTTGACGACCGATTCCTGGGTACATCGGTCGGTTACATGTCTCCACCAGATATGTGGAATGAAAACGAGATCAGAGGGAAGAGAAAAGCGACGAGACACGACGCTTATGGAAAGCCGACGAAGATGCGCTCCTTCATAGCAAGTGAGGATTCGGCCTCAAGTGCCAGTTCTTCCTCGATGATGTTTCCTTCACCAGTCGGCCACGACGTTGACAGGTCGCTCCAGTCCGACCAGATGGAAAGATGTTTGAGCCATGACTTTTTCCAGGCAGATTTCAATCTGAATCTGAAGGATCCATTCCAGGCAAAGGCTGTGAGTCCACCTTACTCTATGCTTTCGGATTCCATCTGCAGCAGCAATAGTCCAAGAATGTATCCGGAGGATGATGGATCATTCTTCCGTCCGATGTCCGCCTCTCCGAAACAGAAGAACGTCTGCAGTGAGGTCTCAGATCTATCGCTTCTCAACGGAAGCCTTTGTCCCATGAAGGACCTTGCCAATCTGAAAAGTCTTGATCCGGAGGCCGTCGTGCTTGCATCACCAATACAGGAAGTTCCAAGAGAGCTTCCCGAACTGGACCTGACAGATCTTAATGATTACCTGAAAACAGTGGAAGATGAAAAGAAGCCAAGGGTTTTGCCGAACCTGGGCGATCTTTCATACACCAAATATCTTCCGCCTGCGTACGACTGGAATCACAGGGTTCTCCAACAGAAACAGGAACAACAGCATCCTGAAAAGTACACCAGTTTGACCTACGAACCTCAACCAATGCAGGGAGAAGAATTTTTCTATGAGAAGCCAACTGGTTATAAAGCTTCAAGGAACAGTGGAGGCTCGGTTGCCTTTTCGAGTGTGGCTTTCCTTGAGAGCCTCATCGAAAGTCCGCAGTTCACCGAGCTGATTGGAATGATGTCAAATGGACCACAGAAGCATCTTGGATTCCAAGAACAAGAAGGACTTTCATGTTTGGGTTAACTGTCACTTTGTAAGTACATGGTTCAAGTACCTCTGTGTTTAAATATACCAGACTTATTTATGTATAACATCTGTGACTGAAGCCCAAATTTGGATAGAGTTGGAGCAGAAAAGTTAATCTTAAATACAGTTCAGCTTCAAGTGTGAACTCGAAATAACACTGGAATCATTGTCGTTCCTTGAAGCTGTCAGTGCTGTTGACTTCTCATAACAAATCCTACCTGAATTTGAATTCATTATAACTGTAAGTGTATTTTCGAATTTATGTAGCACCTCTTATTGAGAAACTCTGCAGAGGCAACCTTATTGTGATGAAACAATTCATAGTCTATGAATTTAATGTTTAAGTAAGCCCAAAGTAGATAGAATTTAGAAGACACTTCTTGACACCAGAGACGTCTTGAGTTCATGCCCGGTTCTCATATTGTAAACTGGCGATGGGTTGATGAGCCTGATGTGAATCAGGGAAATCTGCCAGGCGGTTGGCTTACTGTTGTCATGTGTGGGCTTCAGCCAAACGATCTTAAACATTCGCTTTTGAGAACTGGATAGCTTTCAATTAGATAGAACAATTGTGACTGACAATAATTGTAATTGTAGTTGAACTTTTATAATAGTGACAATATTGATGATTGTAATATGAGACATCAATGTTAGTGTCTTGTGTACCTTGTGCTATGTAAAAGTAATGAAATTTCTTTTGTTTTGCAGGTCTATGTGGACAAACTTCGTTTTCAGAACCAGAGGGAGTCAGTGAGACTTGACCGAGAGAGTATGGCATATTGTCATGACAGCTTAATCAACGCTAAGTTCTCTTTAACAGACTTAAGAGGTTCACGTTATATTCGGCAGCCATTTATTGTACATGTACATAGCTACAGTGTAACGGGTTGTGTTTCCTGCCCACCGCATTTCGAAAGTTGTCGTTGAATTATACACATCATTGTTGGCGATATATCTACCGGTACTTTGTTTGTGGATGGAACTGTTTCCGTGTGTTTCCTGACTCCCTTTGCCTTGCTTGAAGCCAAAATTTGGCTATGTAGAGGTTTCACTAAGTGTCACTTAGACGTGTTACATCTGGATTCTCGTGTCGTACAAGGTGACAGTTAACCATTTCGTATTGTGGTACTTTTCGACTCGCCATTCATTTTTCATCGTTGGTGGCATAACTTGACATTTGCTGTAACTTGTGGTGACATTCTAATGGTAATTTCTGCATCGTGCTGAAGTGTGTATGCATTGATTCTTGTTTGGTATTTTACTAACCTCTCGTTCATGTTGTTTTTGCATTTAACGGGGCAGGCAGAAAATACTCAAGATGTTTGTTTTGGTGGCGGTATGTTTGCTAAATTTACTGCTTCTGGTAAGCAGTAGATGGCAAAACGGAGCCAAGATTTTGGTCTATGACCGTTTGGATACATATCAATTTGTTGCTTCATGGGTGTTGTTATTTAACGTTGCTCAGGCTATCTATGCTATCCCAGTTTCGTGTTTATGCTGGAATATTCCAGAACTTTGTGCTGAATAATGAAAGGTTGTCCTGTTTTGGATTGCTCCATGTCAATCAAAAATCCTTGCTCTTCATCAATGAGGCCTCTTTCCACTTGGACCCTTCCACCAAGGAATGTTGTTGATAGATACTTATGGTAAAATAAGTGCTGATGACTTCCACATGGTAAAACATCCAGGTCTGGTTTTGACTCCTCCTTTGAGAATGGATTTTCCATCTTATATCTGTAGGTAATTCCTCTCACTGTGGGTGACCACAAATCACATTTCATTCCTTCTATTACATCAAATTATACCGTAGTAAATGCATGCTGTGCTGCAGCAATTTACCTTGTACTATGTGCCACCAAAAATGTATAGAAAGCACTTACTCTGTTCTGCACCATACGAGTGCCTTAAATTGGTGTACTCTTCTTGTACATCTCGGATGGTTCTATGTAAAGATATCTTTATGGTATGTGCATGCTACTTATACCACTTCCTTTCATTTAAGTCTACCTTCAAGGTATGTATCACCTTCTCTTACCACTTGCATGGTTCCATTTAAGATACCTTTAAGATATGCGTGTCTACTCATACCACTCGGATGATTCCATTTACGGATACTTTTAAGATATGTACCTCCTTCTCATACCATTTAGTTCCATTTAAGAGTATCTTTAAGACATGCGCCTGCTATTCATACCACTTGAATGGTTCCATTTGAAGGAAGCTTGTAGGGAATGTTTGTGTGATGATAAATTCGCCAAACGTGTTGAGTCATATACTGACCTACATCGAGTTCGGGTCTTAGGTTTTAAAAATTGCAGAAGAGGAAGGGAGGAGGGAGTTCCAGCCTGTTCATAGGTAGACTGCTTGTTCATGCATTATTTTTATGAGAGCAATACTAACTACAATTACTGTATATTAGTAATTAGCGAGCGTGACTTGCAGCAGACACGAAGCCCTGTTTGCTGTCACGCTGTCTGTCTGTCTCTTATAGAGGCATTGTAGTTTCTAATTGTTGTTTCTGTTATTCTGAATTATTGCAATTTACCGATTAATTGTTAGATAATTAAGAAGGACTATTTACTGTTGTGGAATGTTGTGACGTTCTTTGTTGTTATTACTGAAGAATTCATCAGTTGATGCCAAACGTTTGGCTATGGAATCGTAATTCGTAAACGATATGAAACGTGTACAGACATTATTGTATTGTATTGCATTTAGACATGTATAGAGTCCCTCTAGTAGGGTGAATCATTCAAAGGCTCTTCCAGTGTTAAAGACCATGAGATAAGAAATAGTTTTTAGTGAAGCCAAGGTGAGATGGGGTTGGGAGTAGATTGAGACAGCACATTCCAAAGAGTGGAACTGATTGAAGGAAAAGCAGGTATTGAGCCATAACTGCTCTACTGTTCTCTTGTATGAGGAACTAGAAGATCAAGTCCGTTTGAAGAACGAAGTCGAGGCTGAATGAGACTGAAGCATTAGATTAGATACATCGAGGCAAGACCCCATTGTGTTTTGAAGACCGGAATGTCTCAGATCGGTTGATCCAGATTGACTTGGATTATTGTTAGTTTAATAAGCTGATTCTTGGATTGACAGTTGGTGTATTGGGATCAGTTCTCTTGGTTGGGAGTAATGTGCAAGATCCTTGTGGTTACGTGTGGGAATGTTGGAGGGGAGGTCCAAATCGCTCCAGCACCTAATTCCTCTGGCCAACTCACTTACTATGAGTACACTGACCATACTTTGTAGGGGATCAGAGGGCAAGGGATAGGACTTCGGTCACCCATCCTTATAATATGCCTTGACTTAGGAAGATTAAGCAGCTAATGCTTCATGCCTTGGCCTCTTCTTAGGCTGACTTAAGAGTTCGCTCTTCTTCTTTGGGTTTGCTCTTTCAGAAGTTGCAAACAAATAACCATTTTTATAATAATAATAATAATAATAGTAATAATGTTATTTTTATTTAATATCAAACTTGACAAACAGTATGATTACAAGTCCAGTATGAATGGATGGTGACAAGTTATTACAGTAGTTGAATTTAACTATAGGCAGGCAGCAGCATATGGGCAGTTAAGTTAATCATGTTTCTTAGTTGACCCTGGTTGATAGTCATATTTTGTGCATTATTTGCTGTAGCCTCTACCAAATAATCAAGCCACTGAAACTTGAATAGTTTGGAAATTGTTTTGCCGTTTCTCTTCTATCTGTATTTCTTCACTTGAAGGTATAATAAGACTGTATAAGGTTGTAAATTTATGTTGTATTTTAATAACTGTTTAAATAATCATTTCTGCAAGAAAGTACATTAAATCATAAAGGCTTCAAGACTGTTTGGGTTAAAGGCTTTGTACCATTACATGCGATTAATCAAGCATTAGGAAGTGGATAACAGTTAAGTCAAAATCATTGATGGGTTGCAACATTTAGGTTAAGTAAGTTAAGTCGGACGAGTAGTTTTAGGTAAACATATGGACCACTATTGTGGGTCATGCCTAGTGAAGCTTTGAAATCCTGATCATGAATTCTAATGGGTTTTACAATTTTATCCATTATAACTGGTTGCAAGAGTCTATTTTGAATTAATTATTGTTGTGGTGCAAAGGTTTTTACTTCATTATTTTAAACAAATAGATTAGATTTGATTGAATATGTAAAGTACACAATGCATGTAAAGTATTTTATGTATAATATATATTGAATTCAGAGTAAATGTGTTACTTTTGAAGTTTGTAACAGCAGAAATCAGACAAAAACAGTACTTGACATTTAATCTGACAATTCATGCTTGGGCACAAATTGTCTGATAACAAGTCAAGTACTGTTGTATGCAACGAGACAGTAATGAGACGTGAGCTCTGCTTGTTCTCTATAGGAAACTCGGCTATAAAAAGTAAACTGTGGCCACAGTGTCAGTGGGGGGATAGACAGTGAGGGAATCACTGGCCACCCACCATTATTCACCAAGGCTACATGTAAGTAAAGTAAACTCTAGGTGCTAGCTTATGGAACCGTTCTTTTCTAGTTAGAGCATAGAGCGCTTCTGAGTAGATGTCGTGAAGGGGCGCTATATAAATCCTCCAAATAATAAAAAAATAAATGACAATAACTAAGTATACCTTTTCATGATTATCTTTGCAAATGCTAGTCTTTGAATAATTCCGGCCAGGTCAGTTCAGACTGCTGAGAGGTTAGTTAGATGTCATTCAAGGCAGATGAGGCATTGCCTGAGGTAAATAAGATATATAACCCAAGGTAAGTGTGTATCACACAAGGTATATGAGATATTTCCAAAGGTTAATGAGGTTTTACTCAACTTGAATGATGTATCTCAATGTATAATTATGATATACCACCCAAGGTAAATGAGGTTTAAACAAAGATAAATTAGATATCACCCAAGGGGAATGAGGCGGTACCAAAGGGTAAGCAAGTAATTACCAGAGCCAACTAAGCTGTCATACAAGCCATGTGAGGTATTACTCAAGTTAAATGAGATAGTGTTCAGGATGAATGAGTTATCACCCAACGTGAACAAGGTATATTAGAGAAATCAGGTATTGCCCAAGGTATATGGGATAGTAGAGATGAATCAGGTATTACCAAAGGTATCTAAGATGAAATAACACCCAAGGTGAATGAGATATCACCCAAGGTGTATAGAATATCGCCCAAGCTAATGAGGTATTACCCACGGTAAATGAGAAATCGCTCAAGGTGAATGAGTTATTACCTTAGCTGAATGTGGTATTACCCAAGGTAAATGAGATATTGTTCAAGGTCATGTGAAAGCCTTAGCATAGTGATAGATATATTTTTATTAGAAAGTGTACTAAAGGTTGGGTTGAATTCATGACCTTGCCATTTACAGTTCACTTGTATGGACATGTTCAACAACCTAATCAAGTATAGTCAGAGTATACAGTTTACTTTAGCACAATAATAACAATAACAATAATAATAATCGAGAGACTGGAGACTGAATGAAGTTGATGC
Source organism: Bimastos eiseni (assembly GCA_959347315.1). Taxonomy (NCBI): domain Eukaryota; kingdom Metazoa; phylum Annelida; class Clitellata; order Crassiclitellata; family Lumbricidae; genus Bimastos; species Bimastos eiseni. Next base: position 16,279,673 of record OY365818.1, read on the forward strand.
CTAAAAAATATTGAAAATGATCAAGGACCTACTAATTAGTCAGCATGTACAATACAATACAACTAGGCATTTATAAAGCGCTTTAACAAGACAAGTCTTGCACAAAAGCGCTGTGCGGCATTCTTAGTCATAGATTAGAATAACATATATAGCCTATATAGCCTTGTATGTTCGATGGTTTACGAATAAATATTAATGATCATCATTATTATTATTTTATTTTTTTATTTTTTTAATATAAAAATATTAATAATAATAATAATAATGACAACAATAATAACGTAATGCCTCATTTATCATACATAATACCTCATTCACCTTGGGTTATAACTCAGTCACGTTGAGCGATATCTCATTTAACTTGAGTAATACCTCACTTGCCTTGGGTGACATCTTGTAAACATGTAGTTAGCTTGGGTAATACCTTATTTACCCTTAGGCACTACCTTGGGTAGTAGGCTATATAATAATAATAATAATATTGATAATAATAATAATGATGATGATGATGACGGCAAAGACGACGACGAAGATGATGATGATGATAAAAATAAATATAATAATAATGTGGCTATAAGATGATCGAGTACATTTGGAAGGTGATAACACGGCAAATCTCATAATTCAATAGGCAGATTCTTAATTGGATAAAAATGTCGGGACTTAAGGTGGAAGAGCAGTACCTGAGCTAACCTTGAGATTGCTACGAAGGTAAGAAGTACTCACAACATAATTTCCATGGCCTCTGCATATGAAGGTGGAAACCCATTCATCACTCACTCTCGAAACTTCCCACTTGAAGGGTTATGTCAGTGTAACACTCGTTTATTGTGAGATCACTTGATTGACACATTGCAATCAATAGCAGAAACTAATTTAGTATTGCCAATTTCCAAATGAGTGAGTTTTTCGTCCAATTCAAAATTAGGGATCATCATGGTCAACGGGACAACTTTCGATTCGTAAATTGGATTCTCGGAATATATCGAAATTATCGAAACCGCATCAATGCCTTAGACTTAGAATGATATCTTTGTGCAAGCGAGCTGTAACCCAGTTACCAAGTTGCACATCGTCATAAAACATCTGTTAGGCATACAGTCCCAACGAATATCTTGAACTCTGATGCAAATACTACTGTAGGTTTGTCTTATGTTACACTATAAAACAATAAAGACAAAATATCCATATGGCATCATATTTCCTGAAAATTGTCCCAAACGATAAGACAAATAAAGCCGTGTGGAATATTGTCATACGGCTTCATAAAACCTATAACCATGTGGGCACTTAATTATGTACGTCCGACATACAGAGCCTACACGGGAATATTATCATAAATTGTCTCGATCGTCTGATGACTGTGTCGTGCTCTTTGTGTGGAGGGTGGCCACGGGTCATCACTAATTAATTAATTAATTAACTCAGGGGACTTATACAGGACTCCCAGGCAGGATAACTTACTCAAAGGTGCTCCCAACCCAACTCCGGAGATTAGTGCTGGCTATCAATCTCTTATAACTGTACTTCTGATGAAATTAAGTGGATTTCTGAACCAGAAGAAATGGCTGAATGGTAGAATTATCTGGACACGATTTAAATCCGACAGCTGAAATTTGACTTAGGCAAAACCAGTTTCAGGATGCGAGAAACGTATTTAGAGGTATTTTTCATATGACGCCTACGGTTATATATATATATATATATATATATATATGCCAGGGGTGTAACAAGCGGGGGGCAGAAGCCCCAGGTTTTAAAACTGGGTGGCAAGGCCCTTCAGTTTTAGTGCTCAGTGCCCCCTATGTGCTCCCAAATCGGTTCTATTTATATTCCCTATTCAATTTGTCATAGCATTAAGAATCAACTCCCATTCAATTTGTCACAGGAAGAATCACCTCGTCATTCAATTTGTCTTAGAAATAATAAACCCATCGGGTCATTAGGTCCAATGTTAAACAAAACACTTCCGCAGAGTTTATTCGCACGGTTGGGTCTGGGACTAATAAGGAATATTAGTCCCAGGTTGAGTGGAGTTCTTTATAATACACATATAGGGCTATAGACCCTATTAGGGTAGAAACACTCATGGAGTCTTTTTGTACGGGTGTGTATTCAACCTTCTGCGTTGGCGCTAGAGAGAAGGCGGTGGCCCCGAGACATCCAGATGTTCTTGTAACATCAGCACAGCACAGCACACTAGCAGCTCGCGGATGCTAGCATCAACATCATGTGATGTGTGATTACTGGGTGCGGGTTGCATGCACTCGCCCTGAACATGGGACCAAAGATGAGTCGTTGATATAACAACGCTCTGGAGAGGAGCATGCTATTGCTGCTACTGCTGCTGCTGCTGCTGACGGTGACGACGACGATGATGAGAAAAGGAGGAGGAGAAGGATGATGAGGATGACGAGAATGATGGTGATGTTGGAGCTGGTACCCTTGGCTTAACTTTCAAGTACCGTTTAACAGATCTGAAGATATGATTTTGTCTACAACAGTTCTGCATCAGAGACGTCACAATAGTATCTCATCATTGTCATCAGCGAAGACCTAACATAATGGGAAGCGTACCCCGAGGTCACTATAGATGGGGTCGTAGCAATTACGGATGTCATTTGAGAATGGGTCCAAAATGGGCTACGCGTGGTCATCCTGGCAGGGCAATTTAAACCTGAAACTGTTAGGAAGAGTCTCTGTATCCGTGTATCGGTAAATAAGGCCTACCAATCTTGCAGTGATGGGGAAAAACTTGGTTAACTAATAAATTAGAATTACCGTTAGAATTAGCGCTGTAGGAGGACTTATTATTAATTAGAATCAGAATTCAACCAGTTAATTAACACTATTTGCTGACGTTCGATTAGAAAACGACAAAATAATGTAGTTTGGCATTCAATCTATTAGTACAAATATTTCAAATCATGACGAAACTTAAGTTTCAATGGTCTTCATCCAATTTCTTATTAATACTGTAGAAAATAGTTGTAGTTTGGAGCTCTCATGAGTTCTAAAATATCGTTTTGAAGCCTAGCACCTTACTCATTTGTAACAAATTATGCGACAAAAAATGCTCGCTCCATTGATGCTGATGTTTTAGGTACATCATGATGTTTCAGGGCAAGGGTGCAACTAAGGGGGTACTTAGGAGTGGTTGAGCAACCACTGATTAAAAATGTTGACCAACACAATTGATCTAATTCCAATGAGTTTTCCCTTTCTGAAGTAGGGAGGGTAGGGGTGCTCTAGTACGCTGCTTTACGCCATCGGCGTCCGCAATATAAGCACCTTCAGAAAAATGTCCTAGTTGCGCCTCTCTCCAGGGAGGACAGAATTTCTATCTCTCTTGCTGAATGCATACAATTTGAATAAAGGCCCCTATTCAGTAACACGCATCTGACGTTAAATGCAGTCACAAACAATTTCAAGTGATGATGAAAATTAATCATACTAAGTAGTTACAGTTGGTAAACAAAGAGTCAGTGACACGCAATATTATCTCCCGTTAGTGGGACGAGTACCCCTAAGGCTGGAACTCATAGAGCTGAAAGTTTGTGATACCTATAAAACTAAGACTGACTCTTCAGACGTCTGATTTGTGTCTATTCTTGTATATAATATATATATATATATTAAATTTTTTAACATAAGGTCTTATTCTTCTTTTGTGCAAGGAAGGTATGATTGTCCTAGTCTGGGACGATTGTTTTGGGGACGAATGTCCGAGGTGGTGAATATCCGGGGGGGGGGGGTGAATGCCCGAAGGGTGAATGTCCAACACTCGTCTCAGGGTCATCATGATCTCTCGACTCCTATACGCCTCCTCCCCATGAAGTTTAATTGGGATCGACTTGAGTCCTTCCTGAAGACAATGTAGAGAATGCGCTCCCTCCCCCGTTGCTAAGTCAATTGCGATCAAGGCAGAGCCAACTGCACGCGTGCTGTGATGGCTACAGACTCGCATTTTCTTTGGCACATTTTAATTATGATCTTTTCCGCCGCTCATCCGGAGAAATCAGATACTGCGTCCCAGACCACACGCGTTTAGTCTCTCAGTTGAAAACGACGGAAATTTTATCTGCAAGATTCTCACTAAATATATAGCAATTATTGACAAACCTGTATCTAAGCGTAAATAGCATTAGCCTCCCGCCTTTGCCACCCTGCTGTGAACTATCATTATTGATCTCTTATAACCAACTGCGGTGCGTCCCACTGATGATCATCGAACAAATATATAGGCCCTATATAAAATCTTTTTGTTTGCTTCCAATTTACATGTTCAGGAAACAGAGTATAGATTTCATGAATTACAAATGAGAACAAATAGGAGGCCCAAAAGGGTCATATGACCCACTTAATATGGGTCACCCAACTTGCATCTTAATTTAAAGGCAGGAGTGAGACACATCTTATTCTTAATATTCAACTAATCTTAGAGAATGCTCGACTTAAAACTTAAGCAAACATTTACTAACGAGGTCGGCGGTATATATATATATATATATATATATATATATATATGTAAGTTATATGTTATATTACATTGTAGACCAATATATTATTCAATATATCGAGGCAGCTGGAAAACTCTATTTTCTTATTAGTATCAATGAATGTCATTGTATAGCATCAGCTTCCATTGCCGTAAGGAAACTTGTCTCTCATATGCTTTTAAACATCGAGGTATGACATAGGCCTATACGAGACTTAGAAGTCACTGAAAACTGAAAATCAATATAAAACTTAAGTTAACTTTCAGTTTCTGGAAATCGCTTAAGATAGTCCTCACATCCCCAACCAAAACCCCAAACCCATCACCAACCCACAACCTCAGCCCCATTAGCAGACGCCTCTGGTGGGGACACGGTATGTGAAAGCGAAAGATTTATTCGATCCATGCGTCCATAAATCTTTTCAGCCATTTTGTCATTCTTCCATCCGTCCGTCCGTTTGTCTATCCACTGTTTGCTGCTTTGTTACTTTATAGCAGACAAGTTTTCTAGTTATGTCACTCACCAACAACACACGCCAATCCTCCCAATCCTCACACCCTAGTCAGTTGTTCATGGCCCAAATTCTTCGTTCAACCCGCTCCACTTCCATCGTCACACTGCTCCGCTTTGCCGTCACATCATTATTAAAATTGGTACAATCCATTTTAGCCGTCTGATTCTCTGGCTCTTAACCATCTGCCTGTCGCTATTGTCATGATTAAGCGCCAGTGTATAAATTGGTTCCACGGTTTTATGGGCACTGTATAGAAACGTTGAGTTTTCGATTCTGATTCTATTTTAATACAACGAATAACGTCATGGATACGAATGCGCGAATATATACGCACTCAGGCGTGAGTGAGCATGCGTCTATAGGCCTATAGGCCCAACAAACGCATAGGCCTATAATAATGTCATACATTTTTATTGTGAGCGTAGGATAATTCAAACTGCTAATCTCGCATGTTTGTCGAGTTTTCGATTCTGATTCTATTTTAATATAACAAATAACGTCATGGATACGCATGCGCGAATATATACGCACTCAGGCGTGAGTGAGCATGCGTCTATAAGCCTATAGTAGGCCTACTTGCACATCTATAGGCATATAACAGGTTATAAACTTTTATTATGGGCGTAGGGTAATTCATACTGCTAATCTCGCATGTGCTTTTAGACGGACCTGCACCTGATGTGACCTGTGTGATGTTGTCCATTGCTAAAAATAAGTATTAAAGTTACAGGTGTCAATCAGAAAGTAGGCCGACTGTGCAAAAGTAGCCAAGAAAAACTGATAAAGCTTACGCTAGCCTTCGCCAAACTGTCTTGCCTATTGATCAATGATCATAGTTACAATGTCATGTAGCCTATTCTTACTTCTTTTAGTTTTTAGCTAACAACCTAACACATTGCTAATTCAATAATACAGGTGTAATAGGTCTAATCATTAAGGGCCCACCCATATATTACGTACGCAAAAAAATCGGATTTTCGGCCCCCCCCCCTCTGTTGCAACGCGTACATTTCGTGGACCCCATCCCCCATGCGTACGTACATTTGAGCTCTACCCCCATTGCAGAAGTTAAATAGCTAAAGACATCTATAAGACATTGATTTCACCATAATTTGTTAGCATCATATTTAACAGCTTAAATTTGTTAACAGCTATGAAGAATTAAAACACTAACAACACTTGCACTTGAAACCGTTTTAATGCTACATAAAATTGATTAAGCAGGAATATAGTCTGTGATTAGGTTTACAGTTCTAATTTTCATATTCTGTATTGTGGACGTCATAGTTAGACAATTATATTTGCGTACGTATATATTTTGGGACCCCCCTCCCTCACCATACGCACCCGTAATAAAAATGGCCGAAATTTGAAACACCCCTCCCCCTCGCTGCGTACGCAATATGTGGACGGCCCCAAATAAGGAGCCGTAGCGCATTTTAACGACACTGTGATGACAGAAATCATAGCGTCGCCCTACTCCTTTATCCAGGCTTGGGACTGGCACTGTCAGAGTGCAAGCTTTGGCATAGTTGTCAACAATGATCATTTTTATAAGCCATTAATTATAAATTGCGTATGCATAATTATACATTCATTAGGCTCAGGCGTGTTCGGTGCATTTCTCTATTCTTATAATTATAATATTATAGAATAAAGGGTGGCTCAATAAAAAAATACCCCACCAGAAGAAATGCAATTAACAACCGATAGAGATATCTTTTGAAACTTTTAAAATTTACAGAGGAAACATTTGCTTTCACACAAGCTCGAAGGCTTTTTGTGAAGCTCAGCGTGGCCTTTTTGATTGAGTTATGCAGTGCGAACATATCCATGCACGCTTTTGTCCGGGGGATTTTGTGCTATACGGACAAAAGCCCCCTCGGACAAAAGCCCCTCCCATTCTGGGTAGGACATTTGCCCCCCGGACAAAAGCCCCTCTAGTGTGAAGTATGAACGGATGATAAAAAGTTATATATTTAGCTGCCATTATGTAAAATATATGAAAACAAGCAACTAATTATCGTGTCTTATAGGAGACAAAGTGAGTCCAGTTCTGAATCTTTATTTATCCTGCTGGATGCATAAATACTGCAAACAGTCCGTGACACGCCTTAATAAGCGGTGAAGGTCGTCGGCTAGTAAGCAGCTAGGCTTACAGTTGGTTAGCGAACTGTCAGTGACACGCGATAATCATTTCCCGTTAACCCTTACCCCTCCAATTATTATATCAAACGCTTTAAATATGGCCGCTCCCAGCGGCCTTAGGAGGGGTAAGAGCTAATAAGAGACAGTGGGTGAACCTGTATATAAATGACAATCTAAGAATATAAGCGGTGAAGGTCAGCAAGTAGGTATGCTTACAGTTGGTGACAGTCAGTCAGTGACACGCGATAATCATCTCTCTGAGAGTGGGTGAAGACCCATAATAAATGAAAATCTCATAAATGTGTGCCTATAAAACGAAGACTTCTAGCATGCACACCACACATTTCGCACCATTTCTTCTTCAAACTTTGCAGGTATTGGAACCAAAGCAATCAGTCAACCCGCTAAAAATAGATATTTTACAGGTTTAGTAACACTTAGCCGACTTGGACATATCCATGCACACGTACATATTGCGCATGCAACCATGCATCATATGCACACACATACACGCATGCATATATAATTTGGACGAGCTTATGGTCTACACTGGGGGGGGGGGCATTTGTACTAGTTGGAATGGGCTTTTGTCCGGGGGGCTTTTGTCCGAGGCGGCTTTTGTCCGGGGGCTTTTGTCCTACACTAGCAGCAGCTGGTCCCATAATATTAACTGCAAGATGTTCTTGAGATATACTGCTAAACATATTTTGGAATTTGCAATTTAAAGGCGGCGTTATTTGACATCGAAAATTACAAGTACCTGTCCATTTTTTTCTGCGTAATTGTGAAAATACGGAATATTAAATTTAGACAGCTGTAATAGTTGAAGCAATGAAAAATTTTCATTGAAATTTTCCGGGATTGTTTGCAAATCAATCCTATGTATATCTTGAAAAGTTTGGTAAAGATATCTCCATCGGTTGTTGAGAAATTGCATTTCTTCTGGTGGGGTATTTTTATTCAGCCACCCTGTATACATATATACATACTATATAATAATATATGTATAATAGTTAATATATAAGACTCAGTGCACTAAATGCACGTCCCTTTGCACCAGACCACAATATAATAATAATAATCGTTACGAGGCTTTGCGTTACCAGTTGCAGGCCGGGTTAGCTCCATTGATTTGAGCCGATGCGAACGCGCCTGTGTGTGAATGAGGAGGACTTACCGGTGGTGGCTTAGTTCGAGTGGTTGAATGTTGAGTTAGCACAGTAGGTAACACGAATGGCACTCATTGAAATGGGTAGCAGTGGTGAAGGGTTTCACCCGATCAATGGGTCGAGGCCATGTTATTATGGTCGCTATAGAGAATAGGTACAATGACCTGCATTATACTAACGTAGGCATACATTGAGAACTGTGTATTATGAACATTGTATAGTGTGAACATGTATATATATATATATTAACCTACACACCTAGGCCTACTCACAGGCCTGGATAAAGGAGGGGGGCGACGCTAATGGTCTCTGTTACCACACAGTGCAACAACAACTCACATACACACACACCCTTACACACACAAACAACACACAGACCTACCAACGCACGCACACACAAACACCCACACGTGTTGTTATTCGCTTAATAGAATTGGCATCCGTTGTTGCTGATATTGAATAACGAGAACTGGACAGCAGACGATACATGCATGCGACGCGGCTGCTTAGTGGCACAGCCTAACAGGCTAATTATACAGCCTTGAGACAGTCACGTGTTTTCGTCCACTCATTTCACTATAGGATCGGATCGACCAGCCTGCGTAAAAAGGAACATCAACCGAACAGGTGTCGAACGTAAATTTCGTCGTCAAACATAAGTGAAATAGCGACAGATAATAATCGAGACTCTCAATCAATAGGCCTATATCTCTCTGTGCCTGTCTCTCTCTGGCTCTCTCTGTCTGTCCCTCTCTTAGTCTAAGGTGGCGTTGACGATGTCTTCTACTGGATCCGTTCCGTTCTTGGATATAAGGATCAACGACGGATCTCATCTGATGAGCGATGCCAAGGATCTAGTCCATCGACTGCGCAAGGAGTGGCGTTTAGACGAAATCAGCTCAAAGGTATTTATTGATTTGTCTAGCTGTTAATTTAACGTTCAATCACACGTGCAGTTAAGTCAAGCTATTAGGCCCGACAGTATAAATGAACTAACGAAGGCGAGCAACAGAGCGATGCCTATCATCGCATTCATCATCATCATCGTCATTATCATCAATCATCATCGCCATTATCATCAATCATCATCCATCCATCATTATCAGCAGCCGCAGCAGCAGCAGCAACAACAACAAGAATATCATCATCACCACTACCATCAAGTCCACCATCATCGTCGTCATTAATATTCCACCATTGTAGATGGCGCGAATAATGCTAAGGCTGCCTTCTATATTGAGACAACTAATAATCTGTTGTAATAGTTAGTATAATTACGAATACCAAAAGAGTAATCAGAATCTTTCTAAAATTATTGTAGAGAGATTTCGGTTAATCTACTGCTATTCACTGCATATATGAAATTCCTTAGCATCCATTTTTTGAATTTCTCTATCTCACAAATGGGCTCGTTATGAATTTCTTGCGCATTCACCTAGGTAGAAGCAGGCTTAATATCGTATATATGCATATGCCAAGATATATTATGTACGCAAAACCACGTACGAATCAACTCCTTTTGTTTATTCTATCAATTCAGCTGTCCTCTTCTTGTGGGAGCCTCTGCTTTTATCCGCAAACTCATCCTGGAGTCATCCTCGAAATCGCCTGGTTTACAAATTTACTTCGTGTTCCCTATTGCGTACAAGGGATGTTTTAATAATGAAAAAGTTTCTTCTGTAAAACGACAATACGCACATTCAAATTGTTACCACCCTATCTTAAACTTGACTTTCATCTCATCACGTACGTACGTACGTAGGTATGTATGTGTGTATGTATACAATGCATGCTTGCAAGTAGTAGGAAAGTGAATATACTAGGACAATTGACCAATCAATATCATGGTCAATTCACCACCTAATAGGTTATAAAACGTATTATTAACCTATAATTAGGTTACAAAATCACCAAAAATCACAACAACCCACATCATGGTTCTAATACCAACCAAATAGGCCACCATAAAATTGAAAAATGAGCCACAATTCATGCACAAACCATGGTCAAAACACGTCAATAGGTCAAAAGTCATGGGAATTTCCACTAGTTTCGATGATGAGTCATCATGTGGCCTCCAAGTCTTCATTATCACTCCATGAATTAAATGACTCAGGATGACCCAACCACTTCACCAGCGACTTGTTTCCTCATTTCCTGATAACTTTTTCTATTCTAAATATTTCTTGAGTAGTCTTCTGTAGCTCCTGTTCGTAAAATGAGCCCTGTATTTCTTCACCATTATAATCAGTGATCTTATAAATTGGTGGATCCGTGTATTGAATCTTTGAAATTGTGAAGATCTCTGTAAAACCTTTTTCAACGATCTTCTTCTTCTTCGTTATTCTCACTTTATCACCGATCGAAAAACCGGGTATAATAGGTTCCGAGATCTCACATCACCGTTTAAGTTCATTCAAACTACCTTTTCATTCATTTTCTGACTAGCTTTAGAGGGAGTCATTTTAATGGAAGAATGCCTAGTTTCATTATAATTACTAACCATTTCATACAACACATCGATATATCGTCTAGTTGAATTAGCTGTAAAATACTTAAACATTTTTTCACCCATTGTTCTATTCCAACGCTCAACAACTCACGACTTTTCTTCGTTCTCTGTAGAATACAACTCGACTACTTTCTTAACGTCTTTATTATAAAATTCTTTACCTTTATCCACCCAAACCTTGCCTGGTCATCTACCGCTCTCGAATATTTTCACGAAGCCACTAGCCGTAGATTTTCCACTCTTATCATTTACTGGTACAATCCAACCGTACTTGGAAAACACATCTATTACGATTAGTAAGTACTTCACGCCATCGTTATCTTTAGCGAAACTCTGCATATCGACTAAATCAGCAGCCCATATTTCCTCTATTCATCCATATTTCATCTATTCCACCAACGTACACCTTGCTCTTCCTAAAACGTCTTACTACGGGTTTATGCAACTCCTCAGCTAGTTAATCAGTCCATTGAAATTTTAGGCTTTTTTAAAACCTAACCCGAGACTAGCTTTGGTAGATAATATAGGTTTGATAAGACTTCTTTCTATACGCTCTCGTAAGCTAGGATTAGGAATATTATTCAAATCATTAAACATCACTCTATCGGCGACATTCCTAGAAGCTGTATCCGCGTGCTGATCGTATGCCAAATCATGATGATATGCAGAGTTGTCGACTCTATTGACGGGCTTCGACCAATCCTTAGGAGTTCCATCGGAATTCAGCCTCAAATCAAGTCTAGTACCAGGGCCAGTAAACGAATGGCCCGGCAAGTGCATCTCACCTGGATATTTAGCCCACGGCCTCTTAATACCGCTGGTAACCGAATTTAAAGATCCAACTAAATCGCCACCTTCAAGACTTCACGAATTGTGTCTTTGTCTTTCCACATATATCACATGTGCCTCTAAGCATTGACCTTCCATTCTTAGTCACGACATTCTGGATATTTTTAGTTTCAGTACGAGTTTTACACTTTACGCAATACATCCTTTTTAAATACAATTAGATATATTAAAAATGGAAGTCAAAGATTTATCGTGGAACGACGTATTATCTAAGAGATTCAATAACCCTCTTTTGCCTAGAAGTATAAGAGGGTTAATCGTAAGAAAGTCCGGATGCGGTAAGACGACTCTATTGCTGAACCTACTTCTAAGACCTGGATGGCTAGACTACGACAATCTGCAAGTATTCGGAAGATCTCTCAACCAAAGTATAACATACTCAAGCAAGCATATGAGGAAAAAATACCGAAAGAATCCATCATCGGGCTATTCGGGTGCCAAGACGAGACCATGAGACTAAATGTGTTCCGCCGGCCTTAGTAGTTGAGGCAATGGCTAAACACTCGGATAAAAATCTGATATCTGCTGTAAGTTCTTTGAATCATCGGAAGACGTGCCAGATCCGAGAGATTTGAATCGTGAAAAGAAGAACCTGATGATTTTCGATGATTTACAGTTAGAAAAGCAAAATAAATGTGAGACCTACTACATCCGAGGAAGGCATAGTAACGTTGACTGCTTCTACCTCGCTCAAAATTATTTCAAACTACATAGACAAACGATCAGAGAGAATGCAAACTTTATCTGCTTGTTTCCTCAAGACCAGAAAAATATTAATCACATCTACAACGTACAGACATGCCAAAGGCTGAGTTTAAGAAACTATGTGAAACAGCCTGGGAGCAACCTCATGGATTTATAGTGATAGATCAGACTAGTAATAAGAATAACGGCAAGTATAGATGCGGTTTCGACGAATTCTACATTTCATTATAAAAAAATCTTTTATATTATAAAAATGGAATCGCTTTTACAAAAGATTGCAGACTACACCGAAGGGATCGCTCGTTACACAGAGCCAAAGTCATCATTTTACATATTATTGAGTGATAAGAGTTCGCGAATAAGGACTCGATTCAATCCGTTGATTCAGTTCGATAAAGATAAAAAGTACGAGATGGCTCTTGTCAATCTGGAAACATATTTTTCATTCCCAAACATAGATGAGACTAACCCTAACTTTTCGTATTCGCCGAATGGTGGAGGTATGTGGGTTACTATAACCATTCCCGAGGGCTGCTATGAAATTACAGATATTAACGAATACGTCCAGATAATCATGAAAGAAAACGAGCATTATGATATGGTTAACGAAGAATACAATATTAAGATAGAAGCAAACAGCAATACGTTAAAGACTGTTGTGCATCTTGCGGAAAATTACATGGTCGATTTTTGGGCTCTATCGGAAAAGCCCTCGGTTTCGACAGGCGGCGTTATTCAGCGGGTTACCAGGAATCGGAGAATATAGTGAACATAATGAGCGTTAGTAATCTGAGGGTAACGAGCGATATTATCGGAGCATCCTATAACAACGGAACTACTGAAAACATTATTTATTCCTTTTTTCCAAATGTAGGGCCTGCGTATAAGATTATCAAAACGCCTATGAATTTGATATATCTTCCAATCACTCTATCAACGATTTCGATAATGGAAACGTCTCTCAAAGATCAAAATGGCCAACTAATTAATCTACGAGGTGAGGAATTATCGATACGGTTTCATATAAGAGAGGCTTAAAAACTTTATATATATAAAATGAGTTGATACACGAATGTCAAAGTTAATATTTCGGAAGGACAAAAAGACAAAATCAAAATATCTCTACAGGCAGGAGCCGGCGTTAGCATTGGATTAAAGCACAACGATTTAAATGGAAACCACGTGTTAGCTCTTACCCAAGGACAGGTCAATAAGTTAACCAAAGCGTATCAGGGTGGAACGGATGCGACTATAAAAACGAGTAAAACGAAGCTAATCCATAATGCCAAAGTCGAAGGTGGCTTTATCGGCGCCATTTTATCATTTCTGGCAACCGCGGGTAAATTTCTGCTATCGAGCGTGTTACCGAGCTTAGCAACCGGTGCATTAACAGGAATAGGTGCAGAGGCTGGATCAAAGGTTATTGATAAAATAAGCGGATCGGGTGGTTCTATATGTCTCAATAGTTGAGGTAAAAACTATAAGATAGTGCAACAAGGCGAGGGTCTTTACCTGAAGTCATGGCAAGGTTCTGGATTAAACTGTGTAGGAGAAGGTCTGTATCTGAAAACGGGTTCTGAATTCGTAAATGGTGAAGGGCTTATCCTTGGACCAGATTCACCGTTCAAGGACATTCCACTTCTCGGATTGTTACTTTAAAAAAATAATATAGTATATAAAATGTCACGACCAATTCACAAAATGGGGTGGACGAAACCCAAAATTGAAAGATCTACGAGAACACAACCGAGATCCGTCACGTGGAAGGCGTGTGAAGGTGTGTGGGATGTCAAGTATAGACCGCAGAAAAATGGGAGGTTTAAGATGGGAGTTTTTTGCTTAATCTACAATAACTATTCAGTCACATGAGACGGTTGTTTTCCCGTTAGGTTTTGGTGTTGGAATGACGAGAGGATCGTGTAAAGTTTCGCTCCATCCGAAATTTATAGAAGCGGGTTGTCGCCTGCTAAGCGATACCGTTACTGGAGTCACAGAAGAAATTTTACTCGCTCTTAAGAATTTTAGAGATCTTGGAACTGTCACCATAAACGAAGGAGATTCGTTATGTTATGTCGATTACACGTCAACGAATAAAACTTGAATTCCATTTTAAGAATAATCTTCGATATTATAAAATGGAATTGAATAAAGCAGACACTTATCGCCTTCAGAAAATATCTGAAATTCAACAGGAAATCTTACGAGAACGAGAAAAGAGAGAAATAATGTGTAAAAAATATCAAAAGAGTGTTAAAGTAGTCGAAGCGTTGGGAGGTCTGTTAACCCTTACATCTTCAGGACTCGCCGCATTAGGCGTAACTTTTCTAAGTACCGTCGTAGCTGCACCAGCCGTGACAATCGTGGTTTCATTATCCGCGGGCGCTGGAGCATTATGTTTTTGATATCTACCCGAATCCGTCAAATATTATCGCTGCAGCAAGAAAAACATGCAAAGATCAGAACTATAGCCGACGGGAAACTCAATTCGATCAGCGACCTTGTTTCAAAAGTCTTAGATGATAATAATATCTCAGACTCGGAATATTCTGTTATTCTAAGCGAATTCGAGAAATTTTATCAGATGAAGGAAGAGGTTAGAAGTAAAAGCAATGCCAACATAGATGAAGCGACGAAACAATCGTTAATTAGGCAAAACGAACTGAGTACAAAGTGAACGTAAATTTTTATTTTACGTTTTATGTTTGTACGTTTAAATATTATGTTCCCAAGTAAAAAATGTCGTCTCTAAAAATCAAAGACCCAACAAAACGTGATTTTATCGTTGAGAACTTTCTCGAGACGAAGCAAAATATTAGACAAGACTCGTTACCAGAGAAAATAGGGGACATTGGACTTCAGCGAGAATTGATAAATACGTACAAACCGATAATCGACTCGCAGTCTGGAATATCCAAAGAATTAGGTACTATAAAAGAGAACTCTATGGCGACAACTGCCGCGCTTCGAGCATTACTAGCATCGATATCGACATCGTTGAAAGCGATTCAATTCCCACAATATCCATCGTTATAAGTGTTCGAGGACGATTCCGTTTCAGATATTAGACTTTTGGAATTAGGTGATATAGCAATAAAATATTTAAAAGAATACGCTACAAACAAGAAGTCGACGGATACGACCTTCGGAATATGTTCTAAAGATGGTCGACTTCACATCGGGGACAGCCCAATCACGATAGGAGGTGATGATATAACGGTGGGTAATGTCACCTACAAGGGAACTCCGGGGCTGTGGGAATTGATGACGATGAAGGAACCAAGGGAGTCGATATACAGTCAAAACGATCTGGATGAGTACTGGGAAACTCTTTAATCGACGGGTGTCTTGTATCTACCGAAAAATCCTAATAAACCCAAATCGTCGAGAGGTGCAAAATATTTAAAAATCATTAAGCCATTGCTCGAACGAAAGCTCTCGACGCGACAAGGGAGGTTCTCCACGGGCGAAGGAGTCGTAGTTTTTCCACAAGATCCTAATGCGCTAGTGTATATGTTAATTCAACGAATGGCTAGCTTAAGAGAGGGAAATACGGGATTAAGAAACGAGATAGTCGGTACCTGCGATGAGTTACTTCGACAAAATGCGATAGATGCGTTAGATTATAAAAATTTAATGATACAATTATAAAATGATTGTCATAACTAAGAGAAGATTTACTAAAAGATACGTCGTAGGAGGCTCTGGAATATTTGATACGGCATCAGGATTTTTCAAAAGAATGTTATCCTCGAATGCGGCGAGACAGGTAGCAATAACCGCATTAAGTGCTGGGAAAGACGCTGCAACGGAGATTGGAACAAAGGCCATAGATGTTGGAAAGACCGTTGCTATCAATGCTGGAAAGCGATTGGTGGATAGAGCAGCGGCAAAGATGTTTAGTGCACCGCCGCAATCAGCCGTACTCAGCCAACAGAGCAAGGACGCGTTAAAGGGTTTAATATACCCCAACGGAAATACGACACTTAGTCGAGGTAGCGAGGAGGTGTTAAAGGGTTTAATATCTCCCCATGGAAATACGAATATAAATAATTTACTATCCGGTAACGGTGGCGCCGTGTCGATCCAAGATCTGGTGTGTGGATCTGGAATGAAGTTGGCTTAACAAATTTTATTGCTATATTTAAAAAATGCAGTCAGATATTCTAAGATTTACTGAAAATACTATAATAGATGAGGCGGTCGAGAGATACGAATGGCACGAGTACGAACCAGTCGCGGGGGCGAATCTTAGCAACCCTGGGGAAATTCGCGTGAACATCGAACCTCAAGATCTTTTCAGCCATCCAGCTCATTCATACCTGCTTTTCGAAGGCAGACTGACTAAAGCGGATGGAACCTTTTACGCCGATGCCGATGATGTAGCTTTAACCAACCACGGACTCATGCACCTCTTTAGTCAAATTTCGTATTCCCTATCGAATCAAGAGATCGAAAGCGTGTTTCATCCGGGACAATCCACAACTATGCTAGGGTAGCTGAAATATCCCAACGACTTTGCTCTGGCGCAAGGACTTAACCAATTATGGACTAAAGATACAGCCGCGACTGCTGTTAGAACCGAAAACTCTGGATTCGCGATAAGGCAGGCTTATCTCATTCAGAAACCAACTGCAAAGGGCACATTTAGTTTTATAGTACCTCTGAAGCACATTTTTGGATTCTGTGAGGAATACGATAAGAGTCTACGGCTTGAATCATACTTTAACTCTCGTTCGCAAAGCCGACGACGATGCTATTTTCAGGGACAACGCAGCAGTGGCTGGTAAAGTCAACATCAGTAAAATTTCATGGTTTATGCCGCATGTGATTCGGTCCGACATGGAAAGAATGCGGCTGTACAAAACCATCGAATCAAAGGCAACGTTACCAGTAGCCTACCGAGCTCATCTTTGCAATACAGTAACGGTTACTCAATCTACCACATTCAGTTGGCGACTTAGCGTAAAGACATCGCCAGAAACACCGAGGTATATTATCGTAGGATTTCAAACGAATCGAAGCGCCGATCAACAAGCTAATCCATCAATTTTCGATCATTGCGATATTAAAAACATGTATGTGATGATGAATCAAGAAAGATACCCAGCAGTCGAATACAACCTATCATACTCGAATCAGCAATTTTCGAGAGCTTATAGAGACGCCGCGACCTTTAGCGAGAAATTCTATGAAATGGATCAGCTCGTGACTCAGAGCAACATTACGTCGGCTGAGTACAAAGATTTATATCCGCTGTTCTTTTTCGATGTAAATAAACAATCAGAGCAGTTAAAGTCATCAGTCGTAGATATCCAGATCAAGGCTACTTTCAATGCTGCGGTGCCGGTTGGAACGGATGCTTATGCAGTTGTCATTTCAGACAAATTGCTAAACTTCCAATCAGACGGTCGGAAGATGAGCGTTGTATATTAAAGAAAATATTTTCTATTATAAAAAAATGAAACTCCCACAACTGATATCGCTATTAAAGGAAAATGGAATAAAGCCGAGTTATATGAACAAACCAGAAATGTTAAGAATACTAGTTGAGAAGGATATTTTATCGGAATCAGAACTGAAGGCGCCGGTGAAGGAGAAAAAGGATGTGTCACCCGAGTGCGAGCATCTAAAAACGATTCGAAATAATCCCATGCGCGTAGAGATTTTAAATACCGACCCAAACAAAACAGTCGTCTACCCGTCGTTGTATAAGGCGAGTATGGCGTTAAAAGTCGGCGCGAATACGATACGTCGTTCCAACGGTAAAGTATGGAGAAATAGATACGAGATTAAGATGTTGACATAAAGTCTTATCCTGGCTAACAAAAAATTGGAACTCGTAAATTTATAGATTTCAAAACTTTGGAAGAAGACGTAGTTTACACAGTTAAGACGAAGCAATATCTGTACGGTGCAGTAGGCTATTTCTACCTGATTACGGTAGAGGCGCCGGATGAGACGGAATATTGCATGAGCGTATTCGAGGCGCCATTGCTCGACAAGTTGCAAACGAACAAAGAGAACAAGACATTTACTTTTACAAAAACGAGGATAGAAACGCAACCGGGTTACAGCACGTCGTATATCGTGGTATCTGGAGATAACGAAGTTGTTGATCCTGTGGTTTAAATTTTCAATGATGTTCCTCATTGCAAATCGTAGCAAATTTAATTATCATACACGAATAACTGCATCACACTTAATCCTGGCTTCCCATGTTCAGCCTCGAAGCAAGCTGACTTATAGGTCTGATATTTTCCAACTTAATCGATTAAGAATTCTTGGTAAGTATTTCCTAAGTAAGTGTTTTTAAGCGACGTGTAAATAATAACCTCTTGTCCTTCATAATTGCATGCGATTATTCTCCAGATTCTTACTGTGGTTGGGCACTTAATAGATATCCACGTTTCCATGGTTGCGCTAATCTCAGACACCCATTCTCCTTCATCTTTGAATGTATGAAAGGCTTTGTTATGCGGAGCTGAAGCACTGGCGTTCGCTTGAAAACCATAATTACTAGTGTCCGAAGTTAACCTCGGCACGTAACCGACGTAATATTTTCTTCCTCATGTGAGATCGGCCAGCGTTGGTTTCCACTGTAGCATGCAGACAGCAGCTGTTTGAGCACCAGGACTCGTGGATATAATATGAAATCTCCAATACGCGTAATTAGTTGAAGGGGAATTAGTTTGAGAGGTTAGACTATCGGTCAATACTATTCCACCGTTGCTTGCTAGGACTTTCCAACTAGTAATTTCTTCGTTATCAGAACGGCCAGCGATGATGTAACATCCCGACCTTGATAGAGGAAAGGGGTACTTCATCTGTATCCAAACATTTGCGGTTTTTTCGGAGACCCAAATGTCGGGGTAGTGAGAAGCGTTTTGAAAAGCACTCCACGGGCTTAACTCATGACCGTGCACACTGCGAAAACTGCTAGCACTAGCTTCGTAAGTTAAACAGTTTATTATCGTTGTATCAGAAGTCATGGTTGGAGCCGCTGTCACGAATGATCTCAGGTAATCGCTGGCAGAATTATTCGTTATCGCTTGGTTGACTAAGGCTTCGACTTGGCCAAAGCTCGCAGCCTGGCAGGCTAAGACTGGTGGATGAATGTCAGTCGGTAAACCTTTTATCGAGTTGCCGCTGATTTCCAAATCACTCTCCATTGCGTTCGTTCCAACTCTTTTTAGAAATGTATTACTCGCTTGAGATAGAGTAACACCTCCAGAAATTATTCTGAGTTGATCCAGTATCAGTTCGTCCAAATTTATCAACAGGCATCTTTTTTATATATATTATTATTATTTAATACAATTCGTTTACGACTTCTTGAAATTTACATCCATCGTTGATCGTCTTCTTCAATACATACAAACATAAATGACCGCAATACACTTCACCGTTAGGTTGTATTCGGTCTTTGGAGATAGTTTATCAATTCCGTAGGTGGAAGTAGTCCATAACTGTCGAAATAAATCTAATCATTGGCGCACTTGATCCAACACGTCCAATGCGTTCCTTTACCGTCAGAATCATCGAGATTAAGAATGCCACATTCGTTCGCTCTCGGCCTCTTCGGCAACTCGTCTCTTAGAAAAACTCCTCTGAAATTGTTTATATTTAGTTTCCTCGCCGCTTCGATTAGAGCAATGTTCGACAAAGCAATATTGGGTAGCGTTACGCCTTCGACATCGATTTGTTTAACACTAAATTTTTTTATATTAGAGAATAATGTCCATATGCTAAAGTGTGGATTCCATCTTGCTGAATCACTCGTTTATCATCTTCCGCTGAGAGAGCTACCTTGTTTATTTCCTCGCTGTAGACATCGTGAAGATGCGATCGAATGACATTCATCTTTCTCGATTGTTTTCTCTTGGTGAACAAGCAGTCTTTGTAATCTTCGTGAGTGATTGATTTTTTAACGACATTCTTACCGACACCTTTATATTTCTTGTGGTCTACTCCGGCCATCTTGTACGAATACAGTTTCGATCTTAAACCAACAAACTCTTCGATCTGTTTACCAGCTGCTTCAGCTTTGAACATGCCAATGACCTTTTTGTTGATGCCAGTTTCTATTCCAGAGGGATGGTCTTTAGGATAGTCGCTAGTGTCGAACCTACTTCTAATGTCGGGTGCCATATCGGCATAAAAGTCTTCGGTCTTAATTTCATAGGCTAAAGAATCTGTATCTGTAAAAAGTAACTTTGCTCTATCTTCACACTTTTTCTTGATGTAAATAAAATGAAAATCGTACATTATAGTTTTACTCAAGTCTAAAATACACATACCAAGATATATAAGCTTGTTGTAACATAGCTTCGTCCGTTTCATGTGAATGGTGATTATGTTTTCATCAAAAATAGTTCGAGTGTCGTAACTCGTTCTCGCTGCTAGCTTAATAGCTTCCTTCTGACTACACACCAATTTTACGTCTACACGATTCTCAATATTCTCAGACGTCTTGCCAAACACACCATTCATTAGTTTGAAAAAGTCTTTTTCTAAATCGTTGGTGGCTCTGGTCCTCAGATTAGCATTTAGATCTATATACTTTTTCAGCCATGGCACTTTCTCCAAATTTAATTCTGCGATGAATTTTCATTATCTTCAAACCCAAACTTTCATACTGCTTTACATTTTCGTAATGGACTATATACTTTACTTTATCACACAGGTTTGGAATGAGTTTTGACATATCTGATTCTTTGGCTTTAACACTCTCTGGAGCAAGAGGATAGTGAAGATCGTTGTGAAGATCGTGCAATTCTCTAGGATATTCCAAATCCACTTCTAATACACATGGTGAAGATCTCCAATCGTTTAGCTCATCGTTACCCATCCACTGGAACCCATGAGTTGGTAGATTCTTACACATTGCCCATCCGTACAGATTGTTCGCGTCTAAATAGGTTATAAATGTTGAAGGCTTGCTATCGTCAAACGCTTCCCCCATATACTTATTGTTTGCCTGTCCATAACGGTGCGAAATGGTGCTAACACCTCCCCTTATCCCATGCCTAACCATTAGTATCATATCATAGTTGCTCAACAACTCCAACTTAACTCCTGTCAACTTCAATGCAGCGTCCCAAGCAAGACCTGGCGAAGTATAATACCAGGCGGGATCTAGGCTATAGTTCTCACTGCATACATCTCTAAAATTCTCAAATACATCAGCAAGCAGGAGAACATCAGTCACATTATATAAATCTTGGTATTCTCTCAACGTCTTGAATCCAAATTCTGTCCATACCATCTGTGCATGGTTGTAGTCTTCGTCACTAATACCTGAGTTATTAAGTATTGAGTAGAACGCTGACTTTGGTGGTAGTTCTGTTTCGTTCAGTCGCTCGACGGAATCAACATAATCGTAAGGATATAATCCTTTTCTAAGTAAGAGATCGAGATGATTACCAGAATAGTGTTTGCTTATATTCTTACACTGATCTTTGCTCAGGTTCTTCGATAAAGCGCTGAGACTCGATGGCATGAATCTAAAACTATCGATGAAACGTAATTCTCGTTTGACAATTTTTAACTTATTTTCTTCATCTATAAAATTATCAACTACGACTTCTCTACTGAAAGAGATGTGCTTTTCTTCGTTGCTAAGAATGCAATTAATCTTTTCGTTATCATCATCTCGTAATTTCTTTACGAATAGATGACTGTCGTAACCCGATAGATTATGGAACAATACTGGGGAAAACTTGGAACTATATAATTTAGATTACAATTCTTATGAGCGGCGCCTCTATATTTTCCACTTAAATGGCAATGGTCTCTAACTCAATCTTTACCCAGTTCGCCTTCGCATATGTGACAAACGGTAGCGGAATCGAATAGCGCCTGTTCTTTCTTTCCAAATATCATTTTCATAGGAAATTTAAATCGATCATAGATATCTTTTATGTTCTCTATAAGACTGTCTACGCATATCTGAGCTACATCATCGTCTTCGCTCTTTGCTGTAAACGTCACAGGAGCTTGCGAATATAGGTCATCGTCAAAACATTTTATATAATAGCAGAAAGAACTTGGAACGTGTTTTTGATATCTGCTGGTGTAAGACATGTTGGGATCTGATTGACAGGTGTCTATAGGTTTAATGAAAGATTCAAAATCGGCGTACACGACAAAGGGAACTCTCATCTTTCGATAATAATTCTTAAAACTCAACATAGTTCCTGGTCCTGGAAGTTCTATCTATTGAGCGGCGTGTTGGGAACAGTACTCAGTATGTTTATTCAATGACTCTATATTTCTATATCCTATCAAACATCTTTTACAATAATGCATCGAATTAAATGAGTTTTCTCTGTGAACCGCCATCAATCTGTTAAAGTTCTTTATCCAACAATAATGCTTCTTTTCTCCATCAGAAATGAGTAATAGATCTACACCGATATCGCTCTCGTGCTTCGATAAATATAATACTAGGAATAGGTAAACATCTTTCTCGTGACCGAAAACATTAATACTAATATTATAATTTCTCTGAAACTTACTTATCACGTTAGCATCCGCTGCGACTGGGAATTCAATGCTGGACCAATCAAGTTCCTCAGATTGTTTTATTAATTCTTTCGTTATTCTTTCCGAATGTTCGTCAACAGGATTTAAGGCTCTCGTTACACACCACTTGAAGCATTCTTCGTCTTCGTTCTTCATATTAACAATAGCCTTTTTACTCGCTAGACATTTCGGTAGTGGAATGTAAGAACTACCCTTCAGCGGTTTATAAGCAACCGTGTTGATTTCTAATTTTTGAGCCGCTCTAAGTCTCCAGTTGCTACCTCGCATCTGGAAGGCTGCCATAGACTCTAGGATTTTATCTTTCGCATTGTGGTAAATTTCGCTCGTATCGGTGGAGTCTAGAACCACCTCAGTCTTTGAACGAAACGGAAAATCCTCGGCATCTTCTTGCCAGGATTTCATATCAATACGCTCCATTGTGCAGGTAAGGATGAAATTAACCTTAGTCTGTCGAAGTTTAGTCAACAAGTCTACCGCCTGTGCTCGAACGGTGTCAAGAAAATATGTGGCGTCAATTCCGTTTGCTCCTTCGACCGTGTATTGTTTCGTGAAGCCCTTGATAGCTGTGGCCGTCTATTTTATTTCACGTGTTTTTATCAGAATTTTACCGAATATAAAATTCACTTTAGCTTTCAGTGCTTTTATATTCTCGTTCACCTTTCTCCTTGGTTCTTCAGGTATGTACAATTCAATCCACTTTGCGAATTTATTAATAGCAGACTTAGTCTTAACGAATCTTTTTCGTGCTGTCGTAGCTGGCATGGGAACGAGTGTTGGTACTCTAATGTCGGAAACGGGTGCGTCCATCAAACTAGCATTGGATGAGATTGGAGTAAAATATGAGGGGTTGAGTGTTTGAGCCCCGTGAGCTTCAATTTTACTAATCAAATCCGCTTTACGCAGTCTCGTATAACCTACAACTCCGCTCTGTTTCGCAATTTTTCTTAATTCGATAAGTATTTTTTGTGTATTGCATTTTATATTGTGTTGGCATTCCTTTAAGTGAAAAAGGAAAAATATTTTCATTCATTTTATATATGAAAGAATGTTTTTTTGTTTGTTGAGCAATGACTCATCATCGAAACTATTGGAAATTCCCGTGACTTTTGACCTATAGGCGGACGTTTTGACCAGGGTTTGTGCATGAATTGTGGCTTATTATTCAATTTTATGGTGGCCTATTTGGTTGGTATTAGAAGCATCATGTGGATTGTTGTGATTTTTGATGATTTGTAACCTAATTATAGGTTAATAATACGTTTTATAACCTATTAGGTGGTGAATTGACCATAATATTGGTCAATTGTCCTAGTTTATTCACTTTCCTACTACTCATGCATGCATACATGCAAGCATGCATGCATGTATGTATGTATGTATGCATGTATGTACGGATATATAGTTTGGACGAGCTCATGGTCTACACGGGGGGCAATTGCCCTAGTCGGGAGGGGTAAATGTCCGGGGGCGGGGGCAAATGCCCGGGGGCAAATCAGTCGCAAATGTAATAAACAGTCCTGCCTAGGGGCTCGTAATTTCTGTCAGCGTCCCTGCGAGTACAGACGCACATGTATGTACGTATGTATGTACATGTATATACGTACGTACGTGTGCGTACGTATACAATTACGTATGCATATACGTAATTGTATACGCATGTAGATATATACGTATATATGTTGGACTATCATAGTACACATGCATATTTTGCATAAGATCAGTCAGCCATGATATATTTGTATTCAGTAAAACTGAGCAGAGATCGCACGGACGATCACCTGCTGAATGTAAATATTATGTGCTGTTATATTCATATGGACGACAGATATGCTAATAGCACACGCCCCTCTCCCTTGGGCTTGTAGGCCTAGGCCTCCTTAGAAGGAATGTAGCAAAGCAAGGAGCTTCAGGTCAACTCAAAATTTGCAGAGCACGAGGCATAACCTATCCGATTCTCACCACAATTGCTCCTCTAGCGTTATTTTTCATTTATGCCATGGAGTGGGCTCACACATATCTCTGGTACAACAACAGTAGTAGTAGTAGTAGGGGCGGAGTAGTAGTAGTAATAATAATAATAATAATGATAATAATAATAATAATAATAATAACAAGAATAATAACAATAATAATAACAATAATAATAATAACGATAATCATTATATTAACACTGATAATAATAAACTTGGACGTTATAATAATTGAAATTAGCAGAAGACTGATGGCAGTCAAAACTCAACTGACAGCATGTAATTCATGAGAACTGCCAGTCTGTTATGCTTTGCATAAAGCGATAAATAGCTCTACATAGGTCTAATAGTGATCTAAATTAGTACGTCAACTCGTTTATATTATTACAATAATAGTTATAAGCGATCTGAAACGCGATCGTAAACAGATCGCAGACATTGGAGTGAATTACCTCCGCAACTATCCCACAAATGCTGGAGTAATAAACGAACAATTTTGAGATAACCCATTTGCTGTCATATTTAACGTTTAACTTTTTTACGTAGGACAAATGATGGTTCCCCAGCTTCCAGCCGCATTAGCAGACGCAACTATTATTTCGCAGTTTCGATTATGTGACACGAAAAGGGCTACACTTTCACACACTTTCTCCGTGATTGCATAAAAATGCAACAACAAATGAGCATCATCTTCATTATCACCACCACCACCACTATCATCAGCAGCAGCAGCGGCAGAAGCTTCTGACGCCGGTTATTTAACAGAGATGGCCCTACATATAGAAGATTGAATGATCTTCACCGACCATAGTTATTTGTCAACCCCTCCTGTTATGTTTATGAGAGGTTAAGAGGACATGTCCTCGTTATGGTCTCTTGGCCTCTGTCCTTTTGGAAAAGTTAAGAACCTAGACAATCTTCCTCTTTTTTGTATGTTTGTCTATTGGGACATTGGCTCTTATTTCATGACAGTTGCAACTAGGCTTGGGCAAAATAATCGATTGAGTCTTACTAATCAGTCAATCGATTAAAATAAAATTAATCGATTAAACGCGATTGTTCGATTAGCAGCATACGATTAGGTCGATTGTTCGATTAGTACGATTAGCTCGGTTACTACGATTAGCGATCCAAGTTATGGACTAATTGAACTGAGCGAACGAACCAAATCGCCAATAAAGCAATCTAAATAGATGACCATTTCAATAATTTTATCACGCAATAAATAATAATAGGTTCCTTGGAACAGCCAGAAACGGTCGAGTGATCAGGCCGTTCCAGACCGCACAGTCTTTAGACATAGTTTTAAGAGCATAGGGATAAGAACTAGCGTACATCGGGTAAATAATAATAAAAATAATAATTTTCGCTTAACTTAAAACTGATAAACCTCAGTATAATTACAACTTACAAGTACAGTACTAACTAATCGCGATTAGCAAAAGTCACTAATTACCCAAGTCTAGTTGTAACGATTTTCCACGCTAATGTTGAAGGGAACCATTCTCGAATAGACTATGTTGAAGGGAACCTTTCTCAAATATGTTATGGTAACCATTCTCGAATATGTCGAAAAGAACCACTCTAAAATATGTTGAAGGCAACCATTCTAGAATATGTTGAAGCGAACCAATTCATTCTCAAAATGTTGACGGGAACAGTTCTTACAAAGTAGGCCTGCAATAGACCTTTGTTTCCTGTGAGAAGATCTATACGTATGTTACTGGCAACGAGGGTTTGCTGTATTCTGAATATGGTGATAAAAAATCTTGGCTGTCATGAAGTTTTAAGGTGCGAATGCATCCAAGCAAGACAGTCTTTGTATGCCCTGCGAATAATGACTTGCGCACTGCCTCAATGGTCAAAGCAGAGTTGTATGGTCTCGAGACAGTTTTTTTAGTGTCTCGGTCTCGGAAGCCTGCTGTCTCGGTCTCGAGGCAGTGTCTAGAATCTTTTAAACTGTCTTGAAGTGAAAGTCTTGTTTTGTCTCGAACAAGCGGTCTCAATAAGTTTCGCGTTAACTGTCTTAAAATTTTGCGCTAGGCTGAAGAAGAAATATCGAAAAAGATAAAACTCGGCAATATACAAATTGTTCTTGGGAATTGGTACAATATGCATTATAATTAAGTTTCAAATTGAAATTACAAATGAACCTTATTCCCGAAAACTGATACATTAGTATTTTACAGCCTTTTATATAGGATCACTTGTCAAAGACTGCATGGCGTGATAAGAGCGCAGTGGCCTTCATGTTCTACACGGAAAGTCATTGTGGGGAGGGGGTTGGCGGGGCAGCAGAGCGTTGTAGACAGCAGTACGTCATATTATATGCTTATAGGTTTGATCCGACTGCATTATCATCCTGAGGACACCTTAAAACAGAGGAGTCGACTATGGGATATGGGTACGGTCCCCAAATTTGAGTTAGTGGCAAAGAGGCTTATGTCACCTCCAAATTTCATAAATATTTAATAAATATTATTAATTTCTACTTATTTTCACTGTTTATCCTTTTTGAACTTTCATGTATGGGAGAGTGAAAATATTTTTCTACCGGTCGTCACTAGATCCTATTTGTTACGACCTGTCCCCAAAACCAAGACTCGATCTCCGCCTATACCTTAGTCTTAGAGCAGTAATGTAGAAAGGTTCAACAGGAGTTACACAGGACCATTTTGTGGCTGTCCTGCTTGATCAGACCCATATGTTGAACCCATCGCCGACGCAAGAGCTCTATAAGGCCTACTGCGCGAGGCCGAGACTGCGTGACCGAATTATCCCTTGGGCGGACGACCTAGTGATGAAAAAACTTTGACATGATTGCTTTCTGTTGTCTAAATGCCATCTAAACTAATGAACTCGTCACATGCATGCTCCCAAAATACTGTATCATTCAGGGGTGTAACAAGCGGGGGGCAGGGTGGCACCGGCCCCCAGTTTCAAAACGGGGTGGGAAAGTCCCCCACCCCCAGTTTCAGTGCTCAGTCTCCCCATCATGTACCCCCAAATCTGTTCTTTTTTGTGCTTCCCCATAGGCCTTTTAAGATGCCTTTTGTTAAGATAATTTGTGCCACCCCATTTTTCATGTTTCTGAGGGGGGGCGCAAAATTCAAAAATTGGTGGGGGCAACAAATTACTTACATCACAGTACGTGCTTACTTCATGTTTTCGTCAATGAAAAGGAATTCTCGGAGGGCTACAGCAATAAACTCGTGGCCTTCATGCGTGACGATGACGTGAACGATATGAGTGATGTCATCGTCGTGCGGGTCTATGGTCGTCAGACGGAACTGATAGTCAACAGAGAGCAGGAGATCAAGTGCATGGTTCTCTTCAACTTGGCAGGATGTGCCGCTCAGCTCTATTGCCGGTTCAACAACGGATTCGCCTATCAGTACAGTCCCGGACGGGTGTTCGACCTTGACCTCGCCTACGATCCAAACGCTATTAGGTTCGTTGGATGACATGCAATATATGATTATGGTAGACTTATGCATTAATTGGGATCGAACGAATGAAAAAACTAATAAACGAACGCACGAATAATCTATCTTGATTTTCTCATGAGATTTATATTAAAGGCTTATTTAGTCTCGCCGTACTGACTTCCTGGAATTGACCGGATCGGGGTGTGGATTTAATGCGCCATCGATTGACGCACTTGGCATTAGACACTGGCGCAATAGAAGTGCTGATTAATAATAATAATTATAGAGTAATGCTTTCAGCTTTGCCATAGTGTGTTTTACTAAATCTTTTTGCAATTTAGCAGAAGTGGCGTTTAGAGTTTATTACATGAGCCTTTGGAATTAGACTTCATCACTCAACAAGACAATCTGGTTTTGCATAGCGTGTTATTTGAAGATGTCTTACACGAAGATCGTTGAACAAGACTGAGATCTTGGATCTCGCGATCTGTAAAGGAAGCAATCTCACTTGATAAAGCACAAAGGAAGGCAGTCACAGAGAAATGTAAGCGAAATAAAGAGTGAGGGAGATTTGAGAACGAGAGAGATTTGCGAGAGAAATTTGCTAGTGGTGGAGAGAGATTTGAGAATTAGACAGTAATCTAAGAGATTCGTCTAAAGAGGCAAAAGGTGCAGTCTAACTCGTGTCAATTGCTCTAAGTCTAATGCTCTCACTTCCTGGATGTCCTCCAATCGGCTCCGTCCTAACGCTACCAAGACCATCCGTCAACAGTTGGCAAAAATCGACCTAAATGCACTTTCAATTAGGTTTCCTTCTTTCACTTTCAGCACCTTGTTCGAGATCTGGGAATGGTCCTAGATCAAGAACTCTCTTTCACTAAACATATCAACGGTCTCACCCGTGCATGTTAGTATCAGTAGCGCCAGCGGCGTGTTATCACTCGCTCTCTTTCTACTGCCGCTGCATCCACTGGTTTTCATGCCTTCATCCTAAACCGGACTACTGCTCTGCCATTCTTGTTGGCCTTCCTCAGTCTCGCCTTTTCTGCCATGAGCGTGTCTTACGTGCGGCGGCGCGACAAAATTTGCCCCGGTCTCTGATTACATGCGAGATATGTTACATTGGCTCCCTGTCTGTCAGCGCATTCACTTCAGATTATGTTCATTTGTATGGAGCTGTCTATAGGGCTGGGCTCCAGTCTACCTGAAATTCCTTATAGCATGTTCGAGTCGCCGTTCCTTACGTTCAGCCTTTCAACATACCCTCTTTGCACCTTTTGCTCGCTCGCACAACCATGACACAGTCCAGGGCTTTCTCCATTGCTCGCCCTACAGCGTGGAATGGTCTCTTGCCGGTCATCCATCCCCTCCCTAGGGTACCCTCTGATATATTTCGTTGACACCTCAAGACTCGTCATTTTGCTCAGGCCAGAACTTGGAGCGCCTATGAGTAATCGTCATGAAGGGACGCTATATTAAATTCATATAAATTCAAATTCAGTCAATTCAATTCGAGAACGAGGAAGAGGAAATGATTTTTAGATCGACCGAGAGTTATTGGTGCACGAAAGACGTTTGAGAGTGACTTTTGGCAGCGAGCGAGTTATTAGACTATGAGAGAGATCTAGGCCGAGCAGAGATTTTTAGAGAGCGAGTGAGAGATATCTGGAGACGCGAGAGCTTCGAGAGTCAAAGACCGTTTCTTTTTCTACAATATTCACCATCATCATCGTCACGCAACGTAGGTGCAGTGCCCGTAGATGCTCGATGCCATTATTGTCAAGTTCTCCTACGGTTGTCTGTCTGAAGCCAAGTGTGTCAGTTCCTGAAGTTGTCCTTTGCCCCATGACATTCAACAATATCATCCCTGTCTGAGCGCCCCTTTTGTGGGTAATGCGAAACGAAGCCAAGATGAGAATTTAGGGGTCATTGCATAATTACGTAACGCTGAAAATTGCCGTTTTTGACCCCCCACCCCTCTGTAACGCATCGTAACGTTTCCATAGACGCCCCATTATAACAGTATAAATGAGTCGGCTGTGGAAGATCGCAGGGATTTCAAGACAACAGAAATTTTAAAAAACGATAACATAAGACATTTGTTTGACATCCAAAAACTCAGCTAGACGAACTCATATGCGGTTGGCCATGTACATTGTACAGCCTAGAGAAAATGCTAGTGGTCCGAATCCAACACAACGCCTTACATACAAGATTAGAAAGAAATAGAAAGAATAGCAGACAATGACTACGCTAGATGGATACTATAAAATTTAATGAGGACTTTGACTAACACTGAGAACAGCGATGGATTTGCCATATGACCGAAGATGCGTGGATACTGGAGACGTGTACATGGGGACATTTTTAGGCATACTCAGCTAAGGTCTTCGCCTAGGGCCCCGTACACTTATGGGCCCATAAAGTAGCCTTCGTCGTTGTCAGATGACAGTATTATTGTCATTTGAATAGATACTACAATAATAGGACCACATAAAATAGGCCTAATTAGGCGCAGGGCCACCAAAACACTAAATACGGCGCAGTGCGTACGCATCGCCGGTGGTGACAAATAGTCAGGAACTGATGATGATGATGACCGTTGTTTAGTACACGAGTTTGATCGATATATTTGAATGGGACACTTGGGAATAACAGTTCTAAGTGATGAACAAAATATGGTACTCGTCTGAAATTGGACCTCGTATTGGCCAATGAGATGGAGGCAGTTACCGACTTTTTATTCATCTTAACTAGAAGTTAGAAAAATACGGCGAATAGTGGGAACGAAGGGGCATCCAGACAAACATTTGCAGGAACTCATTAGTAGGCCATCATCACTACATATGGCGAATGACTTGACTGCGTGGATTTGAGAATCATGTGACTGAACAAAGTCTGCTGAGTAGGTGCATTTCAGTACACGAATTATAATAGTTCGACGAAAACTTGTCCTGCTTGATCCACGCCAGTCGAGTTAAAGCCTAAGTAGACCTAGTCAAGCCTAAGTAGGCCGAGGAAGGCCAATGCAGGCCAGGGTAGGCCTATGTAGGCCGTTCTCAGGTATAGGCCTGACCTTGGACCTTCGTAAACAAAGTATCGAAATCATAGTCTTCACACTTCTAAAGCCCCACTCGAGAGCCAGGCACAGAGCGCCAGCCTTCTGACGAACGCTGCGTCGAATCAAAGGGGTTGTCTTGAGGTGATCTTGGGGAAGTCCAGGTCCTGTTGGCAGAGGGTCAGACTATTTGCTCAGGCTGGTGCTGTATAGGGCGAGAGAGGGAAGGCGAAAAATAGAATGAGCATCTCTCTCTCTCTCTCTCTCTCTCTCTCTCTCTCTCTCTATATATATATATATATATATATATATATCATATATGATGTCCTTAGTCAGGCCCTTTGTCTTCTATCCAACCTGTGGATGAGACGAGCGAGGTCATTGACGGTTTCCTTCATCGCAGATAATTGTGTGTGAGCAACTTGCACAAGGCCACTACGTACATGTGGGGCCTTGAGGTAGATTTGAACCAGACACCATCGGTCACGAGGAACAGAACATACCGCTATACCACTGCGTCCCATTGCACCACCGAAACACACTACACACATAAATTGTACATAAATGTAACATACGTACATATATACATGCTAACCTACTTGCAAGCATACAAACGTGGATTCATACAAATTATTCATTCATTCAATCAAATATGTCGACATATACAAGCTTACATGAGCACATGTTGAGTTTGGTGCAAATAAATAAGCTATTTTTCACATGTATTCCTGTGTACATACATGCACAAATACAATCATACAAGTAACACATGCATACGCACATACATGCATACATGCATGGATGCTTACATGCATCCATACATCTACATACATATACATATACATACATATACACCTACATACATACAACACACACACATACATACATACACACACAAAGATACATACATACACACACATGCATATATAGACATACATATGTACTTACATACCTGCATGCATACATTAATATATGCATACAAGCATCCCTCCCCAGAAAATTACCATGCACTCTGCAATACCTCTACTTATTACAGACTGCTTACGAAGGAGTTGGCCCGAGTCCACTGTGTGAAGCCAGATATGACTACAATAAAGAGTGAAGCTATTCATATGGATGTCCAACCACGATTCTTCACTGCCCTCGACAATTTCCTCAGAATCCTCCCCGACTCCTTCGAAGAACCGGAAAAACAAACGAAGTAGAAACATACAATTATTTCGTCTTTCTCGTCATTGGACGCTCTGTGTTTGATTGCCTAAAGCTTTGATTGCTTTAGGCTTTCATCCTATAAGCTAAGGCTATAAGCCTTGATCGATTAAAGTTTTGATGCTTTAGGCTTTGATTGCTTTAAGCCCTTATGATTAAAGTCTTGATTGCTTTGAACATTAGTCGTTGTAAGCCTTGATTGGTTCAATCTTTTATAAAGTTGTGCGGTCTCGTTAGCACACGATTTTATTGCTTAAAGCCTTCATTGATTTAATTTCAAGCTTTAATTGCTGCTGTTTTCACGAAGCATTTTGTATTTCTTAACCAACTTTTCCATTAGCATCTTTGTTAGATATACTATCCTACTTAAATCCATCTATCATGATCGCAATCTCCAAGCTTCTAAAGTGCCACTCGAAAGCCAAACGCAGGGCACCAGCTTATCCACCAGCGTTGCTTCCTCTGTTAAGTATCTTCTTCAATTTACCTCTAATCTTTTGCATCTTCTGCCAACAGCATTGCGTTACTATACTTACCTGTAAATATTTCACATATTCTGTTAAATAAAAGAGAGTACAACACACAGTCACCTTGAAGTGTCTGGCATATTTAAAAAAATATTTATCTATTCTAAACTGTTTTTGGCTAGAGCGGTCGGCCTGTTACGCGGAGAGTACGGGTTCGATTCTCGTCAGAGGGGTCACTGTGTAGGGACTTTGAGTAAGTCGTTCGCGCACAACTGCTCTGCAATATAACTGCAGCTGCACCGTTAAGGCGTAGACATTCTGAGCATTGGGTCACTTAATGAAGGGAACGATATCGATGGCAGTTGTATTGCATATTGTATTGTATGATAATCTTGCACTTTAAAAAAAATGTCATTTACATGTACCTGTAGTATGTTGCCTATTGAATTTCCTGGTTGACGTATGCATCATATTTTTTAGGTTGGTTAAGATGGCGGTCAGTCGTGAAGAACTGGAGAAAGAGGTGGACTATCTAAGGACTGTTCTGTGTCCTCTTGAGTCTCCAGTTGTCCTTTGCCACAATGACCTCCATTTCCAAAATATCCTGTACGACGAAGAAACGCGTAAGACGACGCATTCCTATATAGGCGTTGATTAATTGAAACTTATACGCAGTAAGATTACACGATATCATACATTCATAGTAACATCTGAATTTAACTGTATGGTAGCCTGAAAGGCGCCCATATGTTCTAGTGTTCACTGTACAGTCACCCTTGAAAAGGGGGTGACGGTTGGATCAGCCCATGGGGCTAGAGGGCATCAAAGCAGCTTTCTTCTTATCTTTGTGGCAGCGCGTTACCATTAAAAATGAACCCCTCAAAAATCGTGTCTAATTATACATAATTGAAGCAGTTAAGAGAAAGTGAAGGGCAGCATTTGAACTACGCTGATATTGTATTTCAGGCAAAAATCGAATTGTTAATTATCTAGATTCTTGATGTAATGAGTAAATTATTATAAAATCATCTGACTCACTTCGTGATGAATCATTGAAAGAGGGGACAACCAGCATATAATCATATATTATAATATAATGTTGTAACAAGACATTGAGGTGGTTCAGATGACATTTTCAGTCAGTGTTAATTAGAACCACTGATTGCTTTACTTGTCATCAGCGTATATACACGAGTTGGCAAGACGACTACTGTGGAAAGATGGCCTGTAGTAAGACGATAGATTACTGCCCATTATTCATTCACTCAGATGACTTCTAGAGGGCCCCTCCAGGATGTGTACGGACCTTGAGTAAGTCCTTTAAATCCTACTCCGAAGCGCGCCTATCAGATTCTGGTGATAATTCATTTGCAGTTCATTATTACGTATCTAGAAAGTTGGAAGATTAAGACTGCTTATTCAATATATGCGGACAGCTTTTTAAATGATTGCAAGAAAACTAGCCAGCATGGCTGTCTGACTCAGGCTTTAATAATTGCACTTTCTAGACTTATTGTCGTCTGCTCTTGCGAAGGCCTACCTTGATACATAAATAAAATTTGATTTGGCATTTTTAAATGTTTTCTTGATATTTCAGAGAAAGTGAGTTTCATTGATTTCGAATTCGCTGCCTTCAACTATCAGGCATATGATATCGCTATCCACTTTTGTGAATATGCAGGTTGGCACTCGAAAATTCATATTGATAACAGAACACCGGTTTGGAAGGGTAAACGTTCTATAATCGGACCTCACAAATTCTATATGGGCATTGTGCCTGAAACTGTACTGGTGTTTTCATAGATTTGGATGGCTTGACATTTTCATCTACTTTCCAGTTTCAGTTAGATGAAAGGATGACTTAGCTTTCCCCTTTCATAATCGTTCCCGGCATGCAGTCCATACTTTAACCCATCCAGAGTTTGAACCATAAATGTTCACCGTCGAATAGGCCAACTAACATAACGAGTGCTAAGTGAAACCCGAATCTATGAGCCGTATTGTCACCGGATTGCCAAACGATTTGCGAAGAAAACCGTATTCCCGAAGATGCTGTCATGCTGTGCTAAGTGTATCCTTGAAATCCGAAACGGGGATTCCGTCTATTTTGCATTCAATCACTGTCGGGAAATGGGGTTGGGTATTCAGGTAGACCCCTCTCGACATGGGCTACTTGGTTGATCGAACGCAATTCTTCTGTTCAGATAAAAAACACTGACGGGTGATTGGACATCTAATTGTTTGTTTTTTCTTCGTCAGGTATGAAGGATGTCGACTATTCAAAGCTGCCTGATCGACCGTATCAGCTTCGTTGGTTGCACTCCTACCTTGAAAGCTACTTTGAATTTCAGGGCAGAGCAGGCGATAAGGTTTCGAACGATGACGTTGAAAAGCTTTACGACCAGGTCAACAAGTTCACTTTGGTAAGATCCTCTGTCCACATGCTCTGTATACTTGTAGACTTTCTCGATATCCTATCCAGTTGATAATTTGATTGCAGTTTCTCATCTCATCGGGTCTTATATATAGTCGTCGTCAACTAAAATCAGGTGTCAAAACGTTCTTTAATAAGGGTGCCTCATGACACCTCTTGTGTAAGCTACAGTTTTGGGGCACCGCACCGAAATTGTCATGGTTATAATGGGCAGTGCCATCATCATTATCACCATCATCGTCAATATCATCAACGTCATTTTCTTATTCTACTTTTGTTGTCGTTGTTGTTATTTTTCATTTTCTCCTTGGTCTTATTCTTCATATTCTTGGTCCTCTTGGAATGCTTCATGTTGCTTTTTCGCCTATTTTTATTGCCTTTGTTCTTCTTTGCAGAAGCTTTTATCTTAACGACAGCCATTCATTTTCTTCACAGGGTGCACATTTGTTCTGGGGAATGTGGGCGCTTGTCCAGTCAAAATACTCGGATATCGACTACAATTACTTAGATTATTCTGGGATCCGCATATCCGAATACCACAGAAGAAAGCAGGACTCCTTAACTCTATAGATGCCGATGTTTTGAATTATGCTTTACGAATATCACTTCAGAATTTCTTTCCTGCTCTTGCTGCTGTTCGCGTTAGAGATCTGCATACAGTTCAAACTGAAATAGCATGTCATAAGTTGCTTTAGTGGCATGCGATATGTCATAGTTGACATGCCGCTGGTTGGTTACTCTGCATGATGACATTCCAAGTGAAGATTTTAATAGTGAAACATTCGCCTGGTAGAAATGAGGACGCCTGAAAACAGACGTATCGAGAGCGTAACAAATAGTGTAGTCAAAACACACACATATGGTCTTGTTGGCATCCAAATACATTGTAAATATAATTGTGTCATTAGTCCCTTGCACTATATTCATATTTTTCTTGACTGTTTTTTTGGTATAAACTGTTTGTGACATTATTTTATGCCATGTCTCTTACATTAAATATTTCTCAAAACTTTTGCATAGCAGTTTTTAATAAGAGAAAGTGACAATCTTAACGTATGGTTTCGACATCATCTGACTGTGTGGTTAGGATATAGCCAAGGTGGGTGTGACTGGTTTAGCAAAAGATGATTTGACTGGTTTAGCCATGATGGATTTGACTAGTTTAGCCAAAGTGGATTTGGCTGGTCTTACCGAAGAAGATTTGACTGGGTTTACAAAAGGTGTATTAGACTGGTTTTACAAAGGTGGATTAGACTGGTTTAGCTAAGATGGATTTGACTGGTTCAGTAACAGGCTCAAAGGTTCCACACATACCCTGTCATGAAGTGCACAACAAACGTTGGACAAAATGTTCGGTTAATAACTACAAGAGTGCTTTAAAATTAAATATTATTATTAAAAGTGATTCCATTTAAAGCATTCTGCACATTTATATTTTGACAATTCATATCAAACTTATCATGGGCATATGACTTAACTTGACCCGTATTCCTGCTCCTCTGTTACATTGTGACAAAGCAACAGGTCTTTAACTCAGAACTGATCGCTGTAAAAGGATTCAAGATTCCATGCAAACCTGAGGCATCACTTACTTAACTCATTTATTGATCAAAGTCAGCGTTGAATATTCTGAACATTCTGGGATATTCCTGAGCACTCGTTTCCAGTTTCTCTGGCTCTCAGCTTTCCATATATAGGATAAATATAAAGCTAGCCAAGTTTTGCCACCTGGGCGTTTTCACCCTGAAAAAAACTGAAGTTTCCGGTTGACTACGTCAGAAGTTAGGAAGTTAGAATTCCACTCCAAGTAAATGATTTCTATATGATAATTATTATATTTACATTTATGTACGTCCATTTCGTTGCGTTACAACCTTCAGAGAGTCAAGATTTGAATTGACCACATACATGTAAGTAATGGTGTTTTAGCGGCTAGTTTTCTACCAAGACCAATATCTAGACAATTGGGTACAAAGACGAGACCTGAGGCCCAAGACAGTTTTAGACAGTAAGGCACCGCATATTTTCAAAAGTGATGAAAATGCAAAATGGACACAAATTCCGAAAATTAGTTTACTCACAACTGATCAATCAAGTGAAACATGACAGGAAATATCAAAAATCTCACACAAACTGAATGTTTTCCATCAAAGATGTCTCCAAACTATTATGGGCATATCATGGAGGGATCATATCACGAATGAGGAGGTTCTCTGTCTCAAAAGATTTGTAAGATATTTACAGTACTATCCATAATACTGTCATACAGAACTATTAAATTTTTATTAGTTCAATTCGAAATAAATTCACATCTATAGCCAACAGTCGCCTGGTTTCCTGTCTAAATATGGCATCTGGGTTGCATAGCCACTCTCTATAGCATACAACGCTGTAACCACAGCCTTGACATAAAGAATATTTTTTATTGACGCCTCATCCACAGACGAAACACGGTATCATAATGTTTCCTTTGCATATTCGAGACAGGTGTTGAAAACAATATTGTCCTATACAGCTTCTAGAACAAAGCTTTGCTTTACCGCATGGTAACCACTAACAATTATTTTCCCCGCGTTTAAACGTGTTTTACAATGATTGCTCACTCGGTATAGTGTATTCCTTTATTAATATTCAATTGAAAATCAGTTACATATACAGCAACATTTTCAGTGAATTACACTGAAAGTCCATGTGAATTCATGATGTTTGGGTCATTCATCTTGGGAGGAAGACAGAAAGACTCTTTCTGTCTTCTCCTCTGACCGAACCACCGTGTTGAATTCACATAGACTACTGGATAGTGCTGGAAGTCTCTACATTTTTCAATGGGCTGAAGTCAAACCGCTTCCATATTTTCGCAATTTCCAACCCATTCATTCACCAATTTCTTTAATTCACCTAGACTACTGACACTCACTGTTTTCAAGCCGGCCTATTGTATCTACTGCTCCCTTCAACTGAATACTGTGGCAGGAATCCTAGAATTGTCTGCATTCTCAAACGCTTGAACCTGCAACAGAATATGTTTAATTTTGGACGGGGGCTTGGCAAAAAGATTTTACGATCACAATGATTCCAAGGCCAAAAAATATTGGGAAATGCTGGTCTAAGCAGTGTTTCAGTTGTCACAGGGTTTGAGCATAAGTATAATAGCATGGTATGGTTGGTGGTGAAGTTATACTGACTGCTCAAATGCAGGTTGCAGACGTCCAAACCTGTAGTAAGACAGCACTTGTTTCATTAGTTCATCTCTGTCATTCAGCATTTTTATTGGCCAAAGAGACCCCAGCATTGCCAGAACGTCGGCAGCATCATCAACTGCTTCAGCCAGTAACTCCACAGCTTTGATTTCATTTATCTGCAGCATTTACGAATAAGTGTTCCATAACTTAAAAGCAGGCAGCGGAGTATAAATCAGAAGCACTGCATTACGCTCAGCAATCATGTCTGTACTGCCTAGTATATTCTTGGACTAATATAGAAGGCATATGAAACAGATGAAAGTTGGGTCATTGACCTAGATCACGTGTGTGGCTATATCTTGGACTTTTGCAACATAAACTTGATCTGGTCAGTGGCATGAACACAGCAGACAGAAAACACATGAAACAACAAGGTACCTTGGCAAGCTTCTCCCACACATTCTATGTCTTCCAGCACGATGATGCAATCATTGCTACCTGTTAACGTATCATACATTAGCGGTGACAGGAAATCAGGCATAGGTCCACCGTTGACCAACGACAAACCAGCAGCTGCTCCCGCTATGAAATACATTTCCCGAGCAAGGGCTGTGAAAGTAACACAATCACCCAGTTTATTAGGCTTCTCAAACTTATATATTGTTAACCACTAATTAACAAATATAGACCTAGCATAAGTAAGCTAATATTAAGCTGGTAAATTTGGTGATAATTTCAAAGAACTGCAATTTTATTATAGTAAGACATGACTTGTATCACAGATTTAAATCTCGTTCCAGCTTGGTCCGTCCACAAAGACCTTGAGTAGTGAGGCCCCAATTCAAGCGGACAGCAAGCAGTGTTGAAAGACCTCACTCGATCAATTAATTTACAAATGGGCACCCTGCTCAGGAGGCACAGGCCGTTATATAAAGCAAATCTACATTACTGAATGTTAAGATGTCTTACCGCTGGTCGATAATCGAAGGTGTTTAGCATATTCTGACCCATCGAAAACTTCAGTCAGCCAACTGAGCCAGCAAGAGACGGAAAAACTCGAATGTTGGGCCCTTCACTCTTTTCTGCCATGTCCACAAAGCAGACATCTAGATGATGCATAGCACTGAAGCCCTTCCTCTTCAGGGCTCGGGCAAAACTGGGTTAGGGCAATGCCCCGTATCACATTAATCATGTTTGCACTTGGAACGTTCTCCTATAATATGCCTTGTTGCAGGTGACATAGCCGAGATTTCCAGTCTCTATTAAAAAACACAATACACATGGAATTTGACCATCTGTTGTCAGTGACATATGTGGAAAATTTTTGCAAAACCAGTCGCAAGTCGCTGGTTACAATCAGGCTTAAAATGACCAAAAATGACACGAAACCTCAAACCGGTCGTAATTGATATTAATGCAGAAACGATTACAAAAATATATATTTAATACAAATAATATCTAAAACTTTTGTTTGGACTTTCATAAAGGCTTCAAAAAAGATTTTTACCAACAGCCCTATAATGTTACGAGACGGAAAATCATAATTTCGGTTCAAATTTCGCTATCTTTGTTGTCATATTTAATTAGGTTATGGTTCGAGATTTCCCGCCTTCATGGTCTCGTTTTGAAGCAGAATATCTCCTTTTCCTGTTCTATTGTTAACATATGACCTTAGCCTATCTATTACGCACACAGCTTGCCCAGAAGGAGGTCGACGTATGTAAACAATATCCGATACATTGATACAATATCCGATACAACCGAAGCGCGTGATTTCATCACGTGATACAATCTTGAACTGCGGTTGGCTGATGGTTTTAAGGTCAGCTATGCGCATGCGCACTGGGTATGACCCGGTCTCTTTAAATGTCACGCACACACGGTATGCAATCTAGTTTGTTGATTTAGAAATACTTAATTCTCGAAAATGGAAGAGATTATCGCGAATTTGACTAATGCTAAAGGGTCGGATCGAGCAAAAGTGCACGAATTGTTGCAAGAGTGTTTGATCATCGATCGCGATGAAAGCGAGGTTTTCAGTGATGATGAGTTTCGGACAGAATCTGATGCCAACAACGATTCAGATGACCAGGAAGAAAATGAAATGAATGTTTCGGATTTCGAAGAGGTCATGACGCACGCTAAAACATCTAGCGAGTTCGTAACTGATGACAATGCCGTTGAATATCAGAAAGCGGTTGAATTCAGGTAAGCCCCGATTATTTTTTAAATACTGTGCACCACAGGATCCTTGTTTATAGACATTCACGTACTGTTTCTGATTCACTGCGACTCCTATACGAAAATCACTGTTTAAACTAAGCTCTAACTGCACCACAGGATCCTTGTTTATAGGCAATCGCATACTGTTAATGATTCACTGCGACTCCTATACGAAAATCAGTTTAAACTAAGCTCTAATTATTATTATAAGTCTCAGGCATAACTGTAAAGATTAGCCTGTTCTAGTTGAGCTTGTATTTATAAATATTCAGGCACAACTACTAGGTTTAGACCCTCTTCTCACTGTGCTCGTTTTTATAAGACCTTAGGCATAACGGTTAGGTTTACAACCTGTATTATTGAGCTTGTCTTTAAGTATTTAGTTATAAATGCAAAAGTTGTCATTTCCTCTCTTGCACTACTTCATTTTTTACAATCCTTATTGTGCAATGTACAAGTTTATCATTAATTGATTAAGTTAATGATAGGAAATAATAATTAGTATTTCAATTGCATTTTATTTTTTATCAGGATTCTTCTCGATAATCAATAATTGCAGTCTACCGGTTGATAAATCTTGTAAATTGCTGTTTGTTTTGAATGAAGGCTTTTAGCATTGGCTTTGCTTTTTGTTGCATGGCTTTTATAAAAGCAAACTGAAATGAATTTGATAAATAGAAAAAAATATTTTTATATGGGTTGTTTATTATTTTGTAGATGTCAATGTGAACTTAATAATGGACTCCCATGCAGTAGCCAGTATGCTCCGGAGGACATGGTCAGGCGTAGAATGGAAATGGCTGCACTTGTCCCACGGAATCAAATGTTGGTGCTACTCGGCAAAATTTCTTGCGCAATAAACATGTCCGATGAGACTTGTCGCAGCAGGAAATCCAGCCAAGCGGTGCGTCAACACCAGCGAACATCATATTATTTGGAAAGCCATCAGATCTGCCGTACAACCTTTAAGTTCATCCACAGGATTAGCCTGACGGGGATTCTCAAGTGGTATAAAACAGAAGGTTTAACATTAAAAGAAAAACAAAGCGGTGGACGTAAGAACAACACCCACTGCTTTCAGTTTAGCGAAATTGAAGATATCATTCGCTTCCTGACAAATTATGCCAGTGAGCATGCTATGATGCTTCCTGGAAGGGTTCCTGGATTTAAGCGGGATGATATCAAGTTGCTGCCATCGAGCCACACCAAGACCAAAGTGTACGGCTTATACAAAACGTGCATGGAACAACATGGAAAATGAGTCGCTGGATTTTCGACCTTCAAACAGTACTGGCTTCAACTCGTTCCATTCATCACGACGTGCAAGCCAATGACTGATTTGTGTTGGACTTGCCAAAACAACAACACGTTGATCTACCGTAGTGCCAATATCGAGGATCATGAAAAAGGTTTGATTTGAACTGCATAGTTTTCTATGATTTTATAGAGAAAAGCAAGAAAGTAAGTTGTTTGGGAAATTTGAAATGCTGTTGTAGTGTTTTGTTGTTATTTGGAGCACCAAGCTTTGTCTGCATACGAGATTACAATTTGCACTTAACTAAATGGTTACAGGTTGACTAGAGCTTTTGACCTGTAACATGGTTTCAAACCTTGTCCAAGGAAGTTACTGCTTACTGACCTTGAGCAAGTCCATCATGCTCAATTGCACTGCAGTTGTATTGTATCGTATGACATAACATGGGTTTAAATGGCTCAGACGTTAGAAGTACTGCAAGTTAACCTGTGTCTATCTCTCCTATCTTCCTCTTCCATCATCCAAATCATTCCAGAACCATTGAACTGAAGAATTTCTGCCCTATTGTTCCTTGGAGTGTCTAAACATAAATTTTATAACGATGTCCAGAATTGCCTTGTTTGTTGCTAATTAAAAATCCTGTAGCTGCACTGCCTTCTTTCAAATTATAATCTTGTAGGTTTCGATTAGTTCACTGCTGCCCCTTGTTGAAATGAAAATCTCAATCTTTACAGATTCAATGGTATAAATATAAGACCAATGATGTTCTCTCGATAAATTATTAGTTTTTAAATTAATTATAATACATATTTTTCACAGGTGACAAGCTTCGTCAACAAGAACAGCATTTGAATGATGTCCAGATTGAACGATCACTCTACAAATCCATGGTTGACGAGGCAAAATCAACATGCCTGG
This sequence comes from Bimastos eiseni, assembly GCA_959347315.1. Lineage (NCBI taxonomy): Eukaryota > Metazoa > Annelida > Clitellata > Crassiclitellata > Lumbricidae > Bimastos > Bimastos eiseni. The sequence continues at coordinate 16,322,758 of OY365818.1, forward strand.
AATTCGGTCTCTCTGATTTGCAAGCAAGTGCTCCGTGTAGCCGCAGCATGTCCATGCACTACAGTTTTGACTGCACAGCAAGTACATTTGCCGAGTGATCCTTCACAGCCAGGACCAATATACTTCCTTGTTCCACGCAAGTTAGGCATATTTGGTGTCTGCTGTGAAGGGGTTCCTAGACAAGTGAACTTTCTGATTGACGAAGCCCATCTCATCAGTAAGGGTTCGAATGCTGTTGTGTCCTATTTGCATTATTTCTTTCAGCGTTATGGATTTGGTGAGACTGATGTCAAGCTTCATTGTGATAACTGTTCAGGCCAAAACAAGAATCGTTTCATGCTTTGGTACTGTGCATGGAGGGTCTTCACAAGTCTATAGTGTTGAATTTTTTAGTCGTAGGACACACAAAGTTTGCCCCGGATTGGTGTTTTGGGCTTCTGAAACAGGCATTCTGACGCCATGCAGTGTCATCTCTGTCAGAAATGGCATCTGTGGTGAATGGAAGTGCTTCTGTAAATTTGCTCTTAAACGTCTGTTAGTATTAGACTGTATACCATAAGATTTGTCTTTTTGTTGTAGATCCATGGACGAATGTGAATGCCTGTTGCTACACATGAACTCGATGACGACGCCTTGGACAAACAGAGCCGAAAAGAAGACTGGACAAAAATACATCAATTCCTTTTAACTCCGCCACTGCTTGTACTCTGGCAGTGCCAGTCCCAAGCCTGGATAAAGGAGGAGGGCGACGGCACTAATCTTTTTATCAAACAGTGTCGTTAAAATGAGGCTACTACATCCGTTGACGATCCAGAGCCACTGATCGCCTTCACGTCAAACTGGACGACATGATGCAGAAGACCTTTTAACACTTGCAGATGGTCGACTGAAGGGTTAGATCATGTTTACACAGGGGACCCAGAACACAAAGGAAGCACATCATCCTGTGGTGATTCAGGATCATCTGTTCCTGGTACATCTTAAACTCTAGGTGGTGGTGGGAGAAGACCCGTGTCTTTGCCAGTTGACGCTGAATACATAGTGTGACTGGAATAATTCCAATCATTTTATTTCTGTGTTTTTATTATTTGGATGTTAATTTTATCCATTACTGTATTGCAATATCTAATTCCCTAGCAGGTAATAGCTGCTTAACCTCTCTCGGAATTTGAGACTTTTGTAATAAAATTGACATTTAGTTTCAATGATTTCTTGTTGGTCAACTGGAATAACTTTAATAACTTTGTTTCTACTTGAGATATCTACACCAAATTTCGACAGTACATTTGTAATACCTGCAGCTGCAATGGTGCCAAATTTCAGTTAAATCGGTTCAAAAACAATAGCCGTTGCTAAGGAGATTATACAAATAATATGGCTAAACTTAGCACGCAGTTTTCTCGAATAGCACTTTACGTAAACGGTCACATTGGAAATTCTATAACTTTGGTTGTATGCAAGGCATAAACTAGCTGAAAACGGTTTTGGAAAGGTAAATCTAGCAGCTTCAGGATGGTGCAAAAAACAGGAAAAAATATTATGTATACAAGTGACTGGTTTTGTGCTGACGAGTCACATATTTCCTTGTTCCTTACATAAAAGGTATTTGGTCACTGGAAACTGGAACCTGGCACTCTACTGGGTTCATCTTTGCAAAGCTTCTAGCTCCTGGGGCGTGGTTTACAAGGAACTACAATCTATGCTTAACACTTTGACCGCTGACACATTTATTAGCCAGGCGTGGCAAATATAGGCTCAAGCCTAAATTTAGAAATTTTTCTTTTCATGTTTTTTCTGCATTCTTTTAGTTGAAGAATAAAAAATAACTTCCTTTTGTGCGTTTGCATAAATGCCACACTGTAGGGCCTAGAATAATAATAGATGCTGTGTTTGAAGCTTTTTGAAGCCTTGTTATGGACCGATGGACCGACTGTTAGAGGCAAGCATTGCAGAAAATACACGTTTCGCTGCATCTTCCAGGCTTGGTATAAACCACATACTTCCCACAAGGTCATTTTGGTTGCAATTGATAGGATAACATCCGATTCGCGAATAGCGCACAAAAAATCTCGTCATGAGCAGTAAGTAGTTCAAGGAAAAACTAGGCCTTGCATTAGCAAACTCTTGTTAGCATGCAACACAACCTAGCAACCACCATTTTGTACATTCGCTAGGCAAAATAAATTCCACAGATCCTTCTAATTTTCCAGACAATATCTTAATATATCCTGACAAATACCATTCTTTTTCACATACTATTTATTTATTTTGTTTACCGTAAGACACGATATAAGAAATAATTCTTACATTGTGCTGCAATTCGAAAAACTAAGATGGCCGACGTCAACAAAGACACATCATTCATTCTGCTTGTAGTCACTCTGACAGTGCCAGAAATAGTCTAGAATAATCTTACATGCATTCAGTACGTAGCAGCACATGTCCACTCTCATTTATACGCAATAGGAAATATTACTGCCACGCTGAATGACCTCTGAGCGGCAGTTACTTTGGGACGTGTATACATGTCCCTACCGTCCCAGCAAACCAAATTTGGGACGTGTATACACGTCCCTAGCGGTCAACATGTTAAAGAAAAGCTTGACAAATCACTCACCCAAGAGAAGTTGTTTCTAAGAGGCTCTCCATGATTTCGGCTTCAACATCACGTTGCTCATCATCACCTGCAGTTGTCCTGTTGCCTGCATGCAATTAAAGTTGGTTTCAATTAATACCAAGAACTCTATTGCGACAAAAATGCCATTTTGTTTTTTTATGTTTTTTTGCATTGTTTAACGGTTCTCAACTGCTTTTGACTTCTGTCACAACTGAAACATAACAAGGAGTGTTTCTAGGTTATCAGGCTCATTTCGAAAAGTGTGGTCATTGATGACACAACCTGTAGTATTATAGCAGCTGCTAAGTGCATTAACTGTACAATAACCGTCACATGCAGCGACCTGTCTTACTTCAAAATCTCCTTCAGTTTCACCGAGAACATTGACTTCAGAAAGATGCAGACTTTTGGCAACAGTTGTGCCACTCGGTTGCTCATAGACCCCAGCAACAACCTGCATTGATTAAACACTTACATGAATAAGTTATTATACCTAATGGTTAGGGCATAACCGGAAATCGCCTCAAACATTCACCTCGGCCGAATGTTTGACTATTCGGAAGTATTCGCCTCAGCAAATATCACACATGCAAATAGTTAAAAATAACTTTTTTGATAAAATATTTTTTATGATAGTAAACATTAAAGAGTAAAGACGTCGTTGATAACGTCATATTTCAAATTTTCTAACAAGGTTTTACATTTTTCACAAATAAAGTTATTAAATAATAAATATATTATTATAGCCTAGAGTGAGACGATACGCTATATGAAGGATTTTGCTATAGACTCTGCATTGACCATAGATAGTTCTCCACAGCTGTGCATATGGCAGGTTAACGCTTTGCCTACGAATGGTGCTCGCTGAGTCGCTGGTCAGATTTGCCGCTACTATTCGGTTTGGTACCCGGATCTGCCAAATAGTTCATCCAGATACTCGGATTCGGTACTCGGTGGAAATTGTCTACTTGGTTATGCCCTACTAATGGTCATGAACTTGGTGAGTAATCAATTTCACAGACAATTTCAATCTAACTGAAATTAGAAGCTTATGAAATCATGCAAAAGAAAAGAAAAACATTTGCATTTGATAGGATGCATTTGAAAATTTACATGATCCCAAGTCCTGTACAGAATGTCATTAGTGAAGTTGTCGGCAGCTTTGAAAGACCTGGATTAGCAGCAGAGTTAACTATTAGTAGGATATGTTTTGCGAATTACATACATTGTGCACGAACAAGTAGTATTCCAATATCTCATGTCAGCAAGAAAGTAGTGAATAAGAAAAAGACTAAAGCCTGTGGGAGATTGACATGCCACAGGCTGGTCTGCTGGCCACTTACATGTGTCACAGAAGAATGTTAAAAATATCATGCTGAGAAATAAGGAAACATGAGGCAATCACATGATGCAAAGAAATGATAACTAACTAAAATCAAATGCACACACATTTGTGCTGAAACAGTCGTGCATAGCTACTACCCATGCCTAAATGGGTTGGGTATGTTATCCCTAGGCACCAATAATCATAACTCAACATGGGCAAAAAACCACAATCGCCTAACAGGCCACATACTTACTGTTGCTGCTACAGCTTGGAACAGAATCTGAACCAGCACACAGAACATAAATAATATGGCACATTGCAGATAATTAATCATGACAGACAAAAGTAAGCACACAATATCATTGGCAACATTAGGCTCACACTACATGGAAAAAGGTTATAGGCCTACCTCCCAGCATGTTCTGAAGCACAGCATTGAGGAATTATAATGCAAGTAAAGTTCAGAGTGATGTCAAGCACGAGCAACACGGAGACCTTATTCAGCACAAATTGTACTAGCAATCTGCACATAAGTGTAATTTACTCATACAGATACTTATGACCAGTAGACCGGGATCAATCTCATCTAACAGCTTGGATACAGTAGTATCCTCAGCCTGTTTGACTTCTCTGTGCAATCAAGCACTTCCAGACCATTCTTTTTGATTGGGGACTCATACAGTCATGTTGAGAGCACCAAAGCTGCGTTTCACTCGAAATGCTGCTATTTAAATAGTGCAATCAGGATTATAATTATGACACTGATACATGGACATACCTAATTAGCTTGTGGACCTGAAAAATACAAAAGGTGTTCCAGCTGACACCCAATAGCTTCCACTTGAGCATGGTGATAGTGTGGCTAGAGTGCAGCCTGAGGGCAAGTTGGATATATCTGAAAAATTTGACACAACAGACAACATAGTTGAGCAATGGGAATAATATAAACCAATATACAAACAATGGGATTTCCGAGACAGAGTCGATCACAACCATTTCATTAGCATTTAAATGGATTTCATACCATTATACTGTGAACAAATGAATAATTCAAAGAGCAGACCAAATGAATTTCTAATAAAAATTGGATGTTTCTTATCATGCAAATAATGTCATTTCTTAAGTCTAAAACACTTATTACCATCGACAGGAATACCTGGCAGCTCTTCCTCGTCACTGCTCGATATGTAGCGAAACTGTTCAACAATAGGGTGTCTATCAGTATGTGCTGTCCTTTCAAGCGACTCATTCACAGCAGACAAGGATGGCTTGGACACTAGGTAGAATCAAGCCAATGGCAGTTTGCTCATTTCATACATATCACCAATCGTCATCCATTGGCTGATGCTTGAAAATCCAGACATCAAACTGGAATTGGGTGACTAACCTATGCGTGGAATTCCCACCAGGAAAAAACAGGTCCTCATCAAGACTGAGGATATCCGATTTTTGGTGTGTCTTGGCACAACCACTTTTTGGGTTCCACCGCTTTGCTTCACACGAACCTGTTTAAGCACACGTTTGGCACATCCACCCAACTTCAATTTGCCCATTTGGCCCCATGGCATTCAGTTTCCCGAAATCTTTCCGTGGACGATCGGCAACATCGTCCGAACTTGACAAAGGCTTACCTTTATCTTTCTGCCCTTTACTAAAGTCTAGCTTATGCCTTATCCTTTTACAAACATGTCCTTGCGACTGGTTGAAAGTCCAGATATTCCACTCTTAGTGTGAAGCTGTCGACAGATGTCCTTCACCATGACTCTGTCTCCAGCAATGGGCAAGAACTGAGCAAGCATGCTGTCATCCATGACGTGTATCACTGCAGCATCAATCTACAACAAAGATAAGGCCTCCCATCTCAAGGCAGTCAGTCATCACACTGAAGCAACAGATACGTTTATTGTGTATATATGAACTGACGCACGTATGTATGTAAATACACAAATAGAAACATACACATGAAACATAAATACACACATACAAGCATGTACGTCTTGGTGGTGTGGCACTTGCACTGTCAAACTTCAGATGATATAATATTACCAAGTCAGGCCTTATCTGAGCCCAGTCCAGAACATTATAACAAATACCAAGACCTGCCTAATAACATCTCAATTCTGTACACACAAGAAAATCAGTTACATGGCATTACTGTGTAATTAATAACTAATTATTATGTTGAAATGAATGTATCTGATGAAATTCTGACGATGTGCACGCACATATGAGACTTATGAGTTTGTGCATTAGGAAATGTAAAAATGCATGTTTTGCTATTTCAACAGACCTGATCCGTCTTTATAACGATCAACAACAACTTCTGGGACTCCCCGTTGTATCAAAAACTGTTCCAGTGCCTTTTCCATCTGAAATGGAAAGAACACTTGGCTTAGACATTACGAAACAGATAATAGATTCAATAATATCACGCATAGGCAACGAACTGAATTTTGTATTGAAGCTGAATTATGGCAGGCAGAAATCAATAGGTAGAATCCATTCTTGGATTTCATTTCACTCCCACGGGAAAATCATTTCATTTGTCGCTCAATAATATACCCTCGATGCACAGCCCAGAGTCAACTTATCCAGCGTGCCTCACCCTCCACGGCCCACGCCGCCCGGGATTTGGCACTTCGTTTTGTGCCCTTGACTTCAATACCAAATAACAAATACGTACATAAATAAACAAATGAGTAAATACATATGAATTATAACAGCAGTCTGTACATGTTGAAGCAAAACAAATTAAATGATTTGTTAGAAACTGAGTACCTTCTACTTAATTTCTTCTTGAACAGATTGTAACTAAAAACGCGCCGCTGTCGCAATCGGTAACGTACACACGGGACCGTCCAAGAAGTACGTCACGTCCAATGGTTAGCCCAGAGGATAATAATAATCGTAATCGTAATCTCCAAATTTCTAAAGCGCCACTTCAAAGCTAAGCGCAGGCCACCAGCTTATTCACGAGCGCTGCGTCAAATCGAAAGGGTTGTCCAAACTCCAAAGGATAGTCCGTGGGCGGTCAGAGCTCGGTTTCCAGAAGGTCAGCAGGGAAGCAGAGTAGCTGTTATGGAGGGTGTCGCGATGATCGAGAATTGACAGATGGGATGTCAAGTAGTCAGTCTGAGTAAGAGTTCCTGAAAAGGTGAGACTTACGTTTAGAATGGAAAGCCCGGCGTGCGATGGACAGAGGCGCTATGGACAGTTGATGTTGCATGACGGGCAATGATGGTGAAGGAACCGTGAAGGCGCGAAATTCAGGAGGAAGGTCGTTCCAGAGACGAGGTGCGGCGTTTGATAATGCGCTGTCGGAGAACTTGAGATGAGATGTAATCGGAGGTCGGGTCATGCGCCAACGGTTAAAATACAATACGTCTACTTACCGTGTATTTATAGTTTATAAGGTGCAATGATATCATGACAACATTTCTAAGGGTTGGTAGGTACAAGGAAATTATAATATATTTCACGAGAGAATTGTGCTACTGTTGTTATCCCGAATAGGCCTAATGTTAGCTTAATAGGCCTACGCTTTTATTGGTCACCTCGTGCGCGTGTACGTGGCCTCCATATAATCGTAATCGTAATACCCAAACTTCTAAAACGCCACTTTATCTTTTTTATTGTGCATAGTACAGGCAAAACTTTATAATCACTTTAAGACCTACAATACAATTTAATGCCGCTTAGCATTAAAATTTGACTTACTTACCAATTGCATATTTTTAGTACAATTTGCGCTATATATATACAAATATATATGTATATATAAATATATACATTATATATATAAACCCACGTACCTACCCAAGATCACTGACCTACCCACACACCCATACACACATACACACACACACACGCGTGTGTTGTTATTCGCTTCGTAGAGTTGGCATCCATTGCTGCTGATATTAAATGACGAGAACTGAGCAAAGGATACATACATGCGACGCGGCTGCTCAGTGACAAAGCGTAGGAAGCTAATAAGTATACAGGAGAGAAAAAATTAAGACAAGCCAAATTTTAGTTTTTCATGTACATATTTGTGTGTATATAATGCAAAACTAGTGACGTGTAGTCCGAGGGGTAAGTAAACTACTATCACTGTTAGATGCCAGAAAAAATTAAGACAAGCCAAATTTTAGTTTTTCATGTACATATTTGTGTGCATATAATGCAAAACTAGTTACACGCTTCGAGATGACTTTGCATCTTGTTATGAAGCAATTTGGCAGCGAATTTTGTTTTTGATAGCGCATTAAAAAGCCATATTAATTACGCAATCTGACTCAGAGTAGGTCAGCATTTAGTGTCTTTTGTTGAATGTTTATATCGGTAAGCTGCAATTTAAGTAATTTATTTAGTGAAATTTGCTGTTTCAAAATCGTTTTAAGTTAGTTAAGCGCTAGGTTTAGTGTCATCGTTAGGGATTGTTTTGATTTTATGGGCTAATTTAACCTGGTAACGTCATATAAGACCTTCTTTACAATTACATTGAATTCCGCATTAATGGCCAACCATAATAAGGTAGAGCTGTGCGAGGATGATGTTTGTAATATTTGCCATTCTGTGTCTAGTCCCTGGAATAGTGATTTGAAGCTTACTGCTTTTCGACAAGTGAGAGGAAGAAAATCCATCTCAGATGCTAGCATTTGGTGTGGCGATTGCGATGTTATCCAGTAGGCCTACATGGGTTGCAATACAGATATCGTTATCAGCTTTGCCAACTCTGAGTATTATCTAGCTCTCCTTCTCAAGACGAATTGACCACAGTTGTTTGACTCTCGTTAGCCCCCCCCCCCTTTGGGGTCTTGGGGCGACTAGATCGAGTTCCACGCTGGGCTCATTTGCCTGACAGACAAGCGATTCTTTGGAACTAATTCTCCATTTTATCTGCGTGATGATCTATGCTGCCCAGTGTCCAGCATTGTAGCCCCAGGACAGGTGCTAAAGGGTTAGGGTTCATGAACTATGTAGGATACTTTATAATAGTTATCGAAATTGCGAATTACATAAGCGTAAGTCTGGTAGTGTTAATCCTGATCAATCAGAAAGTCAGGCTAAGGTTCTCCGTTCATTGGGTGAACTATTTGATTGGAAACGAGTCTGCTTTCTCTGCACCAAGCCTGCTACTATGGATCCTAAGAACCATAAGCAGAAGATCTGTGTAGCAGAAACTAAGGCTTTGTTTGCTACAATTCAGAGTGCAAGGATGATTGGAGTTTTGAGGTGTTGGACGTTTATAACCTTGTGCTGATGCCATTGCAGTAGAAGCACGATATCACTAAGTGTCACACCATATATATACCTACTTTAGTAACGATAGATCAGAGTATTCAATTGAGCTGGATAATGGAAAACAGGCAGATCGTGGTCGGCGACCAAATACGTACATGTTGCAATCACTTCATTCATTATGAGCATTTATATAGTGCTTCTTGAAGAAACCTACTCAGGAGCGCTCGCAGGCCAGCCACGACTAAAGGAAAAGGTCTTGAGGGACTTGTGTAAAAACTTGGGCCCATGAGCAAATAGCGGAGCTCAAGTGGGAGATCATTCCACAATGAAGGCCCACAACCAAGAAAAAATGGTGCTGCCTAATAGCCACGCGAGCATGCGGAACTAGAAGCTCACTCCTTGTCGCAATGTCAGACACTGGGTAGCAAGGATCACGCAAGTAAGATGGAGCACAACCAAGAATGCAACGCAAGACAGGAGCAGCTATGTGGTATGAAATTCAATGTGACACTGACAGCCAATGCAAACATCGCGCATGTTTGCAGAAACAAGGGAGAATTTATGAAATTGCCCAATAAGCTGAGCAGCCGAGCGCAGAACCCGATCCAGCCACCACAGAACCACAAGAGGAAGGCCAGCAAGTAAGGAACAACAATGGTCAACCCCAGCAGTAAAAAAGGCATGAACAAGAACCACGGTCGCGTCGTGGGTGAGAGAGTGGCAGACCACTTGAAGCTGACAAAGTTCGTAGTAGCAACTAGGTTCACATGTTGAGTGAGATCAGAGTCAAGAGTAACTCCCAGGTCATGGACTGTGCGGGAAAAGGTTATGTGAGGAAAGAGCAGGGTAAGTCGGGGATGTCAACACCCTCAAGTTGCCTACGTCCTCCCAACCAAATGGGCTGCTTTTTAGAGGGCTTTAAGAGGAGCTGATTGGAGGCCATCTGACTCACAGTAGCCACCACATTCGATGAGCATGTGTTTATATGGGCCTGCACATCGTCTGCAAACAGTTGATGTAGAACCCTCTGAGACGCCAACAAGGGGCATACATCAGTAGTGTAGAGAAGGTATAACAAAGGTCCTAAGACAGAACTTTGAGGTACCCCGAAAGGGGCAGGGACCCAAGGAGACCTGGATTAGCCAATGGCCACACGGTTTGTGCGGTCCAGTAAGAAAGATCTAAGCCATTCAAATGACTGGTCTACCAGGCCAAAGAAGGTGGAGAGGCGCTGCAGAAGAATGGAGTGATCCACCGAATCGAAGGCAGAACTTACATCAAAGAGGGCAAGAAGAGTTACCTGACCACGATCAATAGCCCCATAGAGGATAGTGTGCCAGATAGTGTGTCAGTCAATGAAAGCACACTTTGGTTAATAATACACAGTTGTTGAGGTTCAGGAAGAGATGAGAAAATTAACAGATAAATAGACCATGTTTTGTATATCTTGTGAACCATTTAAAGGATTTGTTAAAGATGCGTCATGGTGAGAAGATATGGTTTGCTAGTGTTTGTGGTTGCAATTATGCGATATGCTTCAGAAGTATGGCATCGCATATCATCAGCGACAAGTGGTACAGTGATCGAGAAGGAGAGTGAGCAGATAATTGATGCTGCAGTAAAACTATTTGAAGGTATCATATGTGATGCACAGTTTGACCCTGAAATGCCATTATATGTGACAGAAGTTTGGCTAAACTGTGGCTTATACCATTGTTGAATACATTCTGCAGACTGATAACAGACAAAGTGAAGCAAATTGGGATTGATCATAGTATTTTACAGACTTGCCATCATTTCTCTGTCATTTCACCTGTTTGGTTTGCTGTCAGCATATCTGTTGATCATGATGTATTGGGGGCAGAGTGGCCTATTAAGGTTCTCGCATCCCTGGTATGCTCGATATATGAAATTACGAAGTGCAATCAATCTGTTATTTGGACAGATGGAAATGATCTGCCATCGTGTGATCCAGGCAGATATTCGTATGTTGCCCATCATTGATTTGAATCCCGGACACGTCTTGTATCCTATCAACTTTGTTTTTTGTGGCTGATCAAGCAGCTAAGGTGAACATGTTAAGCCATGTGTTACTTTTGATCAACCACTGTTTATCAAGACAGTAGAGGTCTTTGAATGCTACAAACTGAAGATGGTCTGTAGGCTCTGTGGGTTTCATGTTATCATGAACTTTCTTGGTAGCAAGGCTGTCAAAAAATGGTGAAATGATAACCTGGGTACCCGTCGACCCACGCGATCGGGTACCCGACCTCCCAGATATTTTGTTAGGAAATGTAGAAAATTTCGCATTTTTATGGAATATGGGGACCAGAGAATCGATTTCATTGCCCGGGCAGTCAGCCAACATGACCACCGAAATATTTCTGGCATATGATCGAGTAAAATCGCGCAGTTTTACGGAATGTTGTTACCCGAGAACCGATTTTCATTGCCTGGGCACTCAGCCAATATGACCAACAGAATATTTCTGGCATATGTTCAGGTATAATTGCGCATTTTTACGGAATTCCGGGTACCCGAGACCAGATTTCATTACCCAAGTAGTCAGCTTCGGTCGAGTACCTGGGTACCCGTTTACAGCCTTACTTGGTAGTATAGGCTGAGTCGTGGCTGGCTATGGCATTGCAGAAGTCTTGGAAAGTTGCTATGGTCCTAACATGGAAATCATATAAACGAGTATTCCGTGGACACTTGATGCAGGATTCTGCTTAGCATGTCATGCTTATGGAAGGCTTGATCAGTTGTGATTCTGATGAGTGCAGTCCTCCGAGTCAAGCCAACGTTAATGTTTTATAATTACAAGTTTCCTCTCTTACTCATACTTAAAACGCATTTATTTACCAAACCTGTTTTATAATTTCTAGTTTTCGATCTTATGCATCATTAAAACTCAAACCTTTTATGCATGTTTTGTATTTACAAGTTTCATATCTTATGCGTCTCAACACAATTGCAAGTAAACTGATACAGTTGAAGTTTCTCTCATTTGACCAGGTGACTTTTGATGACCTCTGTGGTCATGCAGAATCCTCCCTTTACTCCTCTGTGTAACACAACCCTTGCCATGTCCTAGGTTGTCTTTTGTCTCTTTGAATAATATAACCTACTCACTCCGTCCTCGATCGCACAATCGAGAGATCCCGCTTGCTGATGCACCAATCAGACGTGGTTTTATCACTTGAATGCTATACAAATGAATCTATTCCTATTGTGATTGTAATTGCTAGTGCATGCTTTCTCTTTGCTCTCACTACTCTAAGGATGTATTCTGTGTAATTGCTTATTAGGATTATTTTGTTATTAAACATGCATTTATTCTTTATAATGAGATTCTCACAGTGTGCTTGCAGGCGGTTCAATATATAACAATCATACTTATTTACTTACTTACCAATTTATTTATGTTACCATGTCGATCTTGTAAGGCACAAGGTCCAGCACTTTTATTTCATTACCATTCGATTGCCTGACCCCATAAATACGGAAATAGACACCAAGATCATGAAAATAGGACAACTTTACACAGCCTTAAATGTGTGATTTTCGTAATTGGGTTATTATTGGACTAGATTTTGTGTAATTGTCCGATATGTGAATATCTTCACTGTATAAAATTTTTGCTTGTCTCATTTTTTTAGGTTACTCTGCTTGTCTGCCCGTCTATACATGGAATAGTGACAGGCAATAATCGAGTCTCTCTCTATCTCTCTCGCTCGCTCGCTCGCTCGCTCGCTCTGTCAGTCCCTCTCCTAGTCTAAGATGGCATTGATGATGACTGCCGCTGGATCCGTTCCTTTCTTGGATCTAAGGATCAGTGACGGATCTCATCTGATGAGCGATGCCAAGGATCTAGTCCATCGACTGCGCAAGGAGTGGCGAATAGACGAAATCAGCTCAAAGGTATTTATTGATTTGTCTAGCTGTTAATTTAACGTTTAGTCACACGTGCAGGTTAGTCAAGTTATTAGGCCCCTACAGTGAGTATAGTTGAACTGACAAAGGCGAGTAGTGAAGCGATGTCTATCATCGCATTCATCATCATCATGAATCATCATCCATCAGCAGCAGAAGTAGCAACAACAACGAGGTTACCATAATCGCCACTACCTCCATCATCATCATCATTATTATTCCACCATTGTAGATGGTGCGAATAATGCTAAGGATGCCTTCTATATGCAGACAACTAATAATTTGTTGCAATGGTTAGTATATTGCAAATAACAAAAGAGTAATCTAAACCTTACTAAAATTATTGTAGAAAGATTTCGGTTAATCTATTGCTATTCGCTGCATATACGAAGTTCATTAGCAACCATTTTTTCATTTGTCTTATGTCACAAATGAGCTCGTTATGGATTTCTCGCGCATTCGCCTGTGTAGAAGCACAAAATTGTGTACGATTCAGCTCCTCCTGTTTTTTCTACCAATTCAGCTGTCCTCTTCTTGTGGGAGCCTCTGCGTTTATCCGCAAACTCATACAGGAATCATCCTCGAAATCGCCTGGTTTACAAATTTACATCCTGTTCCCTATTGTGTACAAGGACTGTTTTAATAATGAAAAAATGAAAAATAGTTTCTTCTGTAAAATGACAAGATGCACATTCAATTTGTTACCGCCCTATCTTAAACCTGACTTTCATCTCGAAGCGTCATAAAAACTGTCTGTATTGCCTTGACCTTCACTAATTAATATCTCCTTTCCAGTCTGATTACAAAATTCCACTCTACGGAATCCCTCTATGCATATAGCGCCGCTTTCGACACTGTTGATCACACCAATCTTCTGGTGCGGCTGTTTAAATTGTTTTGGATTGTTGACTCTGCTCTGGTTCAAATTGTTCCTTATGGAACGCTTTGTGTCGGTGGTTTTTGGTCCAACTCGTTCCACTTGGGTCTGCCTCTCTTATGGCTTACCTCATAGCTCGGTCCTTGCCTCCTTCATTTTATCTTGTATACATCAGAACTAGGTATAAGGTATTGACATAAGTTAGCCACTGGAGGCAATATATGGCCACGTAGAGGGAGCAGGTAGCCGAGGGAGACAACAGCAACAAAATGGATGGACAATATTAGAGAAGATCTGAGGATGGCGAACGTGGATATGAGAGAGAGGTAGAAATGGCTAGAGACAGAACTGTGTGGAGATGTTTCGTTTAGGCCTCATCGTCGGCGCAAGCCTGACAGTGGAGATAAAATGATAAGATGAAATGACCTCAGACCTAGGTCCTCGGTCCACTGGGTATCTCATTCAGCTAATATGCTGATGACACAGGCTTACCTACATGTACATGGTCCTGCCACTACAGCTGCTGTTTTGGGAGAGCAGATCGTAGAGGCTTCTGCTGCTCTTGAACGATCGATGTCTTCAAAACGTCTTCGTCTAAACCAAGACAAGACCCATTACATCTGTCTATATAGGGCAATAATGCACAGCTTTCAAAAATTGATATTAATTTCCTCTGCCTTAGATTTTAAAATGTGCGTTTCAACTCGTCCGTCCGAGATCAGGGATTTATTCTCGATTACATATTCTCTAATTACATCACGTAAACAGTGTATTTTTGCTCATACCTAGGGGCCCGGATTTATGCGAATGCTACCTAGGGTCCTGGAATTTCTGTCAGCGTCTCTGCGATTACAAAAGCACATGTATGTGCGTATGTATGTACATGTATTTACTTATATATGAACGTGTATGTACGTAATATACGTATGCACGTGTGTGCGTACGTATGTAATTATGTATGCATCGTAATCGTAATCCCAGCATTTCTACAGCGCCACAAAAGCCAAGTCGCGGGAACTAGCTTATTCACAGGTGCTTCTTCTCAAAACAGAATCGATAGGCAGAGGGGTCAAAATCTAGAGTCAGGCAGGAAGGCAAACGGCTATGGCGGATCGTGTTTGGAGTTGAAGCAACGAGGAAGGTAGAGCGAAGGGGAGGATTCAGGATAGGATTTGTGAAAATGCAATCTTCAGTTTTGAGTGGAAAGCCTGTGGTGAGATGGCAAGAGGTGAGGCGTTGGTGAGTTCGTACGGTGGATCTGGCATTTGTCTTAATGCTGGAGGGAGTTTGTTGCAAAGAGTGAGAACTGCAGTAGAGATATGGAACGATTAGCAAATTTGAGTTAAGAAGTATTATCGGGAAGGGCAAAGCAGTGTAAGGGTGGAAGAGGAACGAGTTGAGCGATGTTACTGTATCGTGAACAGTTGACGGACATATGGTGGCTGTGCAGATTGGAGTGTGTTGTAGGTGAGTGAAATGACCTTGTATTTGATCCGTTCATGTATTTTGAGCCAGTGAAGTGATTTGAGGACTGGAGTGATATGGTGGTGCTTTGGGGTTTTGGTGACAGCACGGGCGAGAGCATTCTTAATGGTTTGAAGACGGTTTATTTGGGTGCTCTCTTTATCTGTATCCATGTAGATATGTATGCATATATGTTAGTCTATCAATGTATGCATGCATATGCTATTTTGCATAAGATCAGTCGGCCATGAAATATTTTTATTCAGTAAAACTGATTAGAGATCACACAGACAATCATCTGCTGAATGTAAACATTATGTGCTGTTATCTTCATATGGAGAGGTGCTAAGAGGATACGCCCCTCTCCCTTGGGCTTGTAGAATTGGGCCTTGGCCTACTTAGAAGGAATGTAGCAAAGCAAGGAGTGACACTTGAGATCTCTTGTCAACTCAGAATTTGCAGAGTATGAGGCATGATCTATCCCATTCTCACCACAATTGCTCCTGCAGCGCTATTTCTCATTAATGCCACGGAGTAGGCTCATATCTTTGATGCAATAGCAATAATAATTGTCATTTCATTTAAAACTGATAAACTTCAGTATAATTACAAGTACAGTACACGCTATAGTTGGCGCTAACTAGTCGCGATTAGCAAAATTCACTGATTACCCAAGTCTACTTGTAACGATCTTCCACACTAATGTTGAAGGAAGCCATTCTCAAATATGTTGAAGGGAACCATTCTCAAATATGTTGAAGGGAACCTTTCTCAGATATGTTGAATGGAACCAATCTCAAATATAGCGCAGAGAACCATTCTCAAACATGTTGAAGGGAACCATTTTTCTCAGATATGTTGAAGGGGAACCATTCTCGAATATGTTGAAGGGAACCATTCTCAAATTATTTGAGAATGGTTCCCTGTCTTGCCTGGATGCATGTACACACTTTAAAACTTCATGACAACCCCAAAACTTTTTATCAGCAAATTACCAGTAACATATGCATAGATCTTCTCACAAGAAACATTCTTCAAAGGTCTATTGTATACTTTGTAAAAATTGTTCCCCTCAACATGTTTGAGTATGAAGTGTTTCGCTTGAACATATACCCTATTCAAGAATTGTTACCTTCAACATATTTTTGAAGATTTATGCATATGTTACTGGTAATGAGGGTTTGCTGTATTCTGAACGATTTTCATGTCGCTTACTCTTGTCCACCAAACATCACTGCTATGTGCATGCTACGCCCATGCAAGAGTCCCCAAACAGGATCGTCAGCTCCCTTTAAGGACCATCTGTACTCTATTTGAACTCGTCACACTGACTTGATTTGACTTGTCCTTCCTCATTACTGTGGATTGGAGACCAGAGCCAAAGACGTTATTTTCCTCCATCTCACTCTGTCATGCGCACTCCTGATGCAATCTGCTCTCGGCAGTCTCATCCACTCCTCGATGTCATCCATCCACCATCTTCTAGGTCTACCCCTGCTCTTTTACCATTCACGTAGCCCTGTAGTATGAAGGCCGGCAAACCATCCGCTCTGACAATGTGTCCGAAATACTTCAACTTCCATCACCACCTCCAATAATCTATGGTCCTGTTGTACTTCCTGCAGTATGGACTCATTTGTTCTGTGGTCCCTCCAGTTGACTTTCAGCATCATTCTGTATGTCATCATTTCGAAAGCTGATATTCTTCTTTTGTCCTGCGCTCTCAGTGTCCATGTCTCGCACCCATACATTGCCATCGACCACACCATCGTCCTCATAACTCTTGCCTTCAACCAAGTTCCAATTGATCTGTCCCTCTATACAACAGCAAGCGATCCCACAGCCGCTCTTGCCATTCCTAGTCTGGCTCTTATCTCTCCACTTTCATCCTCTTTCTCCTCCAGGAAGGTTCCCAAGTATCGGAAAGATTCCACCTGCTCCAAGAGTTCGCTGTTACATGTGATCTCCATATTCTCATGGGCTCTACTCGCTCTCATTAACTTCGATTTGTGTGTGTTTATTTCCAGTCCATATGACTTGGATATCTCATTTATCCTGTCCAGCAGCTGCTGGAGCGCCTCTGGCCATGTGGCGATGAGTACGATATCATCAGTGTATCGTAGGTTGTTTATTACTCGTCCGCTTATTGATATGACGATCCATTTGTGTTCATCTGCAGATTCCCTCATCACCTCCTCTGAGTAGGAGTTGAACGACAGTGGCGACCCCAAGCATCCCTGTCTTACCCCTTCTCTATCCTGAACCATTCTGTTGTTTCTTTTTCTACTTGAACTGCAGCCTACTGTTTCTTGTACAGACTCTTGAGTACTTTCACCGCCTGTTTATCCAGCCCCATTTCTTCCATCACTCTCCAGAGGTTCCCTTGTTTTGACTGAGTCAAAAGCCGTTTTATAGTCTATGGACGCTATGTATAGGCACTATAGGGGTATTTGAAGTTCTGATGCCTTCTCAATGATGATACGTAGGTTGAATATCTGATCTCTTGTCCCAACTCCTCTTCTGAAACCCATTTGTACATCTGCCATCTCCTCTTCCGCCGTCTTCCGCATCCTGCCAAGTAATATCCTCAACAACATCTCACTTGCATGACTGATCAATGCAATGGTTCTATGTTCTTCACAGTTTTTCGTGCCTTTGATTTTTGGTAGCGTGACAAAAATCGATCTTGTCCAATCTATGGCCACTCTTCCGTTTCCAATATCTTATTTCATAGCCTACAAAAGACTGCTGCAATCGCCTCGCTGTCCAATTTCCATAGCTCCGCTGGTAGTTCATCACTTCCCATGGCTTTACCTTTCGGAAGTCATTTGATTGCATCTCTAACCTCATCTAAAAGTATTGGCGTTAGTATTTGCATCCTTCCTCTGCCTTCATCTTCTCTGTTATCACTGCCATCCTCTTCATCACCCTCTACATCCCCTCCCCACCTGCGTCCTCATCTCTGTACAGCTGTTCAGTATGCCGTTTCTATATCTCCTTTATGCTTTCCATATCCGACAATAGCCTTCCTTCTTCATCCTCTATATTCCTCTGGTTAGGTATCGTATTTTGCCGAAATTTCTTTATTACATCATAAGTTCTTTTTGTCTTCCCTCTTTTCATACTTTCTTCAATGTCTTCACATTGTTGCCTCATCCATTCTGTTTTTGTCGAGTCTTATCTGTCTTTGCACGTTACTTTCAGTGTATGCTTTACGTCCTTCTTTACCTTTATCCTTGTTCGTCTTCAACGCTCTTCTGTTCTCTAACAGACATAAGGTCTTAGTTGATATCCACGGTTTATGCTTGCTTTTTTGTTCCTCCCCAGCCAGATTTGCGCTGATTCCTTGGTCTCCCTCTAGATGTCCTCCCACATTTCCTCTGGAGTCCTCTCTTCTTCACATGCCAGCAACGTCGTGAATCTGTTTCTACCTCCATGCTATACTCTTCTTTTATGGCCAAGTCCTGCAGTTTGCTCAAATCGTACACGATCTTTGTTTCTGTTCTCCCGTCTCTTCGGAACCTCAGTCTTAGGTCTGCACTCACCAAGTTGTGGTCCGAGCCACAGTCTGCTCCAGGGTATGCTCGTGAATTCAAGATGCATTTTCTAAATCTTCTTGATATCATGATGTAGTCAATTTGATTTCTCGTGTGTCCGTCAGGCGAGTTCCAGGTGTATATTCTCCGTTCGTGATGCTTGAACATGGTGTTTGTAATGACCAGGTTATTTTCTGTGCAGAAATTAATCACCCGTTCTCCATTTTCGTTTGTAGTTCCCAATCCGTAGCACCCGCCCACCTTGGTCAGGGTTCTTCCAACCCCTTTGCATTGAATCACACACACATGCATGCTCCTTAAATACTGTATCATCAAGTTTAAATGTTACTGCAATGATACGATATATAAACTGAATGGCTAATTGAAACATACTTACTTCACATTACGTGCCTACTTCATGTTTTCGTTAATGAAAAGAAATTCTCGGAGGGCTACAGCAATAAACTCGTGGCCTTCATGCGTGACGATGACGTGAACGATATGAGAGACGTCGTCCTCGTGCGCGTCTATGGTCGTCAGACGGAACTGATCGTCAACCGGGAGCAAGAGATCAAGTGCATGGTTCTCTTTAACCTGGCAGGATGTGCCGCTCAGGTCTATTGCCGGTTCAACAACGGATTCGCCTATCAGTACACTCCCGGACGAGTGTTCGACCTTGACCTCGCCTACGATCCAAACGTTATGAGGTTCGTTGGATGATACAACATGATATGATTATGGTAGACTTATGCTTTAATTGGGATCAAACAAATGAAAGAACTAATAACGAACGAACGAATAATCTATCTTGATTTCCTCACAAGATTTATACTGTAGGAGAGAGAGAGAGAGAGAGAAAGAGAGAGAGAGAGAGAGTTGAGAATGAGAAATAAATCTAAGAGAGAGAGAGAATGATATACTACCATTTAGTCTCGCCGTACTGACCCCTGGAATTGACCAGATCACGGTGTGGATTTGATGCGCCATCGATTGATGCACTTGGCGTTAGACACTGGTGCAATAGAAGTACTGATTAATAATAATAATAATTATACAGTAATGATTTCAGCTTTGCTATTTTATGTTTTAACTAAATCCTTTGCATTTTAATGGAGTTTAGAGTTTCTTACGTAAGCCTTTCGAAATTAGACTTCATCAGTCAACAAGACAATCTGGGTTTGCATGTGTGTATATATATATATATATATATATATATATATATATATATATATATAATATATATATATATGTGTGTGTCTGTGTGCGCAGCGTGTTATTTGAAGACGCCTTACACGAAGATCGTAGAACAAGACTGGTATCTTGGATCTCGCGATCTGTAAAGGCTACGGTTATAAGCTAAGTAATCTTAGCCGAGAAGATGTTTTCTTGTAAAAGCACAAAGGATAGAAGCCACAGAGGAATGGACACAAGATAAAAGACAGAGGGAGATTTGAGAACGAGAGATTTGTGAGAGAAATGTGCTGGTATTGGAGAGAGAGAGAGAGGAAGAGAGAGAGAGAGAGAGAAAAAAAGAGAGAGAGTTGAGAATGAGAAATAAATCTAAGAGAGAGAGAACGATATTTAGAACGACCAAGAGTTATTGGTGAACGAAAGAGATTTGAGAGTGACTCTTTGACAGCGAGTGAGAGTTATTTAAAAACGAGGGAGATATAGGCCTAGCAGAGATTTTAAGAGAGCGAGTGAGACATATTTGGGAACGTGGGAGCTTTGAGAGAGTCCAATACCGTTTATTTTTCTACAATATTCATCATCACGCGTCATGGGCACAGTACCTTAAGATGTACGATGCCATTTGTTGTCTATCAGAAGTCAAGTGTGTCAGTTCCTGAAGTTGTCTCTTAACCCAGTCAACAATATCATCTAGCCACTCCTTGTGTGGACGTCCTTTTTGTCGGGTCGGAATGTAGGGAAATGCGAAACGAAAGCAAGATGAGAAATTAATTATAACCGCAGAAATAAGTCGACTGTGGAAGGTCACAGCGATTTCAAGACCACAGAAATTAAAAAAGACAACATAAGCATTAGACATCCTAACAATTCTGCTAGGTTGGCCTTGTACAGGCTATGGAGAAAATGCTAGTGGTCTGAATCCAACACAACGCACTACATGCAAAATTAGAAAGAAATAGAAAGAATAGCAGTAAATGCTTATACTGGATGGATATAAATGAGGACTTACAGCACAACTTGTCCTAACACTGAGAATGGCAATAAATTTGTCAAATGATGGAAGACGCGTGGAGACTGGAGACGCGTACGTAGGGCCGTTTTTAGGCATACTCAGCGAGGGTGTTCGCCTAGGGCTCCGCAGACTTAGGGGCCCACAAAGTAGCCTCTTCATTGCCATATGACAGCATTATTGTCATTTGAACAGATGCTGCAATAATAGGACCGCATAAAGTAGGCCAAATTTTGCGCAGTTCCACCAAAACACTAAATGCGGTGCTGTTCGTACGCATCGCCGCTGAATGACATATAGTCAGGAACTGATGATGATGATTGTGGTGGTGGTGATGATGATGATGATGATGATGATGACCATTGTTTAATTCACAATTTTGATCGATAAATTTAAATGGAACACTTGGGAAAAACAGTTCTAAGTGATCAACAAAATATGGTACTCATCTGAAATTGGACTTCATATTGGCCAATGGGATGGAGGCAGTTACTGACTTGTTATTCATCTTAACTGAAAGGTAGAAAAATATGGCGAATGGTGGGAACGAATGGGTATCCAGACAAACATTTGCAGGAACTCATTAGGAGGCCATCATCACTAAATATAGTGAACGATTTTACTGTGTGGATTTGAGAATCAGGTGACTGAACAAAGTTCACCGAGTAGGTGCATTTCAGTATACGAATGGCAATAATAGTTCGACGAAAGTTGTCCTACGTCATCCACTTTAGCGGAGTTAAAGCCTTAGTTGATTTTTTAACGACACCGTTCCATATCAAAGATGATTTGGTGTCGCCTTTCTCCAGGCTTGGGACTGGCACTGTCAAAGTCCAAACAGTGACCGGGTTTTAAAACCTAAGTAGACCTAGACAAGCCTAAGTAGGTCGAGGAAGGCCTATGTAGGCCGTTCTCAGTTTTAGGCCTTACCTTGGACCTCCGTCAACAAAGTATCGAAATCATAGTCATAGCGCCACTCGGAAGCCAAGCGTAGAGCTCCAACCTATTGACGAACGCTGCGTCGAATCAGAGGGGTTGTCCTGAGGTGGTCTTGGGGAATTCAGAGGGTCAAAGTATTTGTTGAGGCTGGTGTCTCTCTCTGTCTGTCTGTCTGTCTGTCAGTCTATCTATCTACCTATGTATATATATATTATATATATATATATATTGTATTTATCACTGTCATGCATACATACGATACGTACGTGCATACGTACATACATGCATCGATACATACATACATACACACACACATACATACATGCACACAGTGTCACATACATACATACATATGTACTTACATACTTGCATGCATATATTAGTATATGCGTGCAGGCACCCCTCCCCGAAAATTACCCTGCACTCTGCAATAATGAACCTCTACATTTTACAGACTGCTTACCAAGGAGTTGGCCCGCGTCCACTGTGTGACGCCAGATACGAGTCGAACCGAGGAGACTACAGTAAAGAGTGAAGTGATTCTCCTGGATGTCCAGCCAGAATTCTTCAGGGGCCTCGAAAATTTCCTCAGACTCCTCCCCGACTCCTTCGAAGAACCAGTAAAACAAACTAAGTAAAATCATACAATCCTTTTCTCGTCTTTCTCATCATTGGACGCTCTGTGTTTGATTGCTTAAAGCTTTGATTGTTTAAGGCTTTCATGTTATAAGCTAGTGCTTTAAGCTTTAATTGATCAAAGTTTCGATGCTTTAGGCTTTGATTATTCCTTTACTTCAACTTTTCCGTTGGCATCTTTTTTCTTAGATATATTATCCCACTTAAATCGATCTATCATGATCACAATCTCCAAGCTTCTAAAGTGCAAACGCAGGGCACCAGCTTATCCACCAGCGTTGCTTCCTCTGTTACACATCTCCTCCAATTTACCTCTAATCTTTTGCATCTTCTGCCAACTACATTTCCGTTGCTATACTTACCTGTAAAGATTTCGCATCTTCTTTTAAATAAAAGAGAGTACAACCCACAGTCACTTTGACGTGTCTGGCTAGCATCTTCTGATAAATATTTGGCTATTCTAAACTTACGGCGGCTGTGTGGCTAGAGCGGTCGGCCTGGAACATGGAGAGTACGGATTCGATTCTTGTCCGAGGAGTTACTGTATAGTAGCTTTGAGTAGGCCTAAGTCCTTCGCGCACAACTGCTCTGCAATATAACTGCAGCTGCATCGTTAAGATGTAAGCATTCTGAGCTTTGGGTTACTTAAGAGAGGAAATGATATCGATGGCAGTTGTATTGCATATTGTATTGTATGATAATCTTTGTGTTCATTTACAGTGTACCTGTAGTATGTTGCCTCTCGAATTTCCTGGTTGGCATATGCATCATATTTCTTTTAGGTTGGTTAAGATGGCGGTCAGTCGTGAGGAACTGGAGAAGGAGGTGGATTATCTTAGGTCTGTCCTGTGTCCTCTTGAGTCTCCAGTTGTCCTTTGCCACAATGACCTCAACTTCGACAATATCCTGTACGACGAAGAAACGCGTAAGATGAAGTTATTACTACATAGGCGTTGATCAATTGAAGCTTAAGATTACATGATATAGTAACTTCTGAATTGAACTGTATGGCAGCCTGCAAGGCGCCCATTTGTCCTACTGTTCATTGTACAGTCGCCCTTGAAAAGGGGTGAAAGGATGGATCTGCCCTATGGGGCTAGCGTTTATCAAAGTCGCGTTCTTCTTATTTTTGCATCAGCGCGTTTCGATTAAAAATGAACATTTCAGACATCGTGCATAATTACGCATAATTTGGGCAATAGTTGGCTGTTAAGGTAAAGAGAAGTGGACTATACTGGCATTATCACTTCAGGCTATAGACAGAATTGTTAATTATCTAGATCCTTGATTTAATGCATAAATTACAATAAAATGATCTGACTCACTTCGTGTTGAATCATTGAAGGAGAGAACAGCCAGCAAATGATCATATATTATAGTATAATATTATAACAAAACTTTAAGTGGTTCAGATGACATTTAGTCAGTGTTAGTTAGTACCACTGGCTGCCTTAGTAGTCATCTGCATATATAAACGATGTGGCAAGACGATTGTGGAAAGTTGACCTGTATATATGAAGACAACAGATCACTGCCCTTTATTCATTCACTCATGATTTCTAAAGCGCCCCTCCAGGATGTGTACGGACCTTGAGTAAGTTCTTCAAGTCCTTCTCGGAAGCGCTACCGATCAAATTCCAGCTAAACTTCTATTGCAGTTCAATATTACGTATCTAGAAAGTCTTGAATTCTGATTAAGACTGCTTGTTCAATATAATATATTGATAGTTCTTTGAATGATTGTCCAACATTAAAAAAAATTTACTCTGAAATTTGATATTGCCCTAAAAAAATTTTGCGTAGAAGTGCACACTCCTCGACGGCGCAATTGCAGTTGTACTGCCGAGCAATTGGGCGCGAAGGACTTGCTCAAGGTCCCTCCCTACACAGTGACGCCTCGGACGTTGTGTTGTTTTAATCATGTTTTAATTTTTAATTTCAGTTTTAGCTGTGATTCTTTCTCAATTTTAGTTTTCGTTTATAGTTTTCATGCCTCAATTTTAATTGAGTTTCATTTTAGTTTTGCCAATGATAGTTTTAGTTTTCATTTGCTAATTTTGGTTTTAGTTTAAGTAAGCTAATTTCAATCTAGCCTAACTAACAAGGCTAATTTCAGCCTTAGCAATTTAATATCAATTTAAGCTATAGCAATAATTCTTTAATTCTAATTTAATTCTAATCGAATGCTAATGGTAGACCATAATTATTATGGTAAGCCTATTCCATTGACATTCATCACACGTGAGGCCAAAGACGAGTGAGGCGAAAATTTCAAAATTTTGGATTAATTAAGTGAACTTTTCACAGTAAAAACTAAGCATCACTGATAATTAAAAAATATAGGAATCGTCGAATTAGCAGTAAACAGTAGCCCGAAGTAGCAACATCTCGTTTTATTCGTGTGTCTTAACATGGATGAGCAATTACTAGAGAGGTACGTACGACATAATGTCACATCATTTGCAGAATCATGTATGTGCAAATTATACAAATAATTAATAGGTTAGGAAATGTTCATGCAAAATTATGTGTTTTATTTCTGCTAAATCTCTTTTTAGTTTTCGTTCCAACTATTTTCGTTTCGTTTCAGTTTTAACTGCCGCAAGTTTCATTTTAGTTTAGTTTCCATTGTCTACACGTTTCAGTGTTAGTTCTAGTTTTCATAAGGGAAGACTTTCACATTTCCTTAGTTGCTGTTTTCGTTTTCCTTAACGAAAACAATACTACTCGTACGAGGGTCGAACCAGCTCACTCGGCGCACATTGAGGGTTAGGGGCCGACCACACCAACCAATCGGCCACAGTGCCACACATCATAATATTACAACAAAGCTTTAAGTGGTTCAGATGAAATTTAAATTTCTAGATTTGTAGTCATTTGCCTTTGCATAGGACTATACCTTATTACATAAATAACATTCGGTTTGACATTTTAAAATGTTTTCTTGATATTTCAGAGAAAGTGAGTTTCATTGATTTCGAATTTGCTGCCTTCAACTATCAGGCATATGAGATTGCTCTCCACTTTTGTGAATACGGAGGTTGGCACTTTGGAAGTTAAATAATACCAGGAGACTGGTTTGGGAGGTTAAATGTTCTATTACCGGACCTCAAAAATATGGGCATTGTCTCTGAAACTGTACTGATGGCTTGACCTTTTCTTTCACTTTTCAACTTCAGTTGCATGAACAGATAACTAACTTAGCTTTTCCCTTTCCTAATCGACCCTAGCATGCATACCAGATTTTAATCGATCCATAGTTCAAACAATAAATGTTCTCCGTCGAATAGGTCTACTAACATAACTTTTCTCGCAAACACTCAGCAAGTTACATCTTATTACAATCAATATTAGTGCTTCGATACTTTAAATCATTACTTGCGATTAGTCCATTGTGCGTTTGCATGGGCCTTAAGATCTTACTTACTTACTCGTTTACGAGTTCTTTGTTTGGCTGGTCAATTGAAAGGGGCATCTCTAGTGTATCAGTCTACCTGAAAACTTTACGTCCTTCACTGACTACCTCTCCCCAGCACATTACATACATTACAGGGCTTCTGCCATAGTTTGGTGCCGCCTTTGTGGCACTGCCCCTTTGTACCTTGCAGCTGTGTCGACCTGTCACTTCAAATGTTATTCAAAGGTCACTCCAATCCGTTGTTTGTGGAAACTTCGCTGTCCCTTTAGCCATCACCCGCACTTCTATGTTGCAGAGCCGGGTCTTTGCAGTGGTGGGTCCAAGCAACTGGGGCTCACTCCCAAGGGTTCGGCTCCCGTCCCAAAAACTCCTCATCCGCATTTATACTCCTTACTGTAATCTAATCTTCTTAGCCGTAGTTGAATCTGAAGCGCCTCTGAGTAGATATCTTACAGGGCGCTATATCAAGTTCCATTGATTGATTGCCAAGAATAAGTAAGTGAAGTCACTCTTTGACCTTGCTTCACACCCATGTCTGCCTCTTGCATTACCCTGAATCTATGAAAAGTATTGTCTCCAGATTCCCAAAACTATTATGTAGAGAAAACTGTATTCCAGAAAATGCTGTGCTTAGCATATATCTGAAATCATTGAGTCCGTCTATTTTTATTTAATCACTGTGGGAAATAGGGCTTGGGGATTCAGGTTGACCCCTCTTGACATGGGCTACTTGATTGATCGAACGCATATTTCTGTTTAGAAAAAAACACTGAACGGTGATGCGACATGAAGGCCTAATCGTTTGTTTTTCCTCGTCAGGTATGAGGGATGTCGATTATTCAAAGATGCCCGATCGACCGCATCAGCTTCGTTGGTTGCACTCCTACCTTGAAAGCTACTTTGAATTTCAGGGCAGAGCAGGCGATAAGGTTTCGAACGATGACATCGAAAAGCTTTACGACCAGGTCAACAAGTTCATTTTGGTAAGATTCTCTGCCCACATGCTCTGTACACTTGTAGACTTTCTCGATATCATAACCAGTTGATATTTGATTGCAGTTTCTCATCTGATCGAGTCTTATATATAGTCGTCGTCAAATAAATCCAGGTGTGCAAAACGTTCTTTAATAAGTCACAGGATGCCTCATGACACCTCTTGTGCAAGCTACTGTTTTGGGGCACCGCACTGATATTGTCACGGTTATAATGGTCAGTGCCATCATCATTATCATCGTCAATGTCATCATCGTCATTTTCTTATTCTACTTTTGTTGTTGTTGATGATGTTATTTTTCATTTTCTCCTTGGTCTTATTCTTCATATTCTCGGTCCACTTGGTATTCTTCACCTTGCTCTTTTCCACATTTTCTTGCTTTTGTTCTTCTTTGCAGAAGCTTTTGTCTTAATGACAGCCATTATTTTTCTTCACAGGGTGCGCATTTGTACTCAGGAATGTGGGCACTATTCCAGTCAAAATACTCGGATATCGACTACAATTACTTAGATTTTGCTGGGATCCGAATATCCGAATACCGCAAAAGAAAGCAGGACTTCTTAACTCTATAGATGCCGACGTTTTCATGGCGAGCGAATTACGCCTGAGACTAATTTGGAAGGGATATGAAGCGGCAATGTGTTAGCCAATCAGTAGTGATCAATCAATTACCAATCAATTCTGATACCTGCAGGCAATGTCTGTGATCGGCTATGTAATGAATAAACTGACATCCGGGTATTCGGAAGAGTAAATTTGAACGTATTATCACTGAGAAGATCATCTAAAATCATGCTACTTCAGTCAAAAATCTTCTTTTGAACCCATGTTGTTTTAACTTATTTACATGGCAAGTTCTATGTACTAAGTCAATATATTTGTTAACAAAAACAAGCGTGACTGGTGATTTGTACTCCAAAAGTTCCGGATGTAGTCACTGGCAAAATCTAGGTCAATGACCCAGTTTTCGTTAGCTTCATATCCCTTCCATAAAAGTACCAGATTACGCTTAAAAGGATTTCATTTCAGAATGTTTTTCTTGCTGTTGTTTGCATCAGAGATCTGCGTATACGGTTCGAACTGAAATAGCATGTCATAGTTGTCGTACTAACACGCAGCATGTCATAGTTGTCGTACTAACACGCAGCATGTCATAGTTGTCGTAGTGGCATGGAGTATGTCATAGTTGAGTCAGTTGACATGCTGCAGGTTGGTCGTTCTGCATGATGACATTCCCAGTGAAGATTTTAGTGGTGAAACATTCCCTGGTAGAAATGAGGATGCCTGAAAAAAGTGTCCAAATACATTGTACATTATATACTTGTGTTGTTAGTCGTTTGCACTATAATGTACCGAGTTACAATGGTTCATTTTTTCTTGACTGTTTTTTTTGTATAAAAACTGTTTGTGACATTATTTTATGCCATGCCCTTTACATTAAATATTTCGCAAAACTTTTGCGCAATAATTTTTAGTTATGAGAATGTGACAGTTTCACCGGATGATTTCAACATCATCTGACTGTGTGGTTAGGTTATAGCAAAGGATGATTTGACTGGTTTAGCCATGGTGGATTTGACTGGTTTAGCCAAGGATGATTTGACTGGTTTAGCCAAAGTGGATTTGACTGGTTTTACCAAGATGGATTAGACTGGTTTTTCAAATGTGGATTTTACTGGTTCAGTAACAGGCTCAATGGTTCCACGCACACCATGTCTTAAAGTGCAAAACAAACGCTAGACAAAATGTTCGGTTAATAACTACGAGAGTGCTTTAAAATTAAGTATCATCATTAAAAGTGCTTCCATTTAAAGCATTCTACACATTTATATTTCGACAGTGCATATCAAACTTATCATGGACATATAACTTAACTTGTTCAGTATTTCTGCTCCTCTCTGTTGCATTGGGATAAGTAAACAACAGGTCTTTAACTTGAAACTTATTGCTGTAAAAGGATTCAAGATTCCGTGCAAACCTGAGGCATCGCTTACTTGACTCATTATCGATCAAAGTCAGCGCTGAATATCCTGAACTTCTGGCATATTCCCGTTAACACTCGTTTCCAGAGTTTCTCTGGCTTTCAGCTTTGCATGTATACGATAAATACAAAGCTTGAGAAGCTAGCCATATATATACATAATTATGTACGTCTATTTCGTTTCTTCAGAGAGTTGAGATTTCAATTGACCACGTACATGTAGGTTGTGAGCAATTAATCGAGTTCCGGCCGCTGTACTACCTTGAAAAGTTTCCTGCCCGCGACCTTGGAGAGTTTGAGCAGTGAGAATATCACTTTAAAGAGTTTCTGTTGGCAATACATATCCACAATATTCCAGGAATGACCTCATCGAAGATGTAAGGGTACACGTACACCTGGTTATTAGTCCTTATAGAGACTCCAGAATCAGACTGGTCCGTATCGGCAAACAAGACCGAACCAATACAGCTACTGGTCAACTAAACACCGCTCTGCCTAAGTATCTCATCAGCATCCGACGATAACCGTCTTCAACCCCGAATAGGGATGAAGGGTTGAGCACGCCATGGGTACTTG
This sequence comes from Bimastos eiseni, assembly GCA_959347315.1. Classification (NCBI taxonomy): domain Eukaryota; kingdom Metazoa; phylum Annelida; class Clitellata; order Crassiclitellata; family Lumbricidae; genus Bimastos; species Bimastos eiseni. Next base: position 16,352,500 of record OY365818.1, read on the forward strand.
GTAGGTCTACCAGGTGTCGTGGTATTTCAACCAAAGTGAACACAGCGGGTGCACCGTTGGCTAACTTCTCTGTGCAAGTAAGCGACGTATCCACAGCGCTTAGGGGGCCTCAACCGTTAGCATGTGTGAATCCTGAGAGTGTGTTGTACCAAACTTGCACTTGAAATACTTCAATTATAAGTGATTGATGACGCGCAGACACATTACGTTAGGCATGAATAATCTGCACCAATAAAACCTGATAATCGTATTAACCTGTGACGACTTTGGACAGCGCGCTCTGAGATTATCGTGCGCTGTATAAATGAGCCAGAATACTACGAATGAGTGCATTCTGCTATATATATAGTCAAATCAGCAACGCAACGGATGAGTGCAGACATGACCCGTAGAAAGACCGGCGCTACAAGAATGGCTGCGCGCTGGTCACGTGATGCAAAGGCGTGGCCGGTGCGCTGGCACTACGATGGGATCACGTGCCACGTGATGGGAATCATCAACAAGGTATCCGATTGAGAGGACCGGATGATGATAGGGGAAGGATTGGCACTTGATGATGATGCTGCGTCGGTCGTATAATTATCTTGTCTCTCTTGAGCTTTGTCTAACATTTCTACCTCTGACACCATTGTTGCTTAGGTCAAAGATTCTGTTTCAATAATAATAATTATTATTATTGAAATAACAATAACAATATTATTATTATTATTATTATTATTATTATTATTATTATTATTATTATTATTATTATTGGAATATTATTTTGATACCGATGCTGCTGCTGATGATGATAATGATGACGACGATGATGATGATGACGACGACGACGATGATGATGATAATTATAGCAATGAATGATGTTCATTCTTTTGAGTCTCAAATGATTGCGTTTAATGTGCATATACAATCTATGCACACGTTGCAAACTGTCTCCAAAATTACAGATAAAGACCCCTATACAGAATGCGTTTCTATTCAACCAATTGAATCATCATTTTCAGTGGTCGTAAGGTTGACAGCGAGCCAGCGAGCGACAGACATTCTTAGATCAATTTCAAGATGACTCCAAGGGATGCGCTTGAAAGGTTAATGCGCTGTAGTGGACCCATGTACGGCATAGGAACGCCCAATTAAACGACGTATAAGCAGCAATGTTTCATTACGTACGACGTCTCTGGAGGCATGGGTAATTGTGAGCTTGGCGCTAGAAAAAAATCCACGCTTGCCGTAGGCGACTTTGGCGACGACCGAAGAACGCAGTTTATTACTACTGAGCAGACGATTCTTAGGGAAATGGCGGCAGGTAAAGAAAGACGCGTACGAAAAGAAGGATTAAGAGATCCAGCTAGACGAAAGCAGGCGTACAAAGGGAGGAACAGATGGACGTACCCAGAGACGGCATCTTGAGTGGAAGTCAAGAGAGATAGGACGATACAGCGCCTAATTGCGAGGACGGCTTGGAGTTCCTCTCGAGGGAACGATCGCTTTAGATGGATCGGCAACGAGAGGCGATGAACGTAGGGAGGATGCGTAGAATGGCCGGTCAAGGCGCCGCGCAGGCGCAGTCGCATTCGGTTGCGTCTAAGAATAGACGAGGGACAGGAAAAGATAGGGAGGGAGATAGATACAGAGAGAAAATGGAGACAATTGGGCAGACAGTGAGAAGACGTATCTACGAATCCCGAAGGATTCACCGTATACATCGCTTGAGGCTCGTTTGAGTCGTTCACAGGGATCGGGTGACGTTTAAGGTATGCGACAATTATTAGCATAAGGGTCTTATTAGTATAGACTCATAGTTTATTTTCAATCTGTACACTACTCTAATGGCACACTTTGTCATCACAAAACAATGATAAGTTTCAGGTTTGAATTACGACCTTGCAACGTTGGACTTATAACCCTCACTAAGGGTTTCCGCTGCAGAAGACTCCAAGTTTAAGGGTGACTGTTCGGTTCAGACAGACTTGCATGAGGGAGTCGGACTTAGAACTTCAAATCAAGATAACTGAGTTCCAAGATCAAGACCAAAATCTAGAGAACTGGGTACAAAGACGAGACCTGAGGCCCAAGACAGTTTTAGACAGTATGAACCGCATATTTTTAAAAGTGATGAAAATGCAAAATGGACACAAATTCCGAAAATTAGTTTACTCACAACTGTTCAATCTATACAACCATGCATGCACATGTCAGCAGATCTTTGTGAACAGTAGGCATAGACAGAAATTAGATAATTTCAGGTACGTCTGAAATCTTATAAACAAAAATCTCAAAATTTAACCAACAATATTCCATACTACACTAATAAATTACAAATTTAGGACATGACTCACCTGAAGAACCAAGATTTCCTATACATCGGTTACAGTGGCTTTACATCAACGGCAAACGGTGATGCAATTTCTCTTGTTTGTCCATTACTTCCCATGACATCAAATTGCGTATAACTTTACTATTTGAGTCACTTTGCAATTTTATAGGCATTTTGTGATTCCATGCAAATAGATAATTGAAATAAATTACAAAATGCTATTTTTAAAACAGTCACCATCCGATTTCTTGATTCTTAACCGAAAAATAAAAGTCAACCGATGACTTGAATCTGATCAATGAAAGGCCGCGCGTTCACTTGGAGTAATAATATTACGTTAAAAAGACAAATATTTTGTGTAAACTTCCTGTGTTTAGCATCTAACGAGTTGTCAGATCGGTAGAGAACAATTTTATGGCGCAAGAACTGAAGTCAGTTTGCGTGAGGTTGGTGAAGACCACTTCTTCAAGCCTAGTAAACGATAAAGAGTAGTTACAGGATGATGAGGAAGAGGGAAAGAGAGGAAGAGATGGACAGTAACATCCTCCATCGCTACAATATATGGCGTCTTCCTCATTAAAGCGTCTGCACATTGCACACAAGTGTCCTCTGTTACGTTTTCCTCCATCCGTCTTGCGTTTATCACGTCAGTCTTTCAATTCTACTCCTTCTATTAATTCCACCCTATTCCTTCCCTTTCCGTCTCATATATATATATATATATATATGAATATATATATATATATATATATGAATATATATATATATTATACGCCGTGGACGATAAATAAGTTAACCTCGTTGATCAAATATGAATAAGCTTTAATGATTATGACGCGTATATTTAACATTTATGGGCTATGATGTGTGTTTCTAGAGGTTAGCTTTTAATCCATTCACCGTGTATATACGATATATATGCATATATCAAGTCATATGGAATTTATACAGCGCTCTTTCCAGATAACTATTCAGAGGCGCTCCCGACTCACCCGGCCAAAGAGCAAGTCTTCAGTAGTTTAAAACAAAGAGCCAGGCAGGAGTAAACGAATGCATGTTAAAAGGGAGGCTATAATAAACAGAGAGATCCACGATCGAGAAAGCCCAATTCTATCTAGTGACAGTGCGGTCATGTGGAACTACAAAGTCTCCTCTGAAGTGGGAGAGAAGAGATCAGCGACCAAAGCAGACCGAAGTCAAGGTGAATAGATCCCGAAGATAGACAGGCGCACTGTCCAAGACTGCAGTGCCAGGCATTAAAGTAGGCCCTATATCCTATAGTGGATGTGCTGCTCGGCCGAGAGCCAGTGAATGACATCCCGCATGTACAGTACACACACAGAGATGTGGCCAAACATAGTAACACCGCCAATCGTATACGAGCAACCTATGATTAACCCGTATTTAATTTACTGCAACCTCATCTGATCTGGTCTTCAAACTATCCAACAAGATTAAAGAAATTAAATGTCCTCCAAAAAAGAGCCCTCCGTATAATCAATGGTTCACATTACCTTATTCCTACTGACCACATCTACAAACATACACGTATTCTAAAAGTTGAGCAGCTATTGATTTTCCAAACCAATGAATTCATGTACAAATATACCTACAATCAATTACCTTCAGTATTCGACAATTACTTCTCACCTCTTTCTGAAGCCAATCCCCGTAAGTTACGATCCTCCTCAAACTATATATATATATATATACATATATATATATATATATAGGCCTATCTTTTCGAGAACAAACACTAGAATGTTCTCAACTAAATATGCTGGCCCGAAAGCATGGAACGTCATTCCGGATGAATTGCGCTGTTTCAAAAATCTTAATTTATTTAAAATAAAATTGCGAAATTATTTGATGGATCAATAACTGTCTCATTGTGCATGTTTATCGTCTTCATCATGATTTTATATAATAGCCAACTAGTTAAGTTTCGTACAAAATGTTAATGTATTTTTATAGCTACGTAACCGGCTGCAACTATCAATCTATTGTAAGGGTGACCCTGATTACAGGATTTTTTGTCTTTTAAGGGTTTCTGTTAGTCCCTATTGGCTCCCAGGTAATTGTCATCTTTTTGTACTTGTGTTTGTTATTTGGAGACAATAAAAACACTTGGTTATGGTTATGGATGTATGACCTGACGTGCATGTTAATTTAATTTCAATTCCGAACCATTACTAACTCGTCCGTCGTAAACATCGTAAACCGAGGATTAACTCCTCCACTGTTCGCATTCTGACAGCGCCAGACCCAAGTCTGGATAAACTGTCCAACTGCATGTTCAGTGTCTGCGATGACCAGGCATTTCTGTCTGGTGCTAACTCAGTTTATGTAGACCTTCAAGTCGGAAAAAATTTCTAGTCCCTGAGGGATCTTATGCATCTGGGCTCATAAAATAATAATAATTATGATGATGATAATAATAGCAATAAATTATTATGATGTAATAGTTCAAGATGCTAATACAATTTACTATGACTAAACTTACTTGTTACGTGCTTTTGTGCAAGATTCAGTTAGTTAAGGTGCGTCATAAACGACAGTTTAATAATAATAATGATGATGATGATGATGACGACGACGACGAAGGTAATAATAATAATGGCACTGAAACAGCAGTAACAGTAATAATCAGTTTGACATGATTCAAACTAAATGACGGCAGTGCATGGAACAAAAAGGAGAAGAAGTGAGTAAGACGTCAGCGCATAGCATTGACGAAAAGTCAAGTTAAAATAAGCTGATAATTATAATGTTCAATGGTTGAGCTCATTAGCGCATTGTAAGACTCCCTGTCATGGATACATGTAGAGGTGTCATCTTTACAGGAGTGACGTCTATTTCTAGCATCATCGACGACATTAGTCTTCACTGTTAGCAGCTTTTCATGGAAATCTGTATTCTTCGTGGTAAATAGCTCTTCGTGGAAAGATACAAGGAAGCCCACAGCAGGCCATAAACACCCACATAAGAATACAGTTGGCGATAATGAATCAACTTGGACAGTGTGTCGGAAACAGATGTACAACTACTTAGCAGCCAATTACCTCTGGCATGGGAAAATCATTCTAGAGTGTAATTGGAACATGAGCATAAATTTACTATATATACATGTATCGAAAGTGAACAAATGCTGCTTGTTTTACATATCTTTATATATTGTAATTAGGGCTATCTATTTTATACGCATTGGCGATTTACGGTAAGCCTCTCTTGCTCTTCATCAATTTCGATAATCCCACACAAATCCATGACCATCGCATAGATCCCTTCAATTCCAAACGCATCGATGAATCTCTGTTCGCTTAGATTTCTTAGAATTATCATTGTCTATCTCGAATGATAGAGCCCTTATATATTTACGACATAAAAATATATAGACATTATTGCACGATTAGGTTCGCCTTCATCTGTATGTGGATATATATATGCATATATATACATATATATATAATTCATTATGTATATTAAACAAATCAGCTGTAATGCGATGCGGTGGTGTAGCGGTATGTTCTGTGCCTTTTAACCGAAGGGTCGCATGCAGGTTCGATTCTACATCAAGGCATTGCCTAGTGACCCTGGACATGTGCTCGCATAATATTGTCTGTGAGGAAGGCAACGGAAAACCAACTCAATCATCTCATCCCAGTGTGGCATAAAAGACAATGGACTACATTATGAGAAGACTGACCCGTGCACTGTCAGTGGGCAGATGTCGATGAAATGGCAAGAGAGAGGACATACCACCCGCACTCATATGTCAATACTAAGAAATGAATTCGCTAGCACTTCACTTCGTCAATGGCTGTGTCAGGGATTGCTCCTCTTCTTCCTCCTCTTCCTCTTCCTCTACTTCTTCCTCTTTTTCTTCTTCGCCTTCTTCTTTTTCATCATCATAATTATCTTTTACTATTTCTTCTTCGTCAAGATCATCATCATCATCATCATCATCATCATCATCATCATCATCATCATCATCATCATCATCATCATCATCATCATCGTCATCGTCATCGTCACCGTCATCGTCATCGTCATCGTCATCGTCATCGTCATCGTCATCGTCATCGTCAGCATCAGCATCAGCATCATCATCATCATCATCATCATCATCATCATCATCATCATCATCATCATCATCATCGTCATCATCTTCTTATTCTTATTCTTCATCATCATCTATATTTCTTCTTCTATTTTTTCTTCTATTTTCTCATCTATTTCCTATTGTATTTCTTATTCTATTTCTTCTACTACTACTGCTACTACCTCTCCTACTACTTCCACTACTACTTCTTCTTCTTACTCTTCCTCCTCTTTTCTTCTTCGTCCATTTCCCTCTCCGCCTCTTCTTCCTCTTCCTCCTCCTCCTCCTCTTACCGCCCTAATCCTCCTCCTTCTCGTCTTCCTCTTCCTCTTCCTCTTCCTCTTCCTCTTCCTCTTCTACTCTCTCCTCCTCCTCCTACCGCCCTTCTCCTCCTCCTCTTCTTCCTCTTTCTCTTCTTCTTCTTCCTCCTCCTCCTCTTCTTCTTCATCATCTAATTCACTTTCTCCTTTTTTTCTTCTACATCCCTTGCACTGAAGGCATTGGGAATTGCACCAATATGTCGGACACCAGCAGAGATGTCTCGATCTTTCTAGTGCTATCGAAACAATATCCATTCGCCGCAACCGCCAATCTGTCGGATTAACTGGCAGATCATCATTTAGTTTCAAACACTTGATTGCCATTAATCCTCGTCCTCTAAGCCACGTAGGCCCTACTCATTGACCATCTGCCAAACGAAATAGAGCGAGAGAAAGAGACAGAGATACAGAGACAGAAAGGAAGACAGAGATAGAGACAGAGAGATCTATGCGAGATTAATTCATGGGTCTTAAGACTTCCTCTATATTCCACCCTTAATTACATCACCCTCCCGCCTCGACCAACTTACTTCCGGTACGCGTCTCGACTCCAGGCTTCCACCCAACACAGCTCTTCCTATGCTCTCTGTCTCTTCGTCTATACATATTGAGTCGGTCGGGGTAAGAAACAATCGCATCAAGCAGGGAACTACAACACAAATGATTACACTTGGATATTTTAACGTACGCGGCCTATAATAAAATGGTCCTAATGTAAATTGTTTTTGTTACGATTGTTAAATTGGTACGAGACAAGATTGTTAAAACCCTAAATGGATAGGTATATATAGAAGCTACCATTTTCCAGATCCACCACTGATGTCTTTGTGTGGTGCAGAAGTTGGAGAGTTGGAAACCAAGGATGCCAATCATAGTCATTAGACAGAAGAAATAAGAATTCAAATCGACTTCATCCTACTGATTTATTATTGTTATTAATATTATTATTATTAGTAGTAGTAGTAGTATTACTTTATTATTATTATTTTAAAAATAATATTATTATAACTACTACTACTACTACTAATACTTCCCCTACTACTACTACTATACTACTCTTACCATTATCATTATGATCATTATGATCATTATTATTATTATTATTATTATTATTATTATTATTATTATTATTATTATTATTATTATTATTATTATTATTATTATTATCATTATGCTTCCCACTACATGTGTACTTCCATCGCCACCACATTGTTTGTATTATTATTTTATTGTAGCAGTAGTAGCGGTGGTTGGGGCAAAAAGGGAAGTTGCAGAAGTAAGAGTAGTAATAAGGGAAGTTTTAGTTGTAGTAGTATTAGCAGCGACAACAACAGCAGCATGGGAAGTAGTGGTAGTAGTTGTGGTGGCGATGGAAGTACACATGTAGTGGGAAGCATAGGGACGTAATAATAATAATAATAATAATAATAATAGTAGTAGTAGTAGTAGTAGTATTAGTAGTATTAGTAGTAGTAGTATTAGTAGTATTAGTAGTAGTAGTAGTAGTAGTAGTAGTAGTAGTAGTAGTAGTAGTAGTAGTAGTAGTAGTAGTAGTAGTAGTAGTAGTAGTAGTAGTAGTAGTAGTAGTAGTAGTAGTAGTAGTAGTAGTAGTAGTAGTAGTAGTAGTAGTAGTAGTAGTAGTAGTAGTAGTAGTAGTAGTAGTAGTAGTAGTAGTAGTAGTAGTAGTAGTAGTAGTAGTAGTAGTAGTAGTAGTAGTAGTAGTAGTAGTAGTAGTAGTAGTAGTAGTAGTAGTAGTAGTAGTAGTAGTAGTAGTAGTAGTAGTAGTAGTAGTAGCACAATGACCTTGTTTGAGCGTCACTATCTAGTAGTCTACAAGTATCGATCAATGGAGTTGAGAAACCACGATTGAGGCATTTCATCAGGTTCTCAACACGTTGGGTGCTCGAACCCGCGTTCTCTGCGTTAAGAGACCTGAGCCCCAACCAAGGGGCGTCAATCCATCTGAGTGATGGAGAGCAAAACCCAGGTCTCAAGTGTCAGGAAGGGAAGATATCCTCCCAGTCCCACCTAAAACTTAAAATATCCCTCTACCTGAAATTTGAGGAATTTGCCTCCAGACCCACCCCCTAGCTGGACGCCCCTGCCCCAACCAAACGTCCATCCTGCTCCACCAGCATAACCACCCGTACAATTTACCACCCATCTACCCAAACCCACTGACCCACGCACCTCTACCCAGTCACCCACAACTTAACTACTCACTCACCCAACCAGACAGCAAATCAAAATCAGAAAGTCGAGCAGTTGAAGCTGATGCGGAGACGCCGATGAGTGGAATATGAAGTGAATTTCTTAATGAAAACGCTGTGCACTCAGTGACCTACCGCAAAGACTATATCTTCGAGCATTTGATTGTCCCAATAAATGACTCTGTATTGGAAGGGGTTTACCGTGAGTGGTTTAGTCTTACCCAGAGATCGGGTCACTTCGTTTGCATCAACTCGACATGTTACTGCCTGCGTATGACGCGGTCGTAAACTGCCACGACGTCAAGATTACTTTCGACAACAGCCGTCTTGAGTGGATATTAGAAAGGAACCATATGAACGTCCAGATTCTTGATTCGTCTCACGCTGTATTAAATCTTACCAGATCCGATGCTGTTTACAGATCCTCGCCATCCTAGACCGCATTCAGCGTCCGCGTGTCTGCGGACTACGTAGGCTTCGCGCATTTAGATGGGCGCGGCGAGATATGCGCTGCGCCGGAAGAGCGACAGCAGCACCGATGACGCGAGTTCGTGCGGATGAATAGATGGAAAGCAGTCCGTCGGTCGGTTGTTCGGGCTTCAACGTCCGATGAACCAGTGACATAGAAGCGAGAAAGTCACCTGACCGGCTGTCAATGTATATCAGCCAATCAGAAAGAGGACAGATGCTCGCTAGACGGCGCTTCTAGGAACCGGATGTCGCGCAAAACTTCGGTCAAGTGCGAATTTCATTGCTGGAAACTGCTAACGAGAATAAAATGCCTGACCCAACAATCGTGTCAGCGAAATAAGAACAACTGAATACGATGAAGTAAATGCGACGATTGGTCCTCGGATTGTTGCGCTTACTTGAGGATTTTAGTTAGACCAAGCTGTTACTGTTTTTCAATGCATTGGACTATATCAAAAAGATCCTATTTATAGGAACCTATCAGATTCAGATGTTAAAAATCAAGAACTCAGCGAGACAATATAATACTCGGAAGTTTAGCGCAATTTGAATCTTGACAGGTGAATCGAGTATGAATTAACTCGCACGTGCATGATATCTGGAAAGGCAGTCGCGGATTACGTTATATACACAGGCTGTTACGTTTAAAATGCCTTGAAATAGTAGCGAGTGATTTAAATCTATGTGGCATTTGCTGCATCAAATGTACTTTAAAAGTTTGCATTCAGAAGTCGTTTGATCAATTGACATAGGCAGCTTAAGTGAGGCGTCAGTTTTAATCCTAAACTGAGTAAGGTGATACGCAGCGTCTTGCGGAAAGGTGAATCGAGCGACAAAGTTCCTCTAACAACCAAGGCAAATTCCGCAGATGTTCTGAGCTTCTTTCGTGAATTATTTGCTGCCTGTCAACATCTCTGAGCTACTGACAAATTGGTTTACAAGCGTCAATCACAGTCAGTCCACCAATCAAGCAATAGATGTTCTCAACGCAGAACAAGCTGAAACTGTGACAAAATAAAACGGTTCTGTTGTCCATTTTGCGAAGAATCTTTGCGTAGTATAATACTTTATTCTCGTTGCCTGTTTATTGAATTTATATAATTATATATATTATTGTTACGGAAGAAACTGGAACATTTTGAAAAATCTGCGAAAACAACAGCTTCGCGAGACAGAAGTTTAAAAAGGGAAAAGCCCGATGGTGTTTCAAATTATTGACAGTCGATATGTTCTTAGTTCACCGTCATGTGGTCAATCTTGAGATCATACGATAATCTAGCGTTATATGAACCGGAGTTGCGCTATACCGACGTAAGATAATTATTCAGTTGAGTGGCAGCTGCTGATAATTCCAGACGACTTCGCAGTTTCGTCGCTGCCTGAGAGATTTGTGGACTAAAACTGTTGCTATTCATCTTTGAGGTCAACTGTATCGCGACCTCCGTCAAGTCAACAAGGATGAAGACGTACTTATTCGTACTCTATTGCTGTCAGCAGGCAGTTATCGCACGAGGTGGGAAAATACATAGGCCTATTCATTCATTCATTCATTCGTTTAATCAATCATTCAACGTCTTTTTATTGTACCCAATGAGAATAACAAGGAACAGAAATAGTAAACAGTAAAAAGCTTTAGCTGGGCACAACAGGAAGGATTAAACCTAAATAGAACCTAAGTCCCGTTAACAGGGCCACCCATATAGTAACAAGCATATCGGCAGTTGTCGAGATTAGTACCACAGAAGTAATTTTTATCATCTCTAAACTAGTTAACTAAGATATGACATAAACATAAAGTTGATGCACACGTTAGCCAGCGACACCATAAGTATCTTCATTCATTCATTTATTCATTCATTCAATCATTCATTCATTACGAAGATTTATAGCGCCCTTCAAGGTATTGCTCAGAAATTGTGGAGATACTATCCAACGATTTGACACATTGTCATTTCATACCAGCAAACAATTCAGTCACACATTCAATCGATTACCTTGTATTTAATTCATGTCCCCACACAATACAATTCAACTGTAATTTGATATTGCCCTCCTTACAAAAAGTTCTTAAGTGCACATTGATGCCGGGCAACCATTAGAGCCATAGGTAGACTGGAAGAGGTAGGTTTCCAATCAATCCCTCCACAGGTCCGTCATTCATTCCAGCTTTCCGCCTATTCGTGCATCCATCCACGTATCCATAAATGAGTTCAACCTTCAATTCATCCACCAAAACACTCTGTGGATCAGTATCTCGTCTTAAAATTGATTTTCGCCTAATTAATTTCACTTAGGATGACAGACTGGATCAGAGGAACAAAAATTAACCCTGAATGATAACACTTGTATTGTCACGAACATACATAGATATGTATATAAGAACGGTCACACCTGTAGTCAATCAATGCAATTTATATAGCGCCTCTTCAAGATTCAGGAATGTTGTTGGCAGCTGCTGTCTGAACCCTGGCAGAAATCCTCCGCCAAGATGTTCTACTAAGACAAGACAGGCGTCCTAAGACATGCACTGATAATTTACTGGCACTCATCTATTTGATTTGTAAACCTCTATTCATATCAAGATGAATGACAGCAGCGATAGAAATTGTTGGTTGGTATGTAGCAGCAGGCCAATTCTCTCAATCAATCTTCAACCTCAGCTTTTGGAATGAATCGCTGAAGTCAGCGGCTCAATTCATCTTTCGTCGCAGGTGGTTTCTTCATCGCATTCCTTCTCCGACTCCATAAGAAATTATTGTTGCACATTTGTAGCACGTATAAAAGCAATTTATACTGTTGCTTTACCATGGGACTCACCAAAGCGCTCAGAGTCTGATATGCGACTTAGTCGGTGACAAGACGTATTACGCAATTGGCGATTGCCTAGTGTATGGCATGCCAGACTGGCAGCGGAAAGACCCGGTGCGTTGTGCATAAGCTAAATGAAATAAATAACGGAAAGGCAAAGTGTTGAAATACCAGTCAGATAAAGTTGTTGTAAAATTTCTGTCCCACACTATTCCCTGGCGAAGTCAGGTACAAACAGAATAGTACCTGTGGTTGAAACAACAGTATTGTTAAATCGACGTATTCATTGTCGCAGACTTCAAATAAGATTGCGTCTGAATTTGGAAAGATGTTCACGGTTCAGGTGCCGACATGTATGCAGGTATGTATGTATGTAGCACGTCATCAATTTGTATGTATGTATGTATGTATTCATGCATGCATGCATGTATGACATTGTATGTATGTATGTATGTACGTACTTACGTATGTATGTATGTGTGTATGTATGTATGATAGATAGTCTGTCTGTCTGTTTGTATGATTGTCTGTATGTATCAGGGCGTGTAATATTGCTCATTTTTAGTATCTCATAAAAGGGCTTTATCCGCATTAGCTAAATCTCATTTACACCACAATTCAATATAAAAGAGCCACCAATGGTGGGCCTACGCACACACGTGATCCCAATAGTTGACAGGACATGTCGTGCATGTTCACAAAAGCGACGAGCTAAGGTTCATATCGATGACGTGACTGCAGGATGATGACAAGACAACTGGAACCTAAGAGGCTGGTGTCCGTTACATAAAAGCACAATTAGTGTTCAGGGTAAAGCTTCTCGTCGTATGAAGACGACGGAGCTGATGAAGCTTCGTGACGGATTGGCTGCGTGCTGCGGATGCCCTTCCAGGGATCTTCGTGTAAACGGAAACCGGTTTCACTCACTCGGATTACAGACAATTCGAAAATTACGACAGACTATAAACGACATCCAGTGCCAATCCTTAAGGAGTCCTGAAAGCACCAGACACTAATACTGACGCTGGTGCTTCTTTCTGGAGAACGGGGTGTCCTATTAGGGGCTTTTTCAGAAACAAGCGCCGAGCCTTCCCAGTTGTAGGCCCATCCATTTGGAATAGGTTCCCGCTTGCGCTACGTTTACTGTCCCGGAATAATTTTCCTGCTTTCTACCCATTGCTCAAGTCCTTACTCTCTGCAGGCGGCAGCTGAGCTCGGAGTGTCTCTGCATAGTTTTCTTGAAAAGGCGCTATGCAAATCATAGAAATGAATAATGGAACTAGGATGCCAGCGGAAACGTGTCGCTTAATAACAAAGGATCATCATTAAAAAAATTGTGGTTATTGAATTATTGAAATAACTCCTTAATAAGGATATATATATATATGACCAAGTAGTTATTAAAGATAATAAGTGATAGTGAGCAGGTTTGTGCACTCAGCTGAAAAGGTCTGACCTCACATAAGTAATTAGTTGACCAGATAGGCGCACGCTGCGAACGAGTTGCACCAAGGATTAAGTGAGGATGTGATCGATTTTAAATGTATATAGCTGTCGGCGCGTAGGCCCTAATAATTTGAAGTGAAGTGAGAAGCAGATTCCTTGTGTTTTTAAAGAATGAAGAAAAATTTGATAACTTTTGACAGTCAATTAATAACCACATACTGTACTACCAAAAGTTAGTTATTTACAAGTAGCAATATAGTAAGAATTGTGCGTTAGGTCTCAGGGAAAAGATGGTGACAATAATAATAATAATAATAATAATAATAATAATAACAACAACAACAATAATAAAAGAATTGCAACGAAACGGATTGCATTGCAACAAATTGTAGCCACGAACTAGGCAAGAATAAATTAAATAAATAAACGCAATCGCATCAAAAGAAATGACTGTAATATTGACCTACAACTAAGGCTGTCAACGGGTACCCGTGAACAGTACTCGTGTACCCACCCGAGGCTTATGCCAAAAATGAACCGTTGGTCATATTGGCTGACTACCCGGCAATATGAAATCGGTTCCCAGGTAACAAGCAATCCAAAAAATGCGCAATTTTACGTGAACATATACCTCAAAATGCTCCGCTGACCATAAAATTATTATCTGAATGTCCGGGCAATGAAATCGGTTCTCGGGTGCCCGACATTTCGTACAAATTCTCCAATCCCTACATTTGAAAAAATATCTGCGGGGTCGGGTATCCGGGTACGCACTCCACGGGTCGACGGGTACCCCGGGCAGTGATGTCAAAATTTTTCGACAGACTTACCTACAACCGGGAAAAGTGACTTTCTGCAAAATTCAGACAACAGTGTCTGACTCTGGACCACAGTCGATCAGCCACGTTATGCCTCCTCCATCACTGGCTACGCTAGTGCACGTCGCAATGCTATGCTTCAGAGGCAGCGCAGAAGCATGCATCAGAGTGAAGATGATGGGTTGGAATGACCGATGTTGCTGCTGCTGTTCATGGGCTCCGATGATAAGGGCGTTAGGGATGCTGGCTGACGGGGCGTCCAGAGGGAGGGGTAGGGTGGAGAGGGATGACCGCTTGGCGTGACCTAATCCCCTCGACAAACAGAACGATGTCCGCTGCCGTCGCTCGCTCTCGCATGCGTGGAAAATGGATTTTCGCGCGACGCCGTTCTTGTCCTGCTTGTTTATTGTTCTTGGGATTAGGGCACCGTTAAGTGATAAACGATCCCCGATCGACGGACGAGGGAGCCACCGTCCGTCGCTGGAGGCGCCACCGTCGTGTCAGTTCATGCGAGATATCTGGGCCAGGTCAGACGGGATTTATGTCACCCGATGACGTCGATCTCTGCTGGGCAGATGCATCAGCACGTTGAGAATGACGGAGGAAGACTGGGGAGGGCAGAGAGAAGGGGAGGCAGAGAGAGGCAGGCAGAGACAGCGGTACATGGCCAGTGATAGAAATCCAACGACAGAGACAGGGTGAGAAGGAGACGTGGAAAGAGATTGAGTCAAGCAGAGATTCAAAGATATATATGAAGCTTCAACCTTTCCTATGCCTTCTTATGCGCCTCTCTCTCTATATATATATACAGTGCTTTTTTCTGGCGGAACGCGTCGGAACGGTGTTCCGGCACCTTTTTTCAAATTAATAAATAATAATAATGGTAATTGTGCAAAAACTCTGGAATTTGAAATATAACTTTACAATTTCAATTTTTTACATTCTAAAACGAATAAGTAAGATTATGATCATTGTGTCCTATCAAATTAATTGTATTTGGTGGCTAATTTTAATGTCATTTCTTCCGACAATAGAGATGTGTTCGGCACCTTTTTCCATGCGTTCCGGCACCTTTTTTCCTAGAAAAAAGCACTGTATATATATATATTTATATATATATATATATATAGTTTCAGTTGGAGAATAGGAACGCACAGAGAGAAAGAGGCAGACAGAGACAGTGATACAGAGCCATTGAGGAACATACCTACCTAACCACCTAGTCAAGAGGTTTTTCATGTTATTAAAAAAGCAGTTCAAAATGTAATAATCGTGTTGCTCTTAGCTTTTCCGCTGACACTCGACTCTGCAAAATAAACTTGAAGTGGCTTGTTATTGTCGTAATTTGGGTATCACCTCTAAATACGTTTCTTGAAGAGGCGCTATATAAATACAGATATGAATGAATGAACTACAACAAATGATGTCGATTAATATAATTTGTATCCATGAAGGATGTCTTAATGAAGGAGTGGTTGGCAGCGGAAAGAGATTGTTCTCAAGTATTGCGGGTCCCAATAAGTAAACGATGAGGCAGGCCATCTAGATACTGACACGCATCCAGCTCTTACCTAAACCGTTTTCCCAAAGCCACATGTTTACACACGTTGGGACATATTGCCACCGCATTTCTCTTCATTTAATCTCGACGCCCAAGATCGAAGTGTACTGATGATGAAGATGCTGATGATAAAGATGACGATACCGCGGATGATGATGCTAATACTGAAGATGACAACGATAATGCTGAAGGTGAAGATGATGATGCTGAAGATGAATAGGATACTACTGGCGATGACATATACGATCATCATCATCATGATAACGTTGTTGATGTTAACGATGGTTAATGATGAGTTAGTCTGTTCTCATCAACAGGTTTTCGTGTTTATTCCATCGAAAATGCGCTTCGTAAATTTTTAATAATAAATCCGACAAGCTTCGGGGCAACGAAAGCAATCTCAACGAAAAACTAATTTAGCCAGAATGTCACAACATTATGAACCATTAAGCAAACGCACTCATACCCAGATATGCAAAAACACAGGCACACAGACACACACGCGCACATACAAGCTTATACAATGCTGAATCTTACTCTATAGACATTGTACTCACCTATATATATATATATATATATATATATATATATATTCATACACGCATATATCATATACATATTATATATATATATGCAATACATAATTTTCACGCAAATAATGATCATTAGATACGCCTAAATAATGCATCATTGTGTGCCTTGTATGACTGAAGGGTTTATATATGTAATTAATATATATGTAATGCCACAACCTTTGCATAACTCTGTAATCTGTTAAGCTGTAGACTCCCCAGGGCTTTGACGGTGCCTCTCTCATCTCACCTTATCAGAGTTGAAAGGAAACTTCTACGATAGCCTGGTTCATCTGCCAATTCCGGATACTCAACTAAATTAAAGCATCAACCAGTTGGAGAAAGAGTTAACCAAAGGGGTAGAAGGATGTCAGTCATTTGAAGATAGGAATATCTTCAATTTGCTTCTGCTCATCGGTGTACGTCAATGCATGGATTAAAGCTCCCTCTCCTGTCTAGACTCCAGCGAACAATTTTTTTGTCATCAACAATTGACTGAATACAGAAATCAAGAAATTTCCGTAAGCCAACACTTTAGCTTTCCATTGACATCCGTGATACCTGAGTAACGTCACAGAGGGATTGGTCTTTATACAAACACTGCCTTCTGAGCGCGAAAGAATGGTAACCAATTTATGACAGCAGCATCAATCAATCAATTAGTCAGTCAATATGTTTATTTGGTTTTCGGAAGCACAATAATAATAACATCAATTGCAAAGGGTACAGACGAATTACGCAGGAGACCCAATTAGGGACGGGAGGTCCCGCGGGTTAGGGCCACCTGTTAATATCAGTAACATCAACAAGTATAGGCCAACAGAAAACAGTAACGGATTGGTTATTCTGAAGGTTAGAAAAAGAGATACAAATTATTTATCTGAACTAATTAGTGAAGTACATTGCTCTATTTAACATTAACCCTGTAACATGAAAGCGTACGAACGAGTATATTAAAAAGGTTCGCTCATCAGTTGACTGCAATTTCCTGTAATGAATCGGAGAATCCACCCCGGAAAGCGGACATCTGTTGCTGTTCCCAGGTCACTCGGTTCTTTTATCACCGATACAACACAATTTCGTCATAGTCTGACAGTAAAGGATTAACTCCCCCAGTTGCCGCCGAATACACATTGTACTATGTTGCCCTTCAGCTTGGAACTGTCTTCCACAGCCCTTGCGCCTGGAGTCACTAACCCTCTCATCTTGTCAGTTTCGAAAATGCCTTAAGACCCTTCTTTTCCCACGTACAAACGCCCGTTAAGAGCGCTGCTGATCTGAGCGGCGCTATATAAATGCTCGATTACAGTACATTAGCTGAAATAAAGATGAAGATTATCTTTAATCACAGGAAATCGTAATGGTACTCAACGTAGTAAGTGACACCGAAGAGAGATTTTTAAAGCTCAATCCAGGGTCCCAACTCAATTAATTCGGGCAATGATTAACATCAGAAACAGCTTTGGTTTCAAGCTGTCGATGCGCATCGCCATAAGATTCCTGACTAAAACAAGTAGAAATTGCTGGAAGATTTTTAGTGTGCTACCGTTGTGGAATCTACCTCTCAATCGCTAACAGAATAAAACATTTATTTCGGCTTCAGTCTGAGAGAGAAAGCGAGAGAGAGAGAGAGACAGACAGACCGACAGACAGACAGAGACAGAGATACAGATAGACAGAGACAGACAGAGACAGACAGAGACAGACAGAGACAGACAGAGACAGACAGAGACAGACAGAGACAGACAGAGACAGACAGAGACAGACAGAGACAGACAGAGACAGACAGAGACAGACAGAGACAGACAGAGACAGACAGAGACAGACAGACAGAGAAACAAACAGAGAGAGAGAGAGAGAGAATTCATTTTCATCATTTGACCGTTACACGGCATTTCTGCCATAATATGACTACAGCTGAAGTATTCTGTTTGCTTTGTCTATTTTATTTATTTATTAGGATAATTTATATTGCACCCCTTCAAACCGTCCCCTCAGAAGCTGTTTGGCGCGCATACGGAATGTGTATTAGTTATTGGTTAGCAATGCATTCGACACACAGACGAATGGTCTACATTCTGAAAAGTGGTTGATCTGTTATAATGGTTACGTCTTGATGTCGTCAACCTCGTAATTTCGCAGTCGCGTAGTCACGTCTTCTTGTCGACCGAACGTTACCTGCGGGCAGTGACGGTCGCACGATAAGCGACTATCGCCCGTATATACGCCGTCGAAATTCTATTAACTGTTGAATATGGGAGACTACGTGATATTTATCTGTCGTAATGCGATCAGGCGAGATTCCATTAAGCTCGTGCACCGCTTCAGAGTCCAAACGAGAGCATGGTGGACCTATAGAAAGATACAAAGGAGAGATCTGAAGAGAGATGGCTAAAGTCAGAGAGAGAGAGAAACGGACAGACAGATAGAGAGACTGAGACAGACAGACAGAGAACGAGACAGAGATATAGAGAGGTAGACAGACTGACTGACAGACAGAAAGAGAGAGAAAGAGAGAAAGAGAGAAAGAAAGAGAGAGAGAGAGAGAGAGGCAGAAAGACAGAAAGAGAATGCAGATGTTTACGCATGGAAAAGGAGCGCAAGATATAAAAGGACGAGAAAGGATGATACTGCGAGTGAAGAAGAGGAGCAATTTCTTTTCGCTAACCAAGAAAGACAGCAGTCAATACAACGCGTTAGCCACCTCATTTTTCTTAGACTCGGTGTATGAGGGCGAATAGCCATTATGTAGGCATGATGCTATGCTGATTCGTCAGCAAGTATTTAGTGCGTTTTCTAATGGATATTCGAATGACGTTTACCCTGGATAAATTGGGCAGTTGACGCTAAACCTGAGTAATCTAGGGAGTCAGGTCACTGAGGTGGAGCAGAATTCTCGAAACATCTTTCTGCCAAAGATGGGTAGAATCTGAACCACACTAAGTTTAGCACAAGCACTTATGAACAGACCATTAAGCAGGAATGCGATACAGCTGAAAAGTGTATCACAGGGAGGAAGAAAATTGAGAGACAAACAGACAGACAGACAGACAGATAGAGAGATAGCAGGAGACATTAAAGGATGCATGCAGAACGGAGACATAGCAGAATATATTTAAGCATAGTGAGAGAACACCAATATAACACATAAAGGGTCAGAGAAGGAACAAGTAACAGACAGAGGCAAAGCGAGAGAACGGAGACAGCATGAAAGAAGGGAAACAGAGTGAGTGGAGAAGGGGGCGAAAGGTGAGCAATGGGGGACCGTACTTCTGTCAACTGATTAAGGCGACGGGTGACAGGAAATGAACAACTTAAAGACGTACATTAAGTTGACTTCCGTTATGAGACGACGATTCAACGGACCCCCTTCCTTCCTTCCTCCATCCGACAATATCCAAGAAATCTTTCGACAAATGCAGCGAGTATTATCAGGCCATCCGAAATTGCAATAATAGGCCTATACAGCGATGGGTTAAAGACATCTGGGCATTTATGATGCCCGGTCATTAGTGGCATCTTATGATGCCCGGTCATTAGTGGCATCTTATGATGTCCGGACATAAGTTGCATCTTATGATTGCTGGGCGTCTTATATCACGAATACCAATAATAAAGCTAGGTGAATTCGTCTCTGAGACGATGGCATTCAGTAACATCCTGGCAGTCTCATCGTTAACAGAAATAGAGCAACGGTCAGTGAATGGATCTGTTGGTATTGCAGACACGTTCAACTTATGTCCATAATGATTCTGCGTATAATTAGAAATAAGGAGTCACATATCGTGTTTTTGCAAGAAGGGGATTTAAGTGAGGGGAATATTCATTTTGTTGATGCTCTTCAGATCCTATTGAGCCCATGCTAGAAAACAGAGAGCGGAGATCGTATCTGAGTAGATCTATATCTAATTGTAAATGTTAGATTACATCCGTAGATCAATGTCGCAGTTGAACAAATTGTGACATATCATAACGCACTTAAGTGAGTTTTACATCGCTCCAGTTCAACTAGCATTGGCGCCATATTTATTCATTTATGACCGAAATTTGTGACCGCCCTTCTTCCAACACTTTTTGCTCAGAACTGCACATACACACGCCTCGACGGCGCAATTGCAATAGTACTGCAGAGCAATTGTGTGCGAACTTCAAAGGACTTGCTCAAGGTCCCTACACAGTGACTGACGCCTCGGACGAGGGTCGAACCCACTCACTCAGCGCGCACTGGGCGTTACTGTTCCATAAATGACTCTTGCTTAAATGAAGTCGACTGACCTTTGAGGTCATTCACCCGTTGGAAAGATTGCGCTTCTTCTAAGTCTTCGAGTTGGAGAATTGACCAATTCAACGATGTTGTATATTTTTTAAATTTGAAACGTGAACCGTTTGTTTGAGTACATAGCTCTTAGACCTAGTATCATCTTCTTAACCCAATCTATAGTTGTATCATTGCTAATTAGATAAAACAGAATCTAATCAAAATCGGAGCACCGCTATCGAAGCACGGAACATCTCTCAAAGAACATTCACTGCAAACAGATCAGCATGGTTACGACACTTCAAAGCTAGTTGCATCTATAGAAGAGAGAACTGAATAACAAGAGAACAAGGTATAGATCTAATAATTAATTATACGAGTGTACGTCAATTCATGTGACACGTCTGAGTATCGTGTATTCTCGCAGACGTTTCGTTTTTGTTATTGTCTCGAAATCCCACTCTCCCAAATTCACTTTCTCGCTCTTTGCCTCGCTCTGTTCTGTTTCTGGGTTTCAGTCTATCTCTGTTTATATGCAATACATACAATACAATGCAATGCAACTCGGAATTTATAACGCGCTTTATCTAGACAAGTCGTGCTCGAAAGCGCGCACACGTCTCGACGATGCGGCATGCAGTTGTAATGCAGAGCAATGATTGTGCGCGAAGGACTTGCTCAAGGTCCCTACACAGTGATACCTCGGACAAGGGTCGAGCCCACTCACTCAGCGCACATTGAGTATTACAGGCCGACCGCTATAACCAATCGGTCACCACGAATCTCTCTCTGCTGGTGCTAGAATATAAAAGGCGAAGGAATTCGTTCAGATTTGATGTCTACTTCCTTCATGTCTTCTTATCCTCTTCAGTATCCGACCTCTGCTGCTGCTACTCGTCCTCTTCCTCATCTTTCTCATCTCATCAATACTTCCATCATCTTATATTATAATAACGCAGTTTCTCTGTTCTTGTTCTTAGTTCAGTCTCATTTTGCATTATTTATATATCGCTCGCTCAAACTTTCCGACACTCGCAGGTTCTTCTCATCATTCATTCATTTATTGATCCATTGATTCTATCAGTCGATCATTCGTCATGCAAATACGCCGATGAATTAGCTCATTCTTCCTCCTTGCATTTGGCGTATGGTTGAAAGGATGTGGAATAAGTACTTCGGACAATAATTTTATTGCTATCGATTTAAGCTTATTTGTAAAACAGCGCGCTATTTTAATTCGGATTCAATGCGATTTGCCTTTTTCTCCTCTTGTTCCTGGTCTTTATATGAACTTTGTTCCAGTTCTCTCACATTGTCCTTTGTATGTTGGAACTCCTTCTATCTCTGTATGACTTTCACTTAGGCCTACTCCTGGTGTTATTCTGTCTGTACATTGTATGTATGCCTGGCTTCATCAAATAGCACTTTCAACAACATGATTGTATCTCTCACTCTCTATCACATTCTGCCTCTATTACTGTATGTCTTATTGTGCCTGCAAACGTCACTATTTCTCCGTCTGCTTGTCTGGATTCTCTCTGTTTGTCTCTCTGTCTGACTCTGTCTCTCTCAGTTTCTCTGTATCTCACTCTCTCTTGTTCTGTCTCTGCATGTCTCTGTTCATGTTTCTGCCTCCGCATCTGTCTCTCTCTATATCTCTGTATGTCTGTCTGCATCTCTTTCTCTTTCTCTTTCTCTTTCTCTTTCTCTTTCTCTTTCTCTTTCTCTCTATCTATCTATCTATCTATCTATCTATCTATCTATCTATCTATCTATCTATCTATCTATCTATCTATCTAACTATCTATCTATCTATCTATCTCTCTAACTATCTATCTATCTATCTATCTATCTATCTATCTATCTAACTATCTATCTATCTATCTATCTATTTAACTATCTATCTATCTATCTATCTATCTATCTATCTATCTATCTATTCGCATATATACATATATATATATGCATATATATATATTTGCGGATGCATATGATGAATTCGTGTTTCTATTCATTTTTGCATATTAACCCTTCGTCTTTTCAGGCCTTTGAACTTGCAACAATGTCGCTGCTCAGTGTGGATGACTGCATCCCGCCTCCGTTCTTTTCTCTTGTTCTCTGGTCACGCATCCGATTAGAGGCGCATGCGCAGTGGTAGGACCACAGACAGCGTCGCATTTATTCGATTAGGAGATCGGTTCATACGCCATAAAGATCCGCCTCCTACCCACCGTTGAGTATTAGATAACATAGTGGGGCCTATTCGGGGAAGGCTATAGAGTAAGAAGCTTAATACACGGGGGTGCAGAGATGACGAATTGAGTTCGATTCCCATATCCCCCGAAGGACTTTTTAGTCTCTCCTCGTTGGTTAAATTAGACGAGTAGCAGAATGGGCGCCTTGCATGGCTGGCGACTGTTGAATCCGACTCCTTGTTATTATTCGTTCATACTATGTGATTGTAATGAAAACATTGAAACAGCGGTTTGTCAGTTTTAAATGGTCGTCACAAACAATGAGAAGGAACGTCCTTATCATCATCATCATCATCATCATCATCATCATCATCATCGCCATTGTCGTCGGTGTCACATTGTCTGCTTGATGATAATGGTGATCGGCATTGTCGTCGTTCTCATCATCATTGTCATCATCAGCGTTTTCAACATCGTAATAATTATTAGAGAGATTATAACGTGACCGACGTCAAGATTGTCTATTTTTAGGTTCATCAGTACCATCCTCAAAATCCTCCT
The DNA here is from genome assembly GCA_959347315.1 of Bimastos eiseni. NCBI lineage: Eukaryota > Metazoa > Annelida > Clitellata > Crassiclitellata > Lumbricidae > Bimastos > Bimastos eiseni. The sequence continues at coordinate 16,376,136 of OY365818.1, forward strand.
CTCTTGATCTTAATCGTTTGTATACTCATCCTCACAACCTCATCCAGCTTCTCATTCTATTTTGTCCTTGTGTCTGTTTGTCTGTCTGCCTGTGACTGTGTGTCTGTATGTCTGTGTCTGTCTGCCTGTGACTGTGTGTCTGCATGTCTGTGTCTGTCTGCCTGTGACTGTGTGTCTGTATGTCTGTGTCTGTCTGCCTGTGACTGTGTCTGTATGTCTGTGTCTGTCTGCCTGTGACTGTGTGTCTGTATGTCTGTGTCTGTCTGCCTGTGACTGTGTGTCTGTATGTCTGTGTCTGTCTGCCTGTGACTGTGTGTCTGTATGTCTGTGTCTGTCTGCCTGTGACTGTGTGTCTGTATGTCTGTCTGTCTGCCTGTCTGTCTCACTGAGCGTATTCGTATATTGTGTCTCTCGACTTTCGTCAATGTTATTCACGATTTTATTAAAATTTCGCCTTTTACGATTCAGAACAACCAAGTGAAATCCAATCGGAGCATTGGCATCTCAATCTGAAACCTACTCCGCCCTATTTACATCACCAAATACGCACTCTGCCTCTCCCTCTCTCTGTCTGTCTATCCATCTGTCTGTTCCTCTGTCTCTCTGTCTGTCAATCTCATCACTGCCTATGAGCCTCCCATTCGCGCATCCTCTATACACCTTCTTATATCTGCCTGCGTCTGCTAGGATGTTCTTGTGCATAACTGTCTAGGTCCTCTTGAGTGTGGCTAAATTTGAACGGGAGCGTGGCCTTTAACGGTCGTCAGATGTAATCAGATCAGAAGACGGACCTTTGAAGGCAACCATTGCGTTGCCGCGGTCTCTTTAACTTTCATCGTAACAACGACTAAGTATGACACGCGAGATTCCTCCCACGCGCGACTGCTCTTGTGCAGATCGAAGTCGCGGATGTCGTTGTTGCTATGCTGATGTTGTTGATAGCTTTTGTTGTTGGTATGATGTCGTCGTTGTTGTTAATGATGACGGCGTTTTGTTTAGTGTTGTTGTTGTTGGTATGATGATGACGACAATGTTATTAGTGATGATAAAGACGATTGACTGAGTTTTTATTGATGGAAATGTTGTGGTGCGGTTGCTGGTATTGATGACGATAATGGTGGTGATAATGATAACGACGATGATATGGACAATCCCTATCGTTGTCTCAATTATTATTATTATTATTATTATTTAATTTTATTTTGTTCTGGAATGGCTAGTCTTCGCAGATGGTTTTATTGGTAGAAAAAGTGCTACAGAAAGCGACTGCGTTGAAGCGCTGGACAGTCATTGACAAGCGCTGGTAGAGGAAGGTGGTTTCTCTCCTGTCGCCTGATACCTGGGCAAGCCGGTGACCTAGGAGATTGATCAGTGCTAGGCCATCCCGGTTGACAGGACCCAGAGTCTCGAAGGCCAATGGCACAAAGCGGTATGATGACAAAATAGCGTTGTATTTTGATGCTTTTCTGTCTGCTGCGATCTCTGCAGCAGCAACTGCATCCTCAGCTGATCTGGTGCGGTATGACTCTGCTAGAGTGTCGATGACTGTGGCATCCCAGGCAAGGCATTTGCCAACTTCCAAGGAATTAGAGTCACACCATCTGGGCGTCTCCCATCAGACCTAGCAAGACCACAAGGTTCCTTTGTAGCCGGGAAACCAGCTTTGATCAGACCACGCCAAACAATATCGATAGCATGGCGTGTCTGGCAGTGCGACCCGGCCCAAGGATGCATGACATTATTATTATTATTGTTTTTATTATTATATATATTATTGTTATTATTATTATATATATTATTATTATATATTATTATTATTATTATCATCATTATTATTATTATTATTATTATTATTGTGATCATCATCATAGCCACAACCACCACCATCACCACCATCGTCGTCGTCGCCGTCGCCGCCGCCGCCGTCGTCGTCATCATCGTCGTCGTCGTCGTCGTCATCATCATCATCATCACTATCTTCTATTATTATTATTATTATTATTATTATTATTTATTATTATTATTATTATTATTATTATTATTATTATTATTATTGTGGTCATCATCATAAACACAACCACAACCACCACCATCGTCGTCGTCATCGTCGTCGTCGTCATAATTGTTGTCGTCGTCGTCATCATCAGCATCATCATCATCACCGTCTCCCATTACTTGAAAACGATTTCAGGTTACACTCTACGATTTAAAATTACCCTTAAGAATAATAGGAAATCAGCCTCAGGCTACCCCGGGTAACTTGAAATTGAAGTCAAGTTACCCCCGGTAAGTAATTCCTCCACTGCCTTTCAGTTCAGCAGTGCCAGGCCCAAGCTTGAGAAAAGGAGGAGGTTTTTGCGACCCTCCTAGGTAAAACAATATCTTGTCACAGAAAGACACCTAAAACAGAAAGACACATAAAAAACTTAAACACTTTGGCATGGCAAGTCGGTCGGGAAGCGACAGGTCGTGGACCTCCGAAAATAAAAACCGAAAAGAAGCTCTCAAATTTTAATGACCAAAGCCAAGGCAAGAATTGGATACTGTAATGTAAGAACGTTATATGATGCAGGGAAGCTAGCGCAGATGGTGAAAGCGATGAAAGAATACAAACTTGAGATATCGGGGCTGAGTGAGATGCGATGGACCCGAAGTGGCAATATTGTGTCTGAAGGAATAAGCATCTGCTACTCAGATGGAACCAGGCATGAAAGAGAAGTGGGCATAATGGTCAGCCAAAAATGATATCAGCTGTCATTGGATGGGAATCAGCGTAAGTGAAAGAATTATTACCATCAGACTACAAACAGGGCATACCCAGATGACCTTTGATACATTTGTGCACCAACAAATGCAGCTACGGACGAAGACGAGTTCTATTGACAACTGCAAGATGTCATGGATGCGATACCAGAATATGATCCGAAGATAGGCCTAGTCAAGGGGTCTTCAACGCACAAATAGGCAAAGACAGGCAAGAATGGTTGGATGTCATGGCAACAGAGACAGGCCAGGATGGTTGGATGTCATGGCAACAGAGACAGGCCAGGATGGTTGAATGTCATGGCAACAGAGGCCGCTGGAAAGAGAAATGACAATGAAGAAGGAATGCTTAGCTACTGCAGCAACAACAAACTGTTCAAACACAAACACATCCACAATGTTACCTGGAGATATCCAGATGGTGGAACCACACACCAAATCGATCATATATGCTTATCCAGATGATAGACATCATTTCTACAAGATGTACGCGTTGTATACAATATACAGAGGAGCTGACGTCGCTTCGGATCACTATCTGGCTATCGCAACAATAAGACTGAAATTGAAAAATATGGTATATAGAAATGAATGCAAAACTATAGATATTGCAAAGCTGAATAAAAAAAGATACCAAGGAGAAGTTCCAAGTAGAGCTAAAAACCTTTTCACTATGCTGGACGAAAAGGAATGCGAGTAGGTGGGGGAGAACTGGAGGAAAATTGAAGATGCAGTTATGGGCGTGGCACGCAATGTAGTCGGACCCAAGCGGGGACCACGGGAGGGAGAGATGGATCAGTGATGACACCTGGAAAGCAATAGATGAACGTAAAAAGCTGAAGGTAAAGAAAGAGCGGGCCTTAAGTGCGAATACGGGCATAGAAGCTGTTAATACAGAGTTAAAAAAATTAAGGATAGAGATGTCAGGAAACGATGTAGGGAGGACAAAGGACACGAGACTTGGACAGAAGCGAGACTTGAACAGAAACGAGACTTGGACAGAAAAACGAGGCTTGGGCAGAAACGAGGCTTGGACAAAAACGAGGCTAAGTGAGGCAGAAGAGGTAGCAGGAAAATGTGACTCCAAAACATTACATAAAATATCGAGAAGGAGCTGTCTGGTAAGGGAGCGCAGAAAGTGCCTGTTAGATATAAGAGCGGAAACACATTTCGAACACATGAAGAACAAGAAATGAGATGGAGGGAACATTTTAATAGTGTCGTAAAGAACCAATAATAAAAGCAACTTCGGTTTAGACATTAATCCACAAACAATGGATACAGATCTACATGAAATCACAGAGAGAGAAGCAGAACGAGCAATGAAAAGATTGAGAAATGGGAAAGCCACGGGCATAGATGGCATGAAAACAGAATTACTGAAGAGTGGAGGAAAGAAAATGATCACTAGAATTACCAATTTGTGCAATATGATATGGAGAAGTACGGAGACTGGCAGGATGGAATCATCATACCAATCTCAAAAAGGGTGATCTTAGAGATTGCACTAACTGGAGGGGATTACACTGCTCTCTGTACCAGGGAAAGTAATGGCCAACAAACTTCTCCGTAGAGTTCGGGAGCCTGCTGACAGCATGCTACGACAACAACAGGGAGGATTTAGAAAGAACCGATCCTGCTTCAATCCAATCTTTATGCTACGACAGGTTATTGAAAAATGTGTAGCAGAAAACACAAGGTTACTTGTCAACTTTATAGATTTAAAAAAACCTGTTGACAGTGTACACAGACCATCAGTTTGGAGCATTTTTAGACAATATTGCTTACCAGAAAAAAATTATTGGCATGATAGAAAACACAAAGAAAGCAGTTGTGCTGCAAAAATGATGGGGAAATCGGAGAATGGTTTCAAGTCGTCTCCGGAGTGCGTCAGGGACGTGTACTGCGACCAATATTATTACTACTAATTATTGAAGGGATAACGAGAAGAAGTACACATGAAGAGATCCATGGAGTAGAATGAAAAAACGCCAAGAGGCTTGCCGAATTGGACTTTGCGGATGATATTGCACTCCTTGAAAACGCGTGGAATGGGACGATTGAACTAATTAATAGAGTAGAGGCAGAAGCTGGAGCTAATGGACTACAGATCAATACGAATAAAAGAAAACATATGAAAGTTGAACAGTGGGATACAAAACAAGGTTTAAGGTTCCCGGTAACTTGAAATCGATTTCACCTTACCGGGGGTAACTTGAAATCGATTTCACCTTACCGGGGGGTAGCTTGAAATCGATTTAAAGTTACCCCGATGGCAGCTTGAAGGGTTAGGGTTGGGGCAACAATACTTAACAATCGGATCTACGTATACAGTAAATGTGGAAATGACAGTAAGAGGTTATGACAATAAGTGGTTAGAGTTTAAACCCCTCAAGACACATAAAAAGACATGCATGCTTACTTAGTTCTTATAACGAGCAATCTGTCATACCACTTTGAACCTGCAATTTGTTAAGTCTTTTTGTTACTTTTAGTGAGTTAATTAGAGGATTGTATTATCAAGTCAGAAGTTATAATTCTGTATCATTAATTGTTGTAGGTATTGTTGTTATTGCGCTAATTTCTTCACCAGTTCATTATATCTTATGATTGTATTTAATAGGCCTAATTATGTGATGCACATTGATATAGTGCATCACTGGTTTCATATAATTTACATTTATTAGACTGTTACATAATTTTCACATATTAAACTAGCTTTCCATTTTGTATGTTTCACGTGTTTTTTTCAATACACGTGTTATAACACGTGTATTGATGCTACGTGTTACAACTAATGATAATTATCATTAGTTGTAACTCACTTGTAAGCATGAAAATTTAACAGTCTCATTCAGACAGAGGGTAATGTGAACACAGCCGGGGGTAATCTGAAATCGATTTCAGATTACCGGGGTAACTTGAAACGGGGGGGGGGGGGGTAACTTGAAGTCTTTTCACCGGTCCGAAGTCACTCTGACAATGTCCTGTTTATATTGGAAACCTTCCTACTCTAACCCAGGATCTAAAAACTGAATATTTGACTTTGAATCTAAAATCCACCGCTGCCTCTAGTTAATTATAATATAGTCTTGTGCATTTATTAATATAACATGGCCAATAAATTCAGCATTTTCCCTGAAGCATCTCCTAGCACTTAGCAACACGCGTCCTGCATTTATCGCAATTTATCTGTATCGGAATCAACAGAGTGATTGGATGGCAGGAGAATTAGACGGAATTGGGTGGACAAACTGCCTTCCAGTGTGAGCGGAAGGCTTCTCCGTTGAGTGTCTAGTCCATAATCCAGACAAAATGGTTTCCTTTATATTTCCTGGTACTGAGATGTAGCGGGTTAACGTCTGCTCCTTAATGATATATGTATTTATTCACGGCATATCTGTATAAATTGCTTATACATCTGCAGCAATTTATGCCACTTAAATATAACATGTATAGGCTAATATTACGTCAGATGCATGTATATGTATGTATATAACTCATAAACCTTTCAATTCAATTTCAATTTCAACAACATTTATTTGGCAATCCAATAAACGAAACAGAAATTAATGACAATTATAATTATTGCAAATTTTACAATTGTTATCGGATCACCCAGGAGACCCAATTAGGGATCGGAAGATGCCGCTAGTTAAGGCCACCTGGGATGTTCGAAGTAAAAATAAACGATTGCACCAAGTTTTAGAGCTATTGCAAGATTGCACAAAAACAGTTCTTTATAAAATATTAACTGAAAGCTTAACTAGACTTAATTAATAACATAGCCATCCAAGTCAGTTGTTGATTCAAAGCATAATGGTTGGCCCTTTATTAGCCCATTGCAACAACGCCAGCCTTAATACCACAGAGCGGAGTAACCCTAACCAAGGTCACTGTATCTCTCATACGATAGTTGGCCCATTATTAACACATTAGCACTTTGAATATATATATATTTATAGGCCTACGTAGTCATGTGGTCAGAGCCGAGTGATGTCTTGTTCGTAGTGGTTCATTTCGCGCATCTGCTGGTCATAGTTTTGACAGACATCTTTAATTCAGTGACTTACAAAGGTTGAATTGCAAAGTGAATTCAAAAGGTTAAAGGTCGGATGATCGATGAATGCAGAAGGTTAGACCATCCGTGGTGAAACGGAAGGACTGACAGGTCTATCCGTAAAGCTTTCAAATGACGATGTGTAGGCCTAAATGTCTACTTCCTGCAGTATGAAAACGTCGCTCAGGCCTGGCATAACATACGTGTATTGCTTACTCTAGACTGTTCCTCATCAATGCTTTTATGATTATAGACGGAACTTTACGAGATGGAGCTCCAAGGTTTAGACGAACAAGTGTCTCTAGCAACTAAATTGATTACTGAGGTCCACAATATTATAAACGTTGCACTTGCACATCTTCGCAACTTATGGGCATTTTATAATATATTAAATAAATAGGCAGTGATAGGAAATATTGACGACTGTATGCTTATATTAGAAGTTATAGCCTATAACTACTATCAAGTCGTTAACAAGTAGCTATAACTATGAGTTTTAGTGAGAAATTATAATAGAGTTAAGTTAAGCTACTCTTGCCGTAGATATAACCACGTTGCTAGCTACTGTTTGTGATCACTTCATATCATATTATTGCAGCGTTTTAGAAGAAGATAGGCCCTACCAGCAAACTTGTTATTATAGGATAAACGCAAGGATTTAGTGCACAATTACCTACTGTGCAGAGGCGTCAATCCCCCTCTGGGTGATGGAGGCAATCGCCCGATCCAAAGTGTCAAGAGAGCAAGATATTTCCACTGAGACTACCTGAAATTGGAGGCATTTGCCTTCCGAGCCCAATCTATCTGGACGCCTCTGCTACCGTGTATGCCTAAGAAGTATGTTCAGCGGTGAAAGTAGTAAAATATTTCAATTCTGATCATTACTGTATACCCACGAGTGATCGTCATGTTGTAAGAGGGATATTTCGATTGAAATGCACATTCGACAATAAAAACAGAGATAAAGAAACAGTTCTTAAGGACTGGACAATCACCGGTTAACTTCAGATCGCGTCCTAGCATGATAGACCTAAACGTGGGCTATAACTGAACGGCAGATCAATAAGGATTCTAATTTTGCGTGTAAGTTGTTTTTTAATTTAAAACCTACACTACAGCTGCTTACAAACATCATGTGACGATGAGGTTGTGTGCTACCTTGTCATTTCGTGTGTGTAACCCTGCTTTACTGTACGCATTATGCCCCTCTCTCTTTCTCTATCTCTAGCTCTATGTCTCTGTCTGTCTCTCTGTCTGTCTCTCTGTCTCTCTGTCTCTCCCTCTGTCTCTGTCTGTCTGTCTGTCTCTGTCTCTGTCTATCTATCTATCTATCTATCTATCTATCTATCTATCTATCTATCTATCTATCTATCTATCTATCTATCTATCTATCTATCTATCTATCTATCTATCTATCTATCTATCTATCTATCTATATATCTATTTATCTACCTATCTATCTATCTATCTATCTATCTATCTATCTATTTCTATTTCTTCTGATGTCCGCGCCATATCTTTAGAAGTCTCCGCTGCTTATATCGGTTTCTGTGGTCCAGATGGCTAAAGAAACCGCAATTATTATGGCTAATGTCCTGGCTCTTGTTCGCAAAGTCTCTGGTCTCTATCACACGCGCATCGATCGCTAAAAGGTTCTGATCATATGTTTCTGGCTGTCATTCAGTCTACAGATGAAACAGTTAGTTGTTCGACAAACCCAATTCTGGTAATGAAATTTGATAGAGAACAGAATTCTGTCTCTCTCACGAAAGACGGTCCTTCATTACAATACGCTTGATTCGGATACGTGTGCACGTACGAATGTAAGTAAGTACGCCATCACGTATGAGTTCACCTGTGTAATTAATGTACGTGTAAGTGTGTAGACTAAGCTTATAAATAAAATGCGCTTTATCGCCAGCCTCCTATAAAGACGCCTGTTTGTCCGTCTATATCTCGGGGTTCCCCTGTGACTTTTACATGCCAGTATAGTTGCCTAGTTAACCTGCTGTCTCAATATTCGGCTACAGCCGCCTGCCAAATGCCTGCTGTTATGTGCATGTACCTGTAGCACAGTGCTTGAAGAATAGGGACCTGGACAATGAACATACCTTAATTATGTTGGTTGACGGAAAAAAGAGAGAGACATATATATATATAATTATATATATAGAGAGAGAGAGAGTGACAGGCAGACAGGCGGGCAGACAGACTGTCAGACAGACAGAAAGACGGAGAAAGAGAGAGATGCAACGATGAAGATGAAGAGGACTAAGTAATCGTCTCTTTTGCTACAGCAACCAACAAGATAAGGCATCCGCTGGCAGGATGTGACTGTCTCTGTCTCGCTGTGTCTCTGTCTCTCTATCTCTCTGTCTCTATCTCTGTCTCTCTCTGTCTGTCTGTCACTCTGTCTGTCCGTCTGTCTGTCTGTCTGTCTCTCTCTCTCTACCCTCTCGCTATTTCTTTTTGTCTAACACAGGTAACAGAAGAACATGGACAGAGTGACGTTGGAGAGACAGACAGACAGACCGACCGACAGACAGACAGACAGACTGACAGAACGGTATGGAAATAAGGAAAGTAAAGATTAGAGTTACATCTGGCCTTCTGAGAGTGGGGAATCAAAGGAATGCGATGCCCTTGTATCTCTTTGCTGGCTGTCTTCATTCTTAATCACTTTATCTCTTTTATCGCCAACCTTCACAATAATAACAGAATTCTGGACAACCTCTGCTCTGTTTTCTCGTGAGATAATGCGCAGAGAAACCGCTTGTGGTAATAACTTCTTCCACTGCATGTACTCTGGCAGTGCCAGTTCTAAGCCTGGATAAAAGAGGAGGGCGACGCTAATGATCCTTGTTATTACACAGCATCGTTATACTGAAACTGCTACCACGCGTAATAAGTCCTAATAACCCTGTCTCATTTACCCATAGCAGTGACTCGTCCTAAAATAAAACACTTAAAAATTTCTGCTGATTC